>SSNS01000169.1:1309210-1411428 GCA_006937985.1 Aphyosemion australe | reverse complement strand
GTCACCACAAAATGACTGGGAAAGATAGGAGCTCAGAAGTGACTTTGTGCCACTTCAGGCATTGTCCTGGGTGAACAGTAAATCCTGTCAAATTGAGACTTGCGCTGAATGATAGCTGACAGATATACCTACGGTTTGAGCGATAATTTATCAATCTACTCAAAGTATTGTGGCTGTAAGACAGTTTTTGGTGCTTATGAAAACAGTTGAGGAAACACAAGTCCACTCTAGCAGTGAGCAGCAGAAGGAGGGGCAGACTGCTTCATTTCAAGTGAAAGAATGGTCCAAAAGTGGCTCTATATGTTTGAGTACACACATGATTTTTGTATAAAACAGTAGGTATTTTGGTCAGCTTTCATGGGATGTCTTTGTTTTTGCTGTAACTCTAACGGTTCTTCTGCTACAATCGCTAACGAGCCGAGAAGCCCTGTCCTCTGCCTCATTCAGTCCAAGGGATGCATGGAAGGTCTCATATTCCCTTCAAATAATGACATCCACCTGTGCTTCTCAGCCATAGTGTTAGCTCAGTGGGATAGTTAAAGGGCTCCAATATAACAGACCCGGGTTCAAATCCTGCCTGTGGCAATTTCATGTTTCTCATCTTCAAATTATTTCAAACTTCTTTCTTCAACTACATTCAGCTATTTTTGAATATTAAGCTCAGTTTCAGCTTCAATTCAGTTATTCAGCAGCTTTGGCAATCGATTTCAGCAACGCAGCATTCAAACGCATTTCTGCAAGAAATGCAATTGATCTAGTTTGGCTTGAAATCTTCTTTTTTCTACTTTAATTCTGCATAACTTTGAATACCTGCTGTGGGAAATAAACGTCTCACTGATTCATGCACAGGGCCATAAATTCTGGAGGATTCTGTCATGTTTACTGCAAAGCTCTCTCCAGTTCCTGCTCGGTGCTGCTGTCGGCCCTGCTGGTGCATCAGAAAGAGACTCGCAAGGTTAATGACCTTCATGAATCTCTGAAATAAGACGTATCAATCATATCAACCTTTTGACACAGAGGCGCTGCCTGCGGGCGATCAGGAGACTCAGCGAGGCCGACAACACACACACACACACACACACACACACATACACACACACACACACACACACACACGCCGTGGTAGTTGTGTCCTCAAATAAATCTTTGTACTATCAGCTTTAGAGGAAAGAAAAATAGGCTAAAAAAAATCATAATTCTTTGCAGAGAAAAAAATCACAATTAGCAGAAGACTGTGCATCGCCTCTGGACATAAAATTTCAATCAGAGCTAAGCAGAAAAACACCGGGGCTTCTGGGTTTTTGCGGTTCCTCCTGAGGTACATAAATCAATATTTGTTAGTACATTATTTATAGAATTTGTGCAACATGTTGCTGCAAAAGAAGAAAAGTTGATTTTGTTATCAAATTTATTTAAAAGATTTTTATGTGGTGGAAAGAAAAGTATGGAAACTTTCCTCAACCTACTCTATGATAAAAAAATACATTTTTCTCACCTCCTGTTTGACATTTTGCACAAAATGAGCATTTTAACATCAGTTTAGGATCCCAGAAGCTGAAGTAAAATTGAGTGTGTCCTGCATCTTTATGCACAACATAAATAAAATATGTAAAATATTTTCCTCTTAATACATTTAATACTCAGAGCTGAGGTCCTTCATTCAAAACCAAAATAAACTAGAAATCCCTTTTTGCAGCATTGTCGTCACCAGCAGCAGGTTCAGTAAAACTCATTAGAGGAATAGATTTTTTGTCCCCGTCGTGCATATTTTAAAGGTTGGATTGTGCTTGTGTTAGCTGGGTCAGTTGGTTTAATGCCATCCGATGCATTTTATGTATCAGAGTGGATGTCTAATTTGTTTATGTTGCAGCTTTATTTTACGTCGCCCTCATAATTGGAGCTTTTACTGAGCAAACCCACTGACCCGGTGCAGAGTGTTTAGACTGAAAATACACTTTTGGGTGTATTCATAGTCACAAAATCTAGAAATGAAGAGTTTTTAATGTAAGGTTTTTTTTTTATCTCACTTATGTTTAGTGCAGTTTAAGATGCAGAGTTCACTATGTGCCAAACGTTTTAGCTTCTTACCCAAAAATAAAAATGACAGATTTGTGACACCAAATGTTGCTGGTTAGATTTTACTTCCACTGGTTTATCCTGGCTTTCCACCGGACGCGTAAGCAGCGCGTAACATCTGTGAAGCGTAGTGCGCAGCAACTAGACGCTAATATAGAGGATGAGTTAGTTTGTAGCAGCAGTGAACCCCAACATCTCAGATCAACAACTTACATACATCTTCTGAAATCCTGTCAGAAATGTTTTTCAGATATAAATGTTATTAATGTTAACTTGCCTTTGATAAGAAAATTAGTATTTTATAATCATTTCATCTCATGCTTGATATAATGTTCTTATAAATAAGTTTCTTTTTGGTTGTTTTAATTACTCCTGAATGCATTTGAGGCTGCGTTATCAGATCATATTGGAGCTTGTTTTTGTGGTTTCTAAATGCAACATTAATCTCTGTGAGTCAAAACTCTTCCACCAGTTGATTGTATTTGGTTGTTTTCCTTTCTGCTTATTTAACTTCTTGCATAAATAATGGAGACGAACGGTTGAACTAATTCTCTGTAAAACAACAAGCAACATTGGTTTTAATTCTCATAAAAACCGAAGCTCTTTACTCTGGAGTTCTCTGGCTGATAAACGAGATCCACTTCCAGGCATTCTGTATTCACTCTCCTCATCTTGTCTTGCCACTTCATGTTTAACTCAATCTGATCTCTTGTCAGGAGAGCTAAAATATGATTTGACAGGTCAAAGGTTCAGATACTCAAACATCCAACCAGGAAGACGTTGAGCTGCAAACAGAAGCACTGATCATGCTAATTTGCTGACAGGGCGTTGGAGTGCAGACACTCAGAGTATTAACTCCTCCAGAGAGAGACGTCTTGGGGAATATGTCGGCCTGCGCGTTGTATTAATTGTGCTCCGTCTGTCATGGAGTTGCAAACAATACGCTCTCGTCCTGGTGAACAAAAAAAACATGTGAAAAGGAAGCAAAATAACAACACAACAAACATAAAAGGAAGGAGGAGACAATGAAGAGGAGAGGTCACGCTGGAAGAAAGCACACGCGTGTTTTATGTACTTAGCTTGTTAACAGCTGTCAGCCTAATTGTCACATCGCAGAGGGACGTTTCTATTTCAGCAGGGCTGTCGCAGGCAGGATGACCTTTTCAGCACAAAGTAACACGACTCTTTTGGCTCCGGCACAGCCAGGTGCATCGTTTGACTCAGACAGGCTGATTGTGCTCCACGCCACAGAAACCAGATTAATACATTAAATAAGAACATGACAGGTCATTAATTCTCTCGTGGCAGTAATCTCCATGTGTTTGCACCCCCCTTAATGCATAATGCTGTATGATATAATAGAATGCAACAGATTTAGGGATGCCTGGATTTTACTGGCTGGGTCTTCCAACATGACAATGACCCAACGCACACAGCTGCAGTAACCAAGGAGTGGCTCCATAAGAAGCACATCAAGGTTCTGGAGTGGCCTACCAGTCTGAAGACCTAAACCCAACAGAACATCTTTGGAAGGAGCTGAAACTCCATGTTGCTCAGCGACAGCCCCGAAACCTGACAGATCTAGAGGAGATCTGTGTGGAGGAGTGGGCCAAAATACCTGCTGCCCTGTGTGCAAACCTGCTCAAGAACTACAGGAAACCTTTGACCTCTGTAGCTGCAAACAAAGGCTTCTGTAACAAATATTAACTCTGATCTTCTCAGGTGTTCAAATACTTATGTGCAGCACAAATAAATTCTTTAAAAATCATAAAATGTTATTTCCTTGTTTTTTTAAATGCTGTCTCTCACAGTGGAAACACCTACAATGTGAATGTCAGATGCCTCCATGATTTCTAAGCAGGAGAACTTGAACGTCGCAGGGTGTTGAAATACTTAAATTCCTCACTGAAGGCCTCTTTAACTACAGCTCATTTGGGCTCAGATTACATTTCTCTCCTTGGAAAAAGAAAACAGGAAGAGGAAAACAGCAGATGCATAAATAAACAATGTTCCAGATCTAACAATGCATCCACTGCTTTTCATAAAGGATGTCTGTCACATATAAATCTGCAGAATTGGACTCTTTCATTTGAATTTTCTCAAAGAAAAAATGGTTTCTAGAAGAATTAGTGTTTCAGTTACATTATGATACAAGACAGGCTTGAATTCTGTAAGGCTTTGGATTTTGACCATGTCATTAAAATAAAGGCAGGCTGGGATTCAGGAAAAACAACATTCAAAAGCAACAATTAAAGAACACAATTTGCAAATAAACAATAAATAAAGCGGAAAGAATAGAAATCGGTGTGTGTTGATGAAGCTTCCAGGTTACTGCAGATAGAAGGTGTCTGGCTCAGTGGTTCAGGTGCATCTGGAGGCAGAAAGGCTCCCAGCGGCCGTGGCAGAAGCCATGGAAATCCTTCTCAATCAGATTCTGCAGAAGCTGATAGTGAAAAACGCTTCACAGTGGCCAGTAGTAGTTTGGCAGCCAGCTGCAGAAAGCAGAGGGCATGAGCGTCTGAAGGCGTCTGCCCACTATTGTCCCTCCCGGTGAGGCCTCTTGCTGCTGGTGAATGCCTTCCTGGTGCTTTTGGCACCACGAGCCTGCAGCTAGCTGAGCAGCTTCCAGCCTCAGCTGCTACGAGCCTCCTGGACTTAAAATGGAGAGCTGCAGCTCAGTGAAGGGTCAGCAGGACGGTGGGATCACAACGTAGCAACATGATTTTTTTCGACATGAGAATTTTAAAATGATTAAGGCAATGGATGGGTAATAATGTGGGAGGACATTTATTTATGGTTAAAGTCCTAAAAATGATTTATTTTGTATCGGAGAAGAAAGTAAACAAAATCTGAATGAATCATTTACACGTGAAAGATAATGATGCAGATTTTTGACCTGATTCTCTCTTTCAGGCAATTTTCTGACTCACATGATTGCCCAAGAATAATCCTGCCATGTGTGGTGTGTTAAGATTACTCTGGCCTGCCCTGAAGGATTTGGGGACTGCTCTGATCACAAATCAGGAATATTCAACATGTTTGCCTGCCCCATTGACTAACATTCATAGAGGTCCAATCACAGCACTCTGTAGGTGGGCGGGATGTCACTGAAATAAACAAAGATGGCGACGGCTCATTTGAAAGGCTATTTTTAGTCAAGATCAGATAGAGGCACTCAAGTTTATTTAGAACAAAAGATGGATTTGCATCTTCTATGCCAGAGTATGGTGGACTTGCTCGTTGACTAACATCTGTAGTGGTGAGGACGTCACGCTGTTTGTTATCCAATGTGGAGAAAGACAACCGTAGTTCCCGCCCCACCACTGAGAGCCATCAATGGACCACAGCTAGACTATATATTCACATATATAGGATGGCTTGCTAGGTTAATCCACCATTATTAAAATACATTTAAAGAGGACCTAGAATGTAAAGCAACATTTTCCTTGTTGTTGAATAAGACAGCTTGGGTGGTCAAAAGTAGCAGGCCAAAAAGTCAAAGCCGTGTGTGACCTACTTTTTATGTAAATTAGAAAGTTGAAAAAGGCGAGAGAGAAAACCTCCTGTTCTGAGAAAGTCTTCCTTAACACGTCATAAGGGGGAGCCACGCCTCCTCAAACCTGCATGTCTCCAGTGTCTGAGGCCTTCTGGGGAAACCAACCAATCAGCAAGCAGCTCATTATCATATTCAAGTCTTGGCCGAGTGGGAGGGGCAAACAGCTCTTTTCACAGCAAGGCTGGTTTAGGGGGTTTAGAATGGCCTGTATCAGGGCTCCTGGGACAGATGAAAGCCTGAAGAACATTTCTGATGATTTTAGAGGCTCAAATCTGTTTTAGATTATTGATTAACTGCATGCTAGGTCCTCTTTAATGATTATTTTTTCTAAAGATTTTTAGTCTTTTTTTCTTTAAGCTGCTGAAAAGAAATGTTTTTATCTTAAGGACAAATTCAAGTGGAGCTACAATCAGACAAAATATGTTTTGTTTTTCATTTTATTTTCCAGAACATCTTATGAGTCTAAGAAATACGGTTTCTATTTCTTCCCTCTTCTTGTTTCAAATTTGTGGAAATCAGCAACAAATATTTAAATTGAAAACAGTTTTCCACCTGCTCTCTTCTGGCCTCTTATAATTACATTTCTGCTTTTATTCTGTACAGTAGAAGAAAGTGGGGAAATGCTGACTGTGAGCTCCTTTTGTTTCTTTCTAAATAAAAAAAGCAGTTTGAGCTCAGAATGCTGCATTTAATCAGAAGGGATTTGTAGCTTGTAAGGTAACAACATGAATTTTAAATGTGCTGCTAAATTAAATGACTTCCTCGAGAGGCTCTGGCTGTATCTAATTAGCACGTTCTGCAAATTTCTAAAGAGTCGGGTTCACATAAAAACAAATACCAGAAGATTTATTCTCTTGGATTGATGAAATCCTGCTTGTCTCATTTGTTTTCATGAGTTCTTTTAACGTTTGCATACGTTCAATCTTCGTTTAATGTTTAGGAGCTCTTCATCATCATCTTCATCAGAAGATAAAAACCCAGATTTCTGATGGGAAGCGGGTCTCCAGTTTCCTCTTTAAAAGAACTAATTGGAATCACACAAAATGATGTAAAACACCTTTGCAAAAATCTCATTAAAGGTCAAAGTCTCATGCAAACAAATGATAAAGTGTTATCATCACAACTGAGTCACAAATAGTCTTAAAAGCTTCTTTTATGTTTAGATGTTATCCTTCTGTCTTCCATCAAATTGGTGATTAAATTAATATTTAAAACGTTAATTTACGTAGTAAAATGTTTTTTTAATCAACTCCCATGATCTTCTCCCTACTGTAGATTTACATCAGCAACATGCAGCCAAACATCACGGGTTCCTGTTTTGTTTTGTTGCAGCAAACTTTCATCCCAAACTCAGACCAACTGGATGGAAGCCGCTGGAGAGCGTGAGCGGCCCAGATATCATCACACTAAGCTGCTAATTAATTAGTCCTGCATGTCATCTCCTGGCTGTGCAGAGGGACCACAAACAATTCTCACTTTTATTAATTAGTTTTGTTTTGGGGGTTTTCTCGTTAAGCGTGAGATATGGATCTATGAGCTGAAATGACTTAATTGAGATTACGATGCTGCTCCCCTAATCCAGCGTCTGGAGAATTGTTTACTTGTGAAACTGTGAGTGAAATTAGAAGTGGGAATATGTAATCAGGAAGCAGCTGGAGAGCATCCCCAGATGTTGTGATGGCTCTCTGAATGACCTCAGTTTGGAGAAATAGAGACTAATTTAGAGAAATTACTGGGTGCTTCTCAAGATGGAACAAAGACAAAAGTATTGGAAAAAATCTCAGAATAAATCCAAATAGTGCATAGATGAGCGCAGTGTTCATCTCAACAATCGATCCACCCCATCACCGTATGGATTAGTTTCTGTCAGCTGACCTTTCACTTCCTAATTGAAGTTAATCATCTGCCTGCTTCCTCCCAGAAGCATTTGCTCCCATTTTTATTCCTCATGAAGCTTTCTGCAGACATACATCATTTTTGGGTATTATAATATTTGTAAATGATTATATATAGGGGGTGACATCGTCCCTACTGCCCACGGATAAACAGCGGAAGTGAGGCTTTGAAGATGGCGGCTGTGTGTCGCAATTTAAGGTAAAAAAATTTATTCTCATTAAATATGAAAAAACAGCCAATTTTTGTGTTCATTTGAAGAAATCAAGCTACATATGTTGCTGTTTTGGTTTATTTACATTAGAATATGTGGTTGACTTGCCAGAACAACCAGACTAACAGATTTGTTCGCTGACCTGTGAGCCAGAATTGCTTCAAGAGGAACGTCTCATTTGACCCATCTAATTTGTGCCTTCTTGTCCCATCTCCTCTCCATCGTCCTGCCTCTGACGCAGAAATCAATCTCAGTAAAACCTTTTGAAGGATCTTGAAATTCTTAAAATGCACTCAGAGGAGAGAGGAAGAAGGAGGAAAGGAGGCTTGAAACTGGAGCTACAAGCAACGAAGTGCAGGTGTGTCGTCCTAAAGAGTCTCTCTAGCATCTGCAGCATCTCAAAAGGGAGCAGAACGTCAACGCTACTCTGTAATCTGAATCAAAGCTAATTCATTATTTGTCTTCATGTGTATTTAAAATTTGAAGAGTCAGGAAAAGGAAATGCAGCATTTTAAAAAGCTCAAAAGTGAATCCTTTCATCAGTTTGGATCTGCTAAATTGCAACAATCTCCCTGCCAGATTGAGTAATCTGAGACAATTGTTTTTTTTTTTTTTTTTAATCTGACGGGTAACAAACCCGCTACGAGAACCTGGCATGCAGACATTCGTCAGGGAAGAACAAAGTCAAACAGGCTTTTATGGAGCGACCAGACAGAAGCCCGTCCTCACTAAACGGCCCGTGACAGCCTGCTGGGAATTTGCCAAAAGCAATGACTGCCACACCGTCAGAAACAAAAATGTTCTTATCTGATGAAACAAAGACGGATACGTAGTCACAATATTCAACAGGGGAGGCCAGGCGGAGAGGATCGCCTCATTAATTTCTATTTTGTTGCAGAAGTCTCTGTTTGCTTGTTTTCCTGAGGTAGTTTATTTTTTTCTCTTTAGGCATCTGGAGACGATTTGTGGACAAAATGTTCCCAAGTTGTCCACAACTGTGTTTGTTCAGACAGAGGTGTCAAGTCAAGGTTTTCTCCTTCCACAACAGTCAAATATGGCCCCCACCCCATCCTCCAACATGGGCATCCCACAGGGGCGTGTGCTTAGTCCCCTCCTCTAACGCCTCTACACCTCTTACTGCAGACCGACCCACAACAGCGACACCATCGTGATGTTTGCTGATGACACAATAGTGTTGGGGCTGATCTTAAGAGGAGATGAGTCGGCGGGGATCATCAAAGGAGATCATCCTGGATTTTGGGAAACATCGAGCAGACCCTTCGCCCCCTCTCCATCAGTGGTGAGACAGTAAGGAGGGTCTAAACCTTCACTTTCCTGGGTGGAACCATCTCTGCCAACACATGACCGTCGCCAAGAAGGCTCAGCATCATCTGCTCTTCCCAAAAGTGATCAGGAAAACAACAACCAGAAGCTACTGACAACCTCAGCACCTCAGTGTGGTTCTCAAACTGCACTAGGGCGGGTCGGAAGAGGCTCCAGAGAGCAGGTTGGTGTCATGGTGGAAGTTTTGTTAAATAGGGCCACACTTGTTATTTTATTAAATCTGCACTTGTCTCTAGTATGAATAAATATTGTATGAGTAATTCTCCTCTGGTGCTCCTGTTTCAGGAAGTAGACGTTAGTCGGGGGAGTGGGGGCAGAAACTGGCAGGATTTGGAGTCTTACTCATTAATATTCATGATATGCAAATGAATCACCTGTGTCTCCAGCTCCTGTTTAGTTCTCTGTAGTGTCCTGTGTGTTAATTGGTCCCGCCTGCCTCTCCTTTCCCTAATCACCTGTGTTCCCTGCTCCTCATGTATTTAAGCCCTGTTTGTCTCTTGAGTTGTGTCGGTTCGTCTGTGCATCTCTGCTGCGTTGTCCTCCTGTGTTCCTGTCTCCTGGTTTTTGACGTCATTAAAGACCTTAAAGCTGCCTCGGCTGCCTCCTGGAGCTTACTCACCAACTTTTGGATCCACACCTCCCTTCATCATGACAGAACGAACCGACCAGCAAGGATCCATTGGTGAGTTCCTGGCACGCTGGGAGCGAGTGCGTCAGAGGGTGGTGGATTACCAGAGGTCTTGTGCTAGTGCACCCATTTTTGCCTCAGGTGGTCAGCCAGACCTCTTTTCCTCTCCATCACCTCGCCACAGACATCCTCACCGCCAAACATCTACTCCAGCGGTCCAGCCTGCAGGTCCGGGTCCGGTGGGATGGTTCAGTTTGGAAGAACCAAAGGACAAGTCCCGCTTTGAGGGCACCAGGCTGGCGAGGTGTCCTCCAGGGGTTGGCCCACGGCATTGAGCGGGTCCAAGCTTCTCCACCATCTCCTCCACCTCCACGCCAGCACGGTCGGCGCGGCGCAGCACCTCCTGGCGCCACCTCCAGCCTTTTGGTGGGTCAGGTCACAAAGGGTCCTGTGTCTCCACCTCATGGTCTGCGCTGTGGAGTGGGTGTTGTCCCTCCGGACGCCTCCTCCTTGTCCCTGGAGGGTCCGAGGGGGTCCAGACCGCAACGCCGGGTGTCCAGAGTTGTGCCGCCTATAGTAGAGGCCCCTGCTCTGCAGCCCGGTCTGGAGGTCCAGCCGGTTCCTTTGGCTCTGCCGCTCAAGGTCCAGCCGCTTCCTGTGGCTCTGCCGCCCAAGGTCCAGCCGCTTCCTGTGGCTCTGCCGCCCAAGGTCCAGCCGCTTCCTGTGGCCCCGCCCGATGGGTTCCTGTTCGAGGTGTTCCCGCCTCCTCCTGGTTTCGAGTCTCCAGTGGCCCCGCCTTCTGTGTCCCCACCACTTGGGTTCCTGGCCGAGGTGTTCCTGCCTCCTCCTGGTTTCGAGTCTCCAGTGGCCCTGCCTCCTGAGCTTCCTGTGTTCCAGCCCCCTGACCCCAAAATTCCACTATCTCCGCTCCGCTCCGCCCCGCCCCCGCTTTCCGCCGCCGCTCGCTTCCGAACTCAAATTATACTATACCCGCTCTACAACGGCTCCGCCCCGGTGCGGAGACCTGAGGTGCGCAAACAGGCATGCGCGGGAATTTCGAGATCTCGTGATACAGTCCGAGCAATAAATGCGGAAGTTAGATCCAAACAAATCATTCTGTGGGAAAAGCATCGAAAAGAACTGTTTCTTCTGTCTATCAAAGATATCAGCACGTGTTTGGATCAACAATGGGTGAGTACTTTGATAGTATAAACTGTATTTATCTTATTTTTGTGCATTTAAAGTTCAACCGCCATTGATAGTTGTTAAAAGGAAGAATTTTATATGTAATTGACCTAGATTGGAGCTTGTTTCTCTAGTCTAATGAGCATAATTGTTGTTGCAGAAGCACGTGTTAGCCGAAGAAGAACTATAGCTCTCCTTTTGCTGCAGGATTTGGTTAATCAGAGAAGAAGGAGCAGATTCTGGGTGCACCCACTGAACCAACAAAGAAGAAGCCAAGGGGACTTCTACCATCTTGTTGCAGAGCTGCGACTGGACAGCCAGAGGCACCACCAGTACTTCCGCATGTCTGCAGAGCTGATGGATGAGCTTCTGTCCCTTGTTGGACCAGAGTTGAGAAGACAGTCTACATCCTTCAGAGCAGCTATTGAACCTAAACAACGACTAGCTGTTGGAATAAGGTAAACATTTTGACTCATTCTCAAATGCAGCACTCAATTTTTATTTAACAGAAACACTTCCAAAACAAACATTTCCCAAACAAAAAAAAGTAAACATTTAAAAAAAAAAAAAAGAAAGAAAACAAATGAATATTAACTCCAAAAGGAAAGGAAAAATTCTCCTAACCATGTAGCTCTTTGTTCAGCTATTTGTGCTGTAATCATCACACTGCAAACAGTAATATAAAGACAACTTTGTTCAGGTAATAATCTAAAACACTCTCCAACAAATCAGAAGTAGTTCTGAAAAATAATACCTATTCCTGAGGCTCATCTACGTCCAAAATATCATCAGCAGTTAGCAAGCCCATATATTTCCCAAACTGTCCTGCAGTTGAGGTAGATGGGACAATGGCAGTATGAGTGGGGGTAGATGTGTGTGTAGAAGGTCGTGACGGGGTGGGGGGTTGCATGCTCGGTCGCTGCTGCTGGTAGGGGGGTGGGACTGCTGGTGGGGGCCATGCTGCTGGTGGTGCTGCTGGAGGCCCTGCTGCTGGTGGTGCTGCTGCTGCTGGAGGCCCTGCTGCTGCAGGCCCTGCTGCTGCGGGAGGCCCTGCTGCGGCTGCTGGTGTAGGCCCTGTTGCTGATGGTGCCGCTGCGCTGATCAAGCTGCTGGTGACACTGGATTAACTGAATAATGGCTACTTTTGCATTTTGCCTATTGTTCATCTCCATTCCACTGAGGAGTGGAACAATACTGAGTGCGAAGTGATAGCACTCATCGGTTGCCCCTTCTGGCATGTACGGGCGCTGCGGTGGCTCTTTGAGAAGCTCTATCAGCTTGTCCCCAAAGTCCACCCCTTTAGATGCCCCACCTCTAGATGCTTTCCTTGTAGGGTTTGCAGCGGTACTTGGGGTCCAATGGGCTACGCGACCGGTCCCTCGATGTGGAAGGTTCAGCAGCAGTAGAGGCAGCAGCAGAGGAAACAGTAGAAGGGGTGGACTGTGTTGAAGGACCTGCTGCCTCATCTGGACCAGGCAGGCTCAAAGGAGTCAGAGGTTGGTCCTCCTCTGTGTCCATCTGGGATGCAGAGTCCAAGCTACTTCTTGAGCTGTGTGAAAAAGGATTTATTGTAGTAAAAACACAAGTAACCGATACTTGAAATGGAAATCTAAAAATTGAAATTGTTTGACAGAATAGCTAAATTAAATAATTTACCTGACCATTTGTGAATAATCTATTTGCATCAACCAACCTTCTTGGTTGCAGATATGGAATTAGAAAAGACATAATCTTTTCAAATTTCCACTCCTTTTGTGTCCCTGCAGCAGATCCATGGGTAGATTGGACTTTTTTCGGGACTTCACATAGCTGTCCCGAAGTGCCCTCCATTTGTTTTTACATTGATCACCTGAAAAAATAATAAATTGAAAATCAGTAAAAAATCAATAAATTTTTTGCTTTGTTTTTCTGCCGAGGTTTTTGGCCTCCGGTGACTCCTTTGTCAGTCTGGCTTTCAGCTACTGTCTTGGCCATACTACAGTCAGAAACTCTGTTCACATGGTGTGTGCTGCTATAGAAAAAGTGATGATGGGCCAATATCTGCCACCCCCAACTGAAGAAATGTGGAAGACTGTGGCGCAAGGCTATTGGGAGAAATGGAATTTCCCAAACTGTTTTGGGGCATTGGATGGGAAACATATCCACATTCAAGCACCACCACGCTCTGGAAGCCAGTATTTCAACTACAAAAAGACCTTCTACATTGTGCTGCTGGCTCTGGTGGATGCTGACTACAGGTTTCGTGTGATCCAGGTGGGGGACTTTGGAAGAAGCAGTGATGGAGCGGTCTACGCTGCCTCAGCATTGGGGATTGGAATGGAGAGAAGTACACTTCATGTGCCTCCACCTACCCCCCTCCCCAGTGCTGCTCATGCTACTGTGCCCCATGTCATGGTGGGGGATGCAGCTTTTCCACTGACGCCGTACCTGATGAGGCCATACCCTGGGCATAATATGACTCACAGGAAAAGAATCTTCAACTACAGGCTGTCAAGAGCACGTATGGTAGTTGAAAATGCTTTTGGCATTCTTGCCTCTAGATGGAGGATTTTTTACCGGCGAGTAAACCTCCAGCCTGAGAAGGTGGACAGTGTTGTTCTTGCTGTGTGCATTTTGCACAACTTCTTGAATGCACCAAGTGAGAACCAAAGAATCCTGGATGAAGCAAACCAACAGACCAGACACATGGCGCCAGTGAGAGACATGGGTCCAAATCAGGCATCCAGAGAGGCCTGCAACATCAGGGAGATCTTTTGTGACTTCTTCAACTCTCCTGAGGGCAGTGTGGCTTGACAGGACAGGATAGTGTGAAATAGGAAATAAGTCCTGCAGCTGAAACAATGTTGAGACACTGTACAGACAATCTAAATGTGTGCATCTAATTTTTGAAAAAATGTTCTCAAATGTGTCAAGATTTGTAGAACGTCTATTTGTAGAGGATCCTACTTGTATCTCCTCCACAGAGTACAGCAAGTTGTTTATGCACAAACTCTGTTTAACCACAGACAAGTGTGAAAATGTCCTAAATAAAAGTATTTTTTAACTTTGTCATTCTTTCTGAAAATGTTTTTTGTTACAAGTCAAAGTGATTAAATAAGTGGGATACTCAAGAAAAGGGTTTTACTTTGTTAGAAGAGGGAAGTTTACACCTTTATGAACAATAGCATAGAATTAGTACTGTTTGCATTTAATCACAACCCTGGTTTAAAGCACACTACAGGGTGCATTAAATGGTACATACAGCTATTTCTATGTCCTCATTGCTGAAAGCAGAACATAGGAGCTGTTCTGGAGTTATTATTTAAGTATTTTATACAAAATGTTCTATATGTAAAAAAATTAACATTCTTTTTCTAAAAACCTTTGCTACAACTATGACAATATACAGATATTTATTCTGCAAGTACTACATATATATATATATATATCTTTAATACATATATACTACCTGCTGAATCTAATATATAATATAATTTATAGTATAATATTAATGTAATACTATTTATTACTGAAATTGTCCTATAACTGACAGAGGGGATTTTCAAGATTGTTTGGGAAACTTTATAATACACGACCATGTATGTTACACAGTACTTACCAGTCATTTGTAAACCTTTGCCAATTTCTGCCCACGCATTGTCCTTCTTTTTGACATCCTTGTAAAATGGATGTGTAGTGTCATATAATATTTTGTGCTTTTCCACTTCAAGGATGAGCTTTTCCTCGTCCATCTTCTGATGTCGCTCGCTTGTGTTTTTCTTCTTTTTTTCCTCGTGTGAAGTAGGACTCGCGAAAATGGATTTCAAATTAAAATATTTTTAACACGGTCTTTAAATGTGTAAACACGTAAAAGATGTTTTGAGACATATGTGTATACATGTAATAGTCATTAGATAAAAATACCTGTGCATATGAAAAAAAAAGCTTTTGTTTATAGATTTATTGTGAAATAACGGAAGTTGTGCTTGCTCACTTTCCTGTTGGGCGGTTGTGATTTCTGTACATTGACTGCGGAGGTTCACCGGCATCCGGCAAAAATAGAATCAATCTTATTATTGCCGGATGGCGGAATGGCGGGCGGCGCACTGCGCCGCACGGCCGCAGTAGTGGAACAGCTCTGATTGACTACAAAGGAACCGTTTTTGCTGCGGAGTTCGTGCCGGAGCGGAGTGGAGATAGTGGAATTTGGGGGTGTCTTCGCTTCCTGTGTTCCAATCTCCGCTGCCCCACCTGCTCATTGCGGCTCCTGCGCCCAAGTCCTCCACCGGCTTCTGCGCCTGTGTCACAGGCCTCCCGGACAATCTTGGTCTCGGCTCCTGTTCCCTTGTCGCCGGCCCCCCAGGCTCTCAAGGTCCCGGCTCCTGTTCCCTCGTCGCCGGCCCCCCAGGACCTCCTGAGTTTTTTGTTTTTGGTTATTAGGACTTGGACTTGGAGGGTTTTTGTGGTTCCCTCCTGCCCATTTTGGGTTGTTTTTGGTTTTGCCCCCTATGCACGCCCTTCTTTGGACTCTGTTTTTGTTTGGCCGTCCGGTGCCGCCCTTTGAGGGGGGGTACTGTCATGTTCTGTGTCACCAGCTCCTGTTTAGTTCTCTGTAGTGTCCTGTGTGTTAATTGGTCCCACCTGCCTCTCGTTTCCCTAATCACCTGTGTTCCCTGTATTTAAGCCCTGTTTGTCTCTTGAGTTGTGTCGGTTCGTCTGTGTATCTCTGCTGCGTTGTCCTCCTGTCTCCTGGTTTTTGACGTCATTAAAGACCTTAAAACTGCCTCCTGGAGCTTACTCACCAACTGTTGGATCCACACCTCCCTTCATGACATCACCTCTGATTGGCTAACAGCAACACGACTCTACCATTGGCTCTGTTTGTTTTGCAACATTGATGTTTTACCTTCAGAAACAACACAAGCCTGAAGGAGTTCTGCTGTGGTGTGGAGATGCTAATGCTAACAGTTAGCTTCTACGAGCCAAGGCATGCTCTGCTCTCTCCTGGACGCTAAACCTACAACAGCCTTCCTCGTTATGAGCCAAGGTGGTTGAGTCCTGAAATGTTCATTTTACATTGAGACGTGGATCTGAGTGGCTTTTTCTAATCTGAGTGTTTCCCTGTCTATTTTCTATCCGTGGTTAATGCAGGAAATAGGGGTAGAAGACTGGTTTCACATTTAGCCTGCATGTTAAACTCAGAGTGATCGATAATATTGCATACTAAACGCTTCTCAGTGAACCTCACCTTTAAAATGGAGAGGGTGGGACTTAAATCACACTGGAAACAGCCACTTTAACTGACGGTCTCCACTCATTCATCTATTTGGTTTATACAGTCTGTACTCAAGTTTGACAGGAAACTTGCTAGTGAGCAAACTGCTGCATGGATGTGCAGCTGGCAGCACTGTTGCCTCGCAGCAAGGAGATCAGAGGTTTGAATCCCAGCTGTGGCCTCTCTGTGTGGAGTGAGCCTGTCAGCAAAAACCAAGTTAGTTTGGACAAAAGCGTCTGCAATAAACATTTCCCCTTTTTTGACATCATGAATCCAAAATTGGGTAAAAAACAAACCCAAGCATGATACTAAAACCTTGATCAGATTTTTCCTTTCTAAAACCTGACTCACCAGAGGTAGCAAAAGGGAACATTTTCAAGGACAAAAAGGAAGTAATTAACATGACAGAGCAGAGGCAACGCTGTCCACGGATAGTTTCTCTGAGAAAATGTGCAATTAAGTCATCTCTCCTCATTCTCATGGCTCGTCAGACACCCCTTTGGCTCTCTAAAGCTTTATTATATTGCTGTTAATGACGAGTCACCATCAGTCACAAAGAGTTTCTCCATTCTGAGACACTTGATTATGGACTGCTCGTCCCCACATCTGCAACCATCAGTAACTGCGTGGGGGGAGTTCCTGACAAATGAAGGTTTGCAAATGAGGACGCTGAAGGATCTCGTCTACATTAACTGGCAGACGAGCCAAACGAGGAAATGACAGCATGTTGTGTCCGTGTTGTCACAGGAAACATGTTTCTGGGATTTACATCGATTCCAGAGGTGGAGGCTAAAGGAAGTCAGACAGAGTGGAGGAAGCAGGGGGTTATTTCCACAAAAGGCTTCAAAAGACTGAAAGGAAGCTCTGATAAGGCGTGTAAGCGTATAAGTCCTCGCCAGGACGTGTGGCGTGGTGAAAATTGAATCATAACAGACAAGAAAAGATAAGCTACAAGAAAATAATCACGCCTTTATGCTCAGTGCAGGAGCATGAAGGCACATCTGTTTCACCAGTGCAACGATTACAGCACACACACACACACACACACACACACACACACACACACACACACACACACACACACACACACACACACCTAAGAAAAATCTGGAAATTCTTCATTTTGCGGGGCTGAAAATGAAGATTTAACAGAACCACACACGAGTCCCCAAATAAATCAAAATACTTAACATGATTTTAAAACTCATGTATAAAGTGTGAAGAATCCCTGGAATCTGAGATGATTTATATAGCTTATTTAATGCTGTATTTGACTGCATTCATGTGGGTTTTAAATGTTAAATTTGCAAAACCAAGATGAACAGTAAATTATCAACAGGATTAGGTTTTATTATGTGCACAATAATCCATCTTCAGTCTGCAAATACATAGTTTTAGTTGTAATTTAATTCCCTGTTAAATTTTTTTCATTATTTCAACTAATATCTGCAAAATGTTTAATAAAAGAGCAGAAAAACTTCCCAGAACCCTCCAAACACGCTGATATTTATGTCATATTGTTAAACTTTGTGTTTCCTGAGGTTGTATTCAAGAATATTTTATCCTTGATTATTAAATTAATCCCAATTTAGTTTTTTTTACATAATTTAATTTCATCTACAAACTTAGATTGCACTAGAAATCCCACAAAAACAACATGTTTGGTTGTTTTTGATCTTAAATCCTTTTTTAAAATGTATGCAGGACAAAAGAAGAATTATAAAATAATTCATGCACGGCTGCTCAACATGACAACAACATGCAATTGTAACTCTGACTTTGCACAAATTGACATTATGGTGATAGATTTCTAATATTGTGCAGCTCTGGTCTTTTTATTTTCCTAACAGACTCTAAAAGTCCAGAAAATGAGTTACAAGGAGAAAATAAACTGCATGTCCTTTTAGAGAGATGGAGAAGAACATCATTGATGTCAGTGGAGCCTTCAGCCAATCAGCACGGTGTATTACTGCAGCTGGTGCTGCAGGACAGAAACCTGCAGACAAATCACATCCGTTCAAATTCAAAAGCATTTATTTTCTAAAGTTCCTCGATTACTTTTAGGTTTAATCAACAGTTCGGGACACATTTGTTTCTCTTTTGTCTGCAACTTGCAAGATGTGCAGAAATAGTTTAGTTACACGTCTTGCTAACATTACTTTTATGGGTTTTTCTATATAAATACACTAGAAAAGTGGATTATCAGCATTATGTCCAAGGTTTTTGCAGCATCGTTTCATTTAAAGAGTCCTTTGTCAGTTGTCTTTGCCGGCTAAGTGACAGCGCTCCGTGGAGCCAAAGAGAAATGTCCGACCGCTACTAAGTGGAGTGAAAGCAGTGACAGGAGCTGTGAAGTATCAGTCGGCCTTTCACCACTGAGCTGGTGACTCAGCATTGGCCAGCGGTGGATTTCAATAAATCAAAAAGCTAACTGGACTCTCGGGGCGGCTTTGGGCTGAGTGTTTCTCATTACGGCTGCGTGAGTCAACAAAGAGCTGAGTGACAGTCTGGAACGAGGCCAGGGAATAATCTACACACATTCCAGGTTGTAAGCAACTTTTCTGCTCATCCTCTGCTGCTGTTGTTTCTCCAGAGTGCAGCGACACACTGATCTGAAAATTGCCCGTCTGTCTTGGGAGGGAGGCGGGGTTTCATCACCAGAACTGGGAGAATACAGGAAGTCAGGAATGTTGACCATGTTTGTTGTTCCCCTGCTCCATCACACCTGACTCACTAACTCAATCATCTCCTCAGCAGGTCCAGTTCTCCAGAAGCCTGTTAATCACTGAGTCAGCCCAGGTGTGTTGGTGCAGGGAGACACAGAAAACATGCAGGTAAGGGCCTCGGACACCAGGACTGAACATACAGGTCCTTCTCAAAAAATTAGCATATTGTGATAAAGTTCATTATTTTCTGTAATGTACTGATAAACATTAGACTTTCATATATTTTAGATTCATTACACACAACTGAAGTAGTTCAAGCCATTTATTGTTTTAATAATGATGATTTTGGCATACAGCTCATGAAAACCCAAAATTCCTATCTCAAAAAATTAGCATATCATGAAAAGGTTCTCTAAACGAGCTATTAACCTAATCATCTGAATCAACTAATTAACTCTAAACACCTGCAAAAGATTCCTGAGGCTTTTAGAAACTTCCAGCCTGGTTCATTACTCAAAACCACAATCATGGGTAAGACTGCCGACCTGACTGCTGTCCAGAAGGCCATCATTGACACCCTCAAGCAAGAGGGTAAGACACAGAAAAAAATTTCTAAACGAATAGGCTGTTCCCAGAGTGCTGTATCAAGGCACCTCAGTGGGAAGTCTGTGGGAAGGAAAAAGTGTGGCAGAAAACGCTGCACAACGAGAAGAGGTGAGCGAACCCTGAGGAAGATTGTGGAGAAGGACCGATTCCAGACCTTGGGGGACCTGCAGAAGCAGTGGACTGAGTCAGGAGTGAAAGCATCCAGAGCCACCGTGTACAGGCGTGTGCAGGAAATGGGCTACAGGTGCCGCATTCCCCAGGTCAAGCCACTTTTGAACCAGAAACAGCAGCAGAAGCGCCTGACCTGGGCTACAGTGAAGCAGCGCTGGCCTGTTGCTCAGTGGTCCAAAGTACTTTTTTCAGATGAAAGCCAATTTTGCATGTCATTCGGAAATCAAGGTGCCAGAGTCTGGAGGAAGACTGGGCAGAGGGAAATGCCAAGATGCCTGAAGTCCAGTGTCAAGTACCCACAGTCAGTGATGGTCTGGGGTGCCATGTCAGCTGCTGGTGTTGGTCCACTGTGTTTTATCAAGGGCAGGGTCAATGCAGCTAGCTAGCAGGAGATTTTGGAGCACTTCATGCTTCCATCTGCTGAAAAGCTTTATGGAGATGAAGATTTCATTTTTCAGCATGACCTGGCACCTGCTCACAGTGCCAAAACCACTGGTAAATGGTTTACTGACCATGGTATTACTGTGCTCAATTGGCCTGCCAACTCTCCTGACCTGAACCCCATAGAGAATCTGTGGGATATTGTGAAGAGAAAGTTGAGAGACACAAGACCCAACACTCTGGATGAGCTTAAGGCCGCTATAGAAGCATCCTGGGCCTCCATAACACCTCAGCAGTGCCACAGGCTGATTGCCTCCATGCCACGCCGCATTGAAGCAGTCATTTCTGCAAAAGGATTCCTGACCAAGTATTGAGTGCATAACTGAACATAATTATTTGAAGGTTGACCTTTTTTGTATTAAAAACACTTTTCTTTTATTGGTCGGTTGGAATATGCTAATTTTTTTGAGATAGGAATTTTGGGTTTTCATGAGCTGTATGCCACAATCATCAATATTAAAACAATAAACGGCTTGAACTACTTCAGTTGTGTGTAATGAATCTAAAATATATGAAAGTCTAATGTTTATCAGTACATTACAGAAAATAATGAACTTTATCACAATATGCTAATTTTTTGAGAAGGACCTGTACCTGCTCATCCCTCATTCAAACAGGATCCAGATCGGAACGCGTGCTGCTTCCGCAAAGACTGAAGGTCACTGAGCCCAATCAGAGCGTTCAGAGGTGTGGATCCGGATGAGGAGCTGGAATCTTTCCACATGGTTTCTATTTTGTTGGACTTTGCTTGCGGATCATCATAAAGTTGAGGAAATCACCTGAGCCAGACAGGAAGTGAGACGTGTACCAGCGAATAAAACTCGTGTTGCATCATTCTGTCGGCTTCTTTTATTGTTATTCATGACCGGGATATCAGTCCAGTGTATGAAAGTTCAGGAAGATGAGTGTTGCTCCTCAGAATGAGAGAGCTCCTCTCTGCTCACATACTAGTGTGCAACTGTCCGGAGACATTCTGAACGCGATCCGCCGCCAGTGTAAATGGCAGTCCATCTGGAAGTCACAGATTCCAGTCTGCATCCGTTCCACACTCGATGCAAAAGAAGAGTCAGAGTCAAGAATGTCTGTTTCCCAGATATCTGACAAAACATTAGATGGATTTAAATGAACTTCCACAAATCCTTCACTGGATGTACATCTATAGCTGATTAATCCAGTTCCAGATGGCCACCACAGCTAATCAACATAGTTAGCACGAACATGAGCTAACATTCAGTGTGGTTGTAGTAGCTGAGAGTTTATCACACACTGGGTAGGCAGCTTTATCATCACATACACATTTAAAAAATAGAAAAGTCTGACGTCTGAGGAGCTACAGCTTAATAACCTCTCAGAGGCAGACGAGAGCACCAAAGTTTTCAATTTACATTTATAGGTTACTGGATTTGGAGCGGCTTTCAGGTCATAAGGAAGCTGATTCTGTGTGCAGCACAGAAGCTAAAAGTGTGTGTGTGTGTGTGTTACAAGGAGATCTGTATTTTGACCCTGTGTCATCATGTGTCACTTTCAATGTACACAACTTTATTTATAAACTTGACTTTTCTTAAATCCTAACTTGAAACAGGCAACGTCCTCCTAGGAAGCTTGGCCTGATTATTTTCATCAGTAAAAGAACTCCGATAAAACCTCTAAAGGTTTGATTATGAACTAAAATAATCAATAAGCCACGCAGAAGACTCGACACACGCGGCAGAAATTAAACAATGAGCTGAGAAACAGAGGACTAGATATACTGGGTGGGTTAATCAGTTGATTGAGAGCAGGTGGGTGATTTCAGATGTAACAGGTGAGTAACCAGGAGGAACTGAAAAAATAATCATGGAAAGTAGAGAATCTTTGGTCTCAAAGATTAAATTTTATCATGTCTTTTTAAAATTTTCTAATTTATCATAAGAGTTGAAACTCGGGCTGAATCAAGATTTTAGAAAACATGAAAATAAACACAACTTTTCAAATGAATATTAAATAATTTACTGATGGAACTCAGTGAAAGGAATTTTACTTTTTAAAGTTAATTCAAAATGGAAAACTTTAGTTTTCATTTTTAATATCAGAACAGTTTCTGTTATAAACTAATGAAGCTTTTTACCAATTTACTTTTATCTTAACATTAAAATAATCATACTTTGATCTTTTCCTGCATAACCTGCTTTGTGACCTTCAAGATATGCAAAAAATGACAAAAGTGTGACTTTTAAACATGTTAAGCTGTGTTTTTCAGTGGGGAAAAAACAAGCACACCAGTGAAACCAGTAAAACCAGCAAAAAGCCAACAGAAACAGGTTAGTTAGGAGTCCTGCAGCCGCGTGTATTTTGATGCTAATAGGAGCTTTATTTGTTGTGGCTCCATTTACTGATAGGATTACTAGATCAGGGATTATCAGACTATTTACAAACAGGTTTACAGCAACCGGTTCCCAAAGTACAAATGTTTGAAAATCACCAGAGAGCCGCCTGGAGGCCCAGAGCAATTAAAGGTTTAGAGTCTCATTAAAGGAGGCCGAGGACCTGGAGGCCACCGCTCTGGTCAACCAAACGTGTGTTTGGGTCCAGATGCACTGGAAGCACAGGAAACCTTTAAAATGGAGTTGTTTCTCTGCTCCCACTCACCTGATCGTAATCAGTAGATGATTTACAGGCTTCTGCAGAGCCTGAACAGGTCTCACCCATTGAATCGGTTGTGTTGGAGCAGGAAAACAACTAAAACATGCTGGATAGAGACCAGGACACTAAAATGATCGAGTGATCGACACCAACATTTTGGCTGAGGAATCAGATCCTTTTCCACAGCTAGATGTGACCAGTGACCCTGGGCAGCAGACAGAATGGTCAATACGTGTTGTTTATATCTGTGGAAATGGGCCATCATCTAATCCACCAAGAGTTTTAAACTTTAGGAAAGACGCTCCCCTCGTATTTACCACAATCTTTACAAGGTTCCTGGTGATAGAGGGCAGCAGAACATATCTCAGGGTAGTCTTACACCACATCGCTAGTTTAAAAAAACATCACGGTAAAAGTTACCTGTTGAGCAGAAATCATGCAACCTCAGCGTGACTCCTCAGACTTTGATAGTCCTTCAGTTAATTCCATCAGGAGAATGCCATGCTGATGCTAGTTTTCTGGTGGTGTAGGTTCTGGATCTGCTCGGGGTCCTGCGCCTGCCAATGACATCACACTATGGCAATACCACTTGGCCAAAATATATTGCATCTCTTTTCCAATTCTGTTCTTTCACATAGGTTTTGGAAAGAATTTAGCAGTTTTGTTATTAAACTCATGTTTTTTACAAAGCCGCCAATAATTTTCAATGACTGGACATCATTTTATTCATTTTCAACAACATTTGGATGGATATTTCCAGAGATTAACGGTAAAAACTACACATTGTCACTTTAAGTTCAGAAGTCAATGGCGGCCATTGGACAAAAACCAGAGTCTGACGCCTCAACCAACAGAAAAGCGAGTCTCTGAGTTTTATTCAGATGCACAAAGAGCAAACTCAGGCAGTCTCCTTCACATAAATCCAAAGAGCTGCTTGGACAAGGGTGTGCTTGCAATAATCCAGATGTGTTGTTGATGTCCCGGGCTGTTTGTCCAGGAATATCGCTGAACTGTGCACATCCATCACTGTGTGGTTTGGCTCAGCAGCAAAACAGGACAGGTCCAAAGAGCGGATCATCGGCGCTGACCTTCCTCACATCCTGGGTTTTTACAGGTCTGGGGTCAGGAAAAGGGCAGCAAACATCTCTGCAGACCCCACTCATCCTGCTGATGGACTTTAGCCCTCAGGTCAGCGCTACGGAGCACAAACCAGCCGCCACAGAGAAACACCTTACAGAGTCTTTTTTGACTTTTTCCTTGTATACATCTGAGTCTGAATGCTTGCTTGACATGAGAATAAACTTTTAAAACATCTGGTTCTGATCAGAACCTCCAGTTATAGGAAAAAACATTTTTTGCTCAACCAGCAGGACTTTGCAGGAAATGATGCCACCAGAGTGTTACCCTGATCACGTCGGCTCATTTAGACCAGAGAAAGGTCACTAAACTGTTGTAATCCCTCAGTTGTCCTCTTAGCTCTTTTTCATCTTTATGTGATGTTTCACTTGTCAGTTTCACCGTTTGGGCTCACATTTCAATTGAGATCAAACAAAAATGTCTTTTTATTTTAAAAAATATGAAAAAATGT
Source organism: Aphyosemion australe (assembly GCA_006937985.1). Lineage (NCBI taxonomy): Eukaryota > Metazoa > Chordata > Actinopteri > Cyprinodontiformes > Nothobranchiidae > Aphyosemion > Aphyosemion australe. Next base: position 1,387,184 of record SSNS01000169.1, on the reverse strand, counting down.
AAATTTCCTACAGTTTTACATCAGAAATACCCAGAATGCATCGTGACACAGACAATAACGATGAGTGTTACAGTCTAAAAATAGACGTTTGTCAGTGTTTAAGTAGCACATCTGTGTGGAAATCTCCTAGTTAACTGGATAAAATGATTGTTGGGATGACATTAAAATATAACACAAATATACGTGTGTGTGCGTGTGTGTGTGTGTGTGTGTGTGTGTGAGACATCACTATAAACAGCATCTGTCATTACAACCCCATTAAAGTAAGCCTCAGAGAGTGATGAAAGTACTTTAAAACATGGTGTGCTGCTCCTCAGCGCTGATGAAAATACATTTCTACTCCTAATGAGACCAAAAGCAGCTTGGATGTCGTTGGAGGAAGCAAACAAAATTACATGCTCGACTCCAAAAAGCAAATATAATTAGCATTCACAGATTCTGACAGTGCACCTGTTACGGTTCTGAAAACCCATCCCGCCTGAGGAGTAAATGTTCTCCATAATTATGTGAAAATTGCTACGTTTTTTTTTCCCACTCAGTTTTCTTGCACAAAAAAGAGAAAAAATATCAAGCAATTTCCTGTACATGTTGCTATTATGATGCCCATTCTCTTGCTCTGAGCTCAGAGTTTTTCATTCTGCGCCCTGCTGCTTGTGGACCTGAATCCTAAGTAGATACTGCGTTGGTTTGCAGCCTGTGTGTGAGAGTGTGTGTGCATGTGTGCCCAACATTTGTGTATAATGAGCTTGGGAAATCTTGGGTACTGCTCTAATAGCTGCATTCTAAGCCGTACCCTTTGGCTAAAGGGTTGCGGAGCGTCGGTGGGAGCTGATGTGAGCACCGGCGCCCTGCAGCCTGCAGCCAGACCATCTATCAGCACAGCTTAGGCCGTCGCTGCTGCTCGGCACCGTGGCAGAGTCGCGACTGACGCTCGGTGGAAATATAGAGACAAATTGTGCTTATAAAGTACGTGTTGAGTTTCATCATCTAACAGCAGGGGGGCTGGGCAGAGATGGCCAAACACAGGCAGCTCCACTCCGCTCTGACATTTTAGTGCTCTTCTAAAATAATTACAATTACTTACCTCCCTGTTGATTAATAGTGTCTTTGACTGCTGCCTCTCTTTCTGTTAGCAGCTGCTGAATTCAGAGGAGAAATCCTGTTTTCAACACTAAAACCACGAATATTTGAAAATATTGTGATAGAAGAAAGTTTCTGAGTCACAAAATGTTCAACACTAAGCCCCTGTTCTGGAAAATGGAAATATGTAATCAACATCTTACCTGTTGCAGGTAGCGCTTGTTTCAGTTTAAAGAAATAAAGGAGATTTTTTTATAAAGGATTGAGAAGCTAACAGCTAGTCTGAGTGGACTGGGTAGGCTGCTGTTGTTTTAAAATGATTTCAATCTCAAACCAGTTTCTGCTAATAAAGCTGAAGCAGGGCGTCACACCCCGTATTTGTTCAGTAAATTATTTTCCTGTTTTCCTGAATGCAGCATCACTTTGTTAAGGTAAGATATTCATGATCTAAGCCAATCAGAAGCTGGGGAGGGCTGGCTCAATCACATAAATGTACTTTTAGAAATCCACTTGTATATTTTTGTTATGTTCTTTGTTTTGTGTTTTTAACCCTTGAAGGAGTGGAACACTTGTTTAATCAATACATATGCAGTGGTCTCTAATAGGAATGAATGTCTTGTACGTCGTACTCTGGGGAAGAAAAACACCGGTGCACCATTTCTAGGACCTTAAAGTTGCCCACACCTCAGTTGAGCTTCAGACGACAGGATTTGGAGTCTTACTTCCTGATATTTGGACATCTTGCCTTGGACTGGGTAACAATAACAAAGCGACTCTACCACTGATTTGCAATGTCAATGTTTTATCTCCACAAATAACACAATTCTGGAGGAGCTTCTGCTGTGTGGTGGTGTTGCTAATGCTAACAGTTAGCTTAAACTAGTCGAGACGTCCTCTGCTAATTCCCAGATGCTAAAACAACAACAGCCTTCTCTGTCGTGAGTCAAGATCGGATAGTCCCTGAATGTTATGTGACAGTGTGATGTCACAATGTCAGACTTTTCTAATCCTAGTGTTTCACCGTCTATTTTGTATCAGGAGCTAATGCAGAAGATAGGTGTAGGAGACTATTTTCATGTTCAGCCTGCATGAAAAACTCATCATTAAAAATGTTTTTTCAGTGTTCCACACCTTTAAAAGCGTGAGCGGCCATGTTTGATTACTTTTGCACAATTTAGAAAACAGAACAAAAGAAACTGTTTTAAAAATTGGGGGGAAAAATAAATAACAAAAAGAGACTATAAATATTAAAAGAAAAGACTAAATAATTTGTGTGTTTTTTGTAAATTACAGGGTTTTTTCCAGCGGTGCTGCCTGCTTTGGTTTTAATCTCCATGAGATATTACTTATTTAAAAAAAGCCAATTAAAACATTAACACATAAAAATGTAATGCAGCTTTTACAGTTTTTTAGGGTTCATGAAGTACTTTTAAGATTCAAATCTGCACCTTTTTTGGGCCTGTTTGGATTTGCTGCTCATCAAGTAAGCTATTTCTCCAAACTAAGGTTGTTCAAGGAGCCAGCGAGTATTAACTGAAAAATATAATAACGTTAAACCGACACTCTCTGTGATCTCTAATGATTAATCTCCATTAGCTTCTACAACTAAGAGCCAAATACTCTCCTGATTATCGTGTAATTCTGAACGAGATCCTCTGTTTGTGAACTCTAAAGCCTTATTACCGTGAAACCGTAGACCAGAACGTCATTAAAAAGCTGTTTGACACAAGCGTAGTACTTAATCTCCACCAGAGAAAGACTTCATTCTTAGAAAACGACACGTGAACAGAAGGGAAGCAATTAAAAAGATCTCTATTTTCAGTATCTAAATTAGCATCTTTAGCCACGATGCTGCTTGTCATATAACGGTCCTTTCATAAAGCACGACTACATACCAGACAGGAAGAGTTGGGTAAAGAAATGTCTAATGCTTCGGAAATAATCAGATAAATCTTCACATAAAATAAATTTCTCCTCCTTGTGGCACGCATGAATAATCCTCGGCAGTGACAGCAGAAGGATGGGAGCAATGGGCATTGATCGCGGCGGTGATTGTAAGGAGGCACTGGATTGAGTCACACAATCACCCGCAATTACATTGATTGGATGAATCTTCAATGGAGCATCGCGGCTAAACAAAGAGGAAGCAGTAGGAGACTGGGGAGGACAGTGTGAGGTGATGAACGATTCACTGTGTATTCTGCACCTGTAATTTAGTTTGACAAGCTGATGAGACTGCAGTGCACGCCACGCTGAATGCTAATACGCTTCGCTCTGGTCCTGATCGTAGATTAAAAGCTCTCTCTCTCACGCTGTGGCTGCAGGGAAAGTTGGAAAGGAAGAGGCAGGCTGTTTGGTTTGGCATTTTTATGACTCTTTTGTGCACCTGTTGGTCCATTTTACCTGAGCCAGCACGGCCTACGGTCCCTAGAGACCCTTCTGTCAGGGGGACGTTTTGAGGAAAATGCCGCCTAGCATCTTACAAGCCCTCTAATTTTCTGTGCAGCACAGCAGTTAATAACCACCTTCAAACCTCATTTTGTTGTTTTTCAGCCTCTAATTTCTCATTTATGAGTCATTTAGATTTAAAATTTCCCTTAACTCAATAATCATAACAATATTACACAAGAGAAGAAAATCACACATTTCTAGAAACTGTTCTTTAAACGCTTTAGGGAGCAAATGGCTGCACCTAGTCTGGATCTTACCTCTACTTCACACTGGAAGCATCAGTGGCGCAGAGCGGTTAACTCATGAGCTTCGCCGTGCACCAGTACACGCCAGGAGAGCCTGCCGCCGCGCTCCTCGCTAAACTCACAAGATCACAAGATCTCTCGAGACTTCAAAGGTTACCGTTTGTTTATGCCGTCCACCATTAAACCAAAAAGAAGAAGGAATTCACATTTGATATCGCTGTTTGATGTCATATATATGTTGTTCCTCTCCGCTGCCAGGATTAAAGTCATGAAAAACACACCGCTGCACTTCTCGAACGATGCAGGGAGAAAATAAGTCGTGAGGTCACGTATAGATGTAATCTAGATAGATATGAAATCACATTGTTGCAATAGTCTTTTATTTTGAAAATTACTGGAGGTTTTACACTGAATCCATGTGTGATTTCCTGTCTAGCCCTATGTAGAAAATTGACGTGCTGCAGCGTGCTGCTTCTGGGACACGCCTAAAACCTTCAGCTGGTTTGAATCCCCCCACAGACAATATAATGGATTCTATTTGAAGCAGCGACGTTCCGCTGACGTTCCGCACCGATGATGCCTCCAGTGTGAAGTAGGGGTTAGCCTCCCAACTTTTCCCTGTCCCGTTGGTTTCAGTCAAGCACCTTCAGTTTCACTGTTTCATATCTAAGATGATTCTGTTTGATTCTTGTCCAAAACTCAACATTGTGGTTCTTCTCAAACCATAACAGAAACATCTCTAGACGAATGACTGGAGGTTTTAAAAAGCTTAGTTTTGTTTATTTAGGCTTTACTAATCCAGCTAATTCCAGGTATAGAAATGTTATACCTTTACAAATCACATTATAAATACAACTATGTTTTATAATTCTGTGATGGTTAAAACTTTTGCACAGCTCTGTAATTTAAGATTTGCACAAAGAAAGTCTAATAATCAATTTCCTTTGACATTTTTCAGAGTGAAATGGCACCGAAGAAAAGAAGTGAAAATTGGTTTCTGTTTCACCGTTTTGTTCGGAACCTTTTATCGCTGCTTCCTGTTTTTAATTAGAAAAGACAGAAATCTTCAGGTAACATTAGCATTTTATCAGACACCAACCTGCTGTTAAACTGGGTAAAAAGACCAAATCTCACCGGCAGCAGTTTGTAAAAAGATAAAGTTAATGAGTTTCACTTCTGCTATTTGACCACAATGGAAAAGGGTGAAATCCCCAACGGTAACATGTTGTTCTGACACTCCTGGCTTTTGGCTCCTGGGTCCTAACTCCTGACTCCTAGCTCCTGAATCCTAACTCCTGGCTCCTAGATCCTGACTCCTAGCTCCTGAATCCTAACTCCTGGCTCCTAGATCCTGACCCCTAGCTCCTGAATCCTAACTCCTGGCTCCTAGATCCTGACTCCTAGCTCCTGACTGCTAGCTCCTGAATCCTAACTCCTGGCTCCTATATCCTGGCTTTTGGCTCCTGGGTCCTAACTCCTGACTCCTAGCTCCTGAATCCTAACTCCTGGCTCCTAGATCCTGACTCCTAGCTCCTGACTGCTAGCTCCTAAATCCTAACTCCTGGCTCCTAGATCCTGGCTCCTAGCTCCTGAATACTAACTCCTGGCTCCTAGATCCTGACTCCTAACTCCTGAATCCTAGCTCCTGAATCCTAACTCCTAGCACATAGATCCTGGCTTCTAGCTCTTAGCTGCTAGCTCCATGCGCTTAGCTCCTGACTTATGGCTCCTGACTCCTAACTCCTGTCTCCTAGCTACTTTTCATAGGTAGCATATACCTCCTTAATGTGCTAACAGAATATTTTAAACATTTTAAATTGAATCCTTTAAGCATTTCTCTTTAATATCCAACAGTCAGGATCATAAAAACGAGGGGGAGAAATGAAGTTACGTATAATGCATTTTCCATTTTCTTCCTTTTGGCTTTTTGCTCTTTAGGAAAACTGGAAATAGAAATGACCTTTAGTGAGATTTTCTAGATAAAGATGTTATAGATCAGATATCCAACCTACCATGTCCATGGGGAGGAGCAGAAGCTCTACTCTAAGGTATTCCTCCTCCTTCTGAGGAGAAAGGGAGCACCCTCCTGGAACCAGGCTTGGTCACCTCCACATGGGCCGACCAGAACCATCATGTAGGCAGCAGATCACACCAAGGAGCATTTGTTTGTTTTCCAGTTTGACTCCATTAGAACATGAGCCTTCAACAATCAATCCCACCAAGGCAGGAGGTCACAACATTTCCCTCTGAGGGCTCAAACGTATCTTTACCTGCAGTAAAAATAGATCCACCCTGCTGTGTGGAAGTTTGAGCTTCACTCCCCAGTTTTAAAGATTTTTATGAAAAGGAACCAGAAAGAACTGGATGATAAAAGAGACACAACTTTTAAATAAAAGCTGTTTTATTGTTGTTATTTGACATTACAGATCTAAACCTTTCCCCTCCTGGTGACATCAGGGGAAAGTGAGTTTAGAAGAAGTTGATGATAAAGATTTTCCTGGATGGTTGAGGCACACAAACATGCTGTTTGAGGTCAAACGACCAGTCGCCAGTACAAACGTGCCGCAGCCTAAAGCAGAACCCCAGGACCTAATTTATCAGCCAGTAAAAAGCCCATTATCTGCTGCTCTTTGCTGTGCCATGTGGCCGCTCTCCTCTCTGCTTTTCCCTTTTAGAAAAGGTCAGACTGGACAGTTAGCTGGCGAGATGGTGGTCAGGTCTTTGAATTATAGCCGGTGTTTGTTTTGCTGCTGGAGCAACTTCTTCCAAAATGATTATTTTTTTTGAAGCTCAAACAATTGTGAGCTTCCTGTTTCCAGTTTTTGAGGCAGAGAACAAACAGCCGGGAGGCAGTCCTGACTTTGTTTGTTAACGCCTCATCACCTCACATTAATTAATGAACTTTTGTTACAACTGAGATGTTATTTCTAACTAAATAAAATTAATTCAGCAAAAGGAGGTCATTGGAGCTAACATCCGAGTGTTAAAATAACCATTTAGGCCACATGTGTGTGAGCACAGAAGACATTTACAACAAAAATAAGCATAAAAGATGATAAACATTAAACCATTGGAGGTCAAACTTCTCACCAAGCTTCAAAATCGAACTTTTTAGTTCCAAAAACAGGTTTAATCATCATTTCAAGTCATTTCTAGCAGCAAAGTTGAGGAGCTGTTACCAAACACGGTGATTTGTGGCCTTGTTGACTTCGTCTTTTCAAGTGCACCAACACAGAATAAATTACACTCAAAAGTGATCATTTCAAAGAGGAAAACAAGTTTGTTTTATGGGGGAGGACTGGCGGCGAGCCGACACTCATCCAGGAGATCGCTCTGCAGTCGGAACAATTAATCTCAAGTGGAAACATAAATTCAAGATAGCTGCCAATCTCTGCAGGAGCGGGCGTGTCAGGGAGTTTGTCTTCAGGTCAGGACTCTTCATGGACTTTCTGGTTGTTAGACGATGCAGATTTCCTGTTTGAATCCCAGCTGCTGCATCTCTGCATGAAGTTAGCATGTTCTCCTCATGCATGCATGGGTTTTCTGCAGGTGCTCGTTTCCTCCTGCAGATATAAACATGCATGTTAGGTTGATTGGAAACTAAATTGTCCCTAGGTGAGTGTGTGACTCTGTGATAGACTGGAGACTTGTCCAGGTTGTACTCCATCTCTCACCTGATGATTGTTGGAGTTAGACACTAGCTTCCCGAGACACAAGTGAGTAATAAGCTGTTTAAGGCCAGGTTCACTGAAAAAACATTTCATGTTATTTTTGAAAATGATCAGTCACTCTCAGTTTAACATGCAACATGAAAACATCCTTCTACCCCTATTTCCTGCATTAGCTGGTGATACAAAAGAGATGGAAAAACGCTCGGTTCAGAAAAACCTGACAGATCCATGTCACACTGTCAGTTAGCATTCATGGACTCACCCATCTTGGCTCGCGACGGGGAAGGCTGTTGTTGGTTTAGCGTCCAGGAAACACCAGAGAACGTCTCAGCTAGTAGAAGCTAACTGTTAGCATTAGCAACTCCACCACACAGCAGAACTCCTACAGGCTTGTGTTAATTGTGGAGATAAAAAAACAACATTGCAGAGCAAATGGAGTCAGTGGTAGAACATTGCTGTTAGCCAATCAGAGGAGAGATGTCCAAATATCAGGAAATAAGACTCCAAATTCTCCCATCTTCTGCCACTTTCTCTTTTGGCTGACTTCTACGTCCTCAAGCAGAAGCATCTGAGCTTTTTTTCCCCCAGAATACGACTTACAAGGCATCCATTCCTACTAGAGACGACTGCAAATGTATTAAAAATGAGAGTAAAGTTAACCTTTAATATAATAAATGAATAAAATCAAACCCTCTTGATTTTTTAGGATTAGATTGACTAATGGATACTGGCTGAATTTAAGCCACATTGAACTAACAAAGAAACTTCACCAAATTATCTAAACTTCTCCAAATGATCTAAAGCAGCAGCTATCTGAGCAGGAGTCATGCCGTGCAACAGCGATCAAATCTGTCGATTAATGCCCCACTCAGATGGTGCGCTCTGCTCTTCAAAACATAAAGGGCAATTTAAGTGAAGTATTAAACCTTAGTGCAAAATCACAGTGTGAGACAAAGACAAAATTATCATAATGGTTGTCATTTTGTTTTCAGCTCAGTGAATCTAAAATTGGATGGAAGAGGATGTTTGTTCATGTGCTGGTTGCATAATTCACCTGCACAATCACAGCCATCATCCTCTCACAACAAGCAAGCGAATCACGGGGCGCACGTCGTTTTCCACACACTGATTCTGCAGGTTTCCTTAATGGAACAGCGCTCTGAGTTGTTCTTTGTTTCATTTGTAGAAGTTTTAGGAAATATATGTGACAGTGTGAATGGCCTGTCACTGGATCCCGATTGATCACGTGCCCTGGCTGCTTGGCCACAGGGATATCCCTTTGGCTGACTGGTTAGCGCGCGTGATTCTCACCCGGGAATCTGGAGTTCAAGTCCCGCCCGGGCCCTCGTTTGTCCACCTTGCCACATATAAGCTCTAATAAAAATTATATTCTGATTCATAAAACAAACAGCAGGGCTTCATAGTGGCTCATTTATTAGCATCAGGTGTCGTTCTGGAGGAAAAATCACCTGATGCTCGTTAGTGCCACCAGCAGTGAGCTGACATTTGGTTTCCGTCACAACTACTTTGCTAAAAACACCAATTAGTTGATTGAAAAAAACCAGAAAAAAATAGAAAAAAAAGACAGAAAAAAAGAAAAAAAGACAGATTACTTGATTGAAAAAAAACCTGGAAAAATAGAAGAAAAAAGAGAAAAAAGAAGAAAAAAATCAAAAGAAAAAAGGGGAAAAACACTGATTACCTCATGATGAACGAGTTTACTATTGACCACTTTGTTATGAAAACTTTAGCTATTTTTTATAATAGATCACCATCTTAAATAAATGCAGATTCTTGCCCTCTGGGAGTTTATTCCATTCACTTAAACAAACAAAACAGATGTTCTACTCGGATTAAGCTGTGCTTGTTTCCACTAAATTATTTTCAACATTTAAATGCAAATTAATAAAAAGCAAATGTGATTTTGATTGATCATCTGTCCTCTGGCAGATGGGTTAAAATCCATCTCTTTGTAACAGCTACATTTGAGGAATTGCATGTTTTCCAGCCCATCTGTGTGGGACTAATTAATCTTTTGGAGGTTTAAATATGTAGGAAACAGCAAAGAAAAGCCATAAAAAGCTTCCTCCTGAGTCTTATGTTGCATCTCTTTTATCAACGAGAAAATGTTTAGTGGAAGATTGTTTGTGTTTACGTTGAGGAACACAAAAGACAAACACCATGAGACGCTCAGGAGGTTTCTATTGGAGCCTGCTGCAAATGACAGAGGAGTTTATTGTGCTCATAGTGGAAGAATCGCTGCTCAATTACACGTAGAAAAACAAAAACAATGCATAAATGTATCAAATTATCAGAAAATTGAATTCCAACACATGAGGAGGTTTTGTAATCATTGTTTATGGAGGTGTGCTTCTACCACTTGATGAATAAAAGTGGTTGCAACACTTTTTAAAATGAATTTAACCTCAATTTTAACCCTTGAGATGAACATCTCATTTTCAAGCGTAGCTGTTCAAGATGGCACACCATTAAAAATCTCTCAATATCAAATTTACATCAAAATACAGAAAAACGGCTGCCAGTACCAGAGTGATATGGTCCCGGTGTCTAGTGCCTGTCAGAAATCTCGCAGCCGGGTTCAGGACAAGCTGGAGCCGTGCAACCTCACCCTGACTCAGACTGGTAAAGGCATTGCAATAGTCCAGTCAGGACAGGACAAATGCATGAATAACAGACTCCAGGTGTGCCCTAGATGACAGGGGCTTGATCCTAGACAGGCGTCTCAGATTAAAAAAAACAGGAATGTACAACCGTATTAATTTGTGTCTCAAACTTAAGGCCTGGGTCAATTTTTAGCCCCAGATTGCTGACAACTTTCTTTAAAAATGGCGCCAAAGGGCCAAGGTCCATCTAATCTACTAGGGCTGAGAATTATGACTTCAGTTTTAGTGTCGATCAAAAGTTAGAAGCCATCCAGGACCTAACGTCCCTTAAACCGTCCAGAAGTGGAGAGACAGATCCACCAGCCCCCCGCCGGAGTGGAAGATAAATCTGGCAATCATTGGCCTAAAGATGGAATTTCACACCATGCCGACAAAGGAGAAGCCCCAATGGTAGGAGATATGCTGCAAACAGAAGGGGACCAAGGACAGAGCCCTGTGGCACGCCCTAGCGGAGTCTCACCCAAGGAGATGAGGCTTCACCCATCCTAATAATTATTAGTATGAATTCATTATTATAAAACAGAAAACCACGGTTATTCATTTTAAAATCAGAAATATAAATTATAGAAAACAGATCCATAATTGTTGGTGTAAAGTTAAAATTATGAAATGTTGCCATGATCATTAGAGAGTTTCAAAGTCAACACAATGAACTCTATCTGTGCAATATAAAGTCAGAATTATTGGCTTCATATTTATGAAATATTCAAAACTGATTTTCCAGGATTTTCTATAATTATGACTTCATATGTAATGATTTTTATTTTAGATCTAATAATTCACCTTGCATTGTTGTACTTGTGTCTGACTGCTCAGTTTAAAAAACATCACATGGCCTTTTTCCTAAATGGACCTCCATAATTATGTCGGTGCAATAGAAAAGTCACTTATTGACAAAATATGTCATTTCTATTAAACTGTGTCTAAGATTTGGAGCAAATAAAAAGTGAAAGTCGTAAAAAGGAAACAGGTAGACCATAGAGGAGTTGGAGTGTCAAGACAGAAAAAGCAATTTGCCTTGAAAATAGAAAATGTACCACAAAAGAAATGGAAAACAAACCGGCACAAACAGGGGGGTCAATGTTTTGTGAAAGAAATCAGCTGAAGGAAATGGGTTTACATCCAGAAAGGCCAAACAAAAACATCATTAAACAGCAGAAATGAAGGTTTCAGTGGACCAGAGGGAGGAAGAAACAGGATGTGGATGATTGGTGGAAACCAATATTTGTTTATGGATTGGGGAAGGAGATGTTAGAGTTGTAGTTTGGTGCAGATCCATTAAAAGAAAGTCATTAATGTCCAAAAGCCTGAAAATTTCTAAAATCTCTGATGATGGTGACGTCATGTAACAGACCAGAGAGCTATGGTGGATGTTCCAGCGAGGTACAGATCACCTGTATTTGTGGATGTCTTGTTCTGAAGAGATGGTGAGATGAAGCAGGAGATGGTCCAACAGATCAGGACTTTGTCTTCAGTGATAAAAGTGTTGCTCCACTCTGTTGTTAAGAAGAAGCTGAGTCAAAAGGCAAATCTGTCAATTTCCTGGTCTGTTTATGTCCAGATCTTTATCTATGACTATGAGATGTGGATCATGACCAAAGGAGTCATGGCCTAAGCCTTTAGAGATGAAGTGAGAAGCTCTGAATCAAGCTGCTGCTCCTCCTCATCAGTAAAAATCAGCTGAGGTGGCTCTGAGCTTCTCCATGTGCGTCCCAGAGAAGACCCTGAACTCACTCTGACCTGGAAATGCTTTGGGATCTCTCAAAAGGGGAGAGGGAGGGTTCTTGTAACTTCTGTGACCAAACCTTGGATCTGCTGTTGAAAATGGATGAATGGTGATGATGGTGCATCATCATGCAACGTTAGAAACTAGATGCTGGTCTATGTTTCCCCTCTGCCAAATTAAACACCATTTTTTACCCAACAGATGTGTTTCTGTAACATGTGGAGGATTTTTTAATCACCAGTTGGATAGGAAATGGTCACCAGTTCTACCCCAGGCACATGTGCATCTATCCTGATGTGACTTTTGGTCCTTTTGTACCAAACAAGAATAAATGTGGCAGAAAGAAAACGTCATAGAGATGCACCCATGGCATGGGGTCTGCATGCATCCATCATAACTCAGCTAATAAGAATTTGAAGCAGATTAGCTACATTACGCTTGTGTCTTGGCTACGGCGCCATTATGGCATCAGCGTGGCGTGACCTTTTGACTTTTCCATCCAGACATGACCCAGGAGAGCTCTGGCCAGGGATGTTGTGGGATGATGTAAGTGGATGCAGTCCAAAGTGTTGGAACCCATACAGATCATTGAAATGCTTGAGTTCTCCTGAACAGATTCAGACAAAACACTGAAGGTGATTTTCCAAATTTGTGACAATCCTGCCACAATATTAGGTCGTAGAAAACATGTTAGCACTTAAATCCAGAGTGAAGGATGGTCAAAAAACTCACTCAAAAGAATAAAAAAACATAAATCAGAGAAGAAACTTCTTAGTTTAGTTTGAGTTTACTACAGTTGTTTCCATTTGAACCAAAATAGAATGAATTTTGGTTTGTATAAGAAAGAAAACAACAAAACTAATTTATTTATGGAACAAAAAACATCAAACTCCAAGCTTGAATTGATTTCCTGCTGAGAACACAAAAGAAAGGGAATTATGAAAAGGAAAAAATAAGTCCTTCTATTAAACAGCAGGACGTTCTCATCCTGGAGCTTAGAGCCGTTGCTGCTGGTTACTCTAGCAGGAAAAACAATCACAATTAAGCTGCTTTAAATGGATAATTTGCAAATAATGAGTGTGATTTTCAGGCTGATCTTCCTGTAGAGTTCAGTGAGAAAATCACCAGAGCCAATCAGAGACTTAAAGACCTGTTATTAATGTAATCGCAGGTGCATGTCTCAGCAACACCTCTGTAGTCAGCTGGTGACTGTGTCCTTATTTAAATGTAATTACGGTATTAACATGATCACTGACATAATGGTAATTTTAAAAATCATACAAAATTTGGAAGGAGCTTCAAGCTGGCTCTAGTTTTTAAAAAGCTTTAAACCTCACAGATATTAGCTTGTTAGCAAGATAAACACTAGAGCTATTTTAATGAAACTTTCAGAAAAGAATCCCTGGATGTTCATTTACAGCTCATTTTCTTTTAGAGTTAACCTCATAAGACACAACAACAGAGATCGGTCATTTTAAAGACTGAGCTGCACTGTCTGAACTGGAATGGAGACATTTATGCTTTTATCCTTGCAGGAATGTGATTGGAAGTTCAGCAGAGCCAGGTTCCCATTAGGCCTTTTCCACAACTCAGCTTAGACTCTGCTCAATTCTGCATTAAAATGGAACATATGACTTTTTTAAACACACACAATAGTCCTATGGTCTATAATAAACATGTTTATGAAGTTCTTTGCATAAAATCCCTCTCACGTAACGCAATCTCCGCAGTTTTATCTTTGACACTTTCAGTACCTTCCAGAATGAGCTGTTTCAGGGCTCTGTCACTTTAAGAAAACAAGTTGGAGCTGGCCACGCCCACCCCTGCCCTGCTCAGGCTGCTGTAAGCTGAGATGCTCCAGTGTCTGGGAGGGGATCAGAGCAGAGCTGCTGTTCCTCCAGCAGCAGCTCTATCTTGCATGAGAGAGGTGGTTCTAATCTACTTTCCCTGTTTGTGACATCACAAATGGGGAGTTTTTGAAACAGCATATATTTCTTAAAACCAAACACTGAAAGAAAATGGATGGATGTTTTTTTTTTCTCATTTGGAATATTTATAGAGGCTGTAGAGACCCACATGTCCCCTTTAATCTACAACTGAGAAACATGTCGTGTGGGTGGGTCTTCATAGTTTCATAGCAGGGATTGAAAAGTACCATGAAGTGATTGGAACCCGACATAACCTTCGAAAAAAAGACCTGCAAAAGGCTTTGGGCAGCGATTCGAAACACTCTGGAGCAACCCGTGACTCCACACCCTAGCTAATGAGTGACCGACGGTCTCTGATGTCACATTTTCAGCCCGGCACGTTGGAACTGGGTCAAACCTAGTCGAGCAGCACTGGAAGTGGAGAAGGCCCATTAGAACCCTGATCTAAAATGCTGCTACCAGAGTTTTGATACGAGTCCATATTCATGCATTCTTAGCATCACTCCATATTGGAATCCTGGATTTAATATAAAAGTTTACTTTTAAGCTTTAAGCTCTAAAAGATCAAGCTCCATTTTATGTTGGAGATATTCTCAGGGGTGTCCAAACTTTTAAGACAAGGGCCAAAATCATCAAGATAAATTTTTTTCATAATTAAAAAAAAGTGTTTTTTTTTTAAATTATGTTTTAATTGGTTTTTTTGCACTCATTCGAATTCTCCTTCTTCTATTGGGGTTTTTATGGCAGCCTGGAAACAACATGAGCTGCATTACCGCCACCTACCGACCTGGATTGGGGACCAGTACCTCACCACTGACCCTAAATCCTCCTAAACATCTTGCCACAATACAATGGACTTCAGTGGCTGGCAAAAACCCACAGAAATGGTCCTCTTGGACTTATGCTTCATGACGTGTGTGTGTGTGTGTGTGTGTGTGTGTGTGTGTGTGTGTGTGTGTGTGTGTGTGTGTGTGTGTGTGTGTGTGTGAATGAAGCTGTACAGTTTCTACAATAAAAACTTCTGCAGTTCTCATCTATCCTGAGTAGCTTTCAGACATTAGATAGCTATGTTCATGAAGTTATGATTTTAACAAATGGTTGATTCATTTTTGTATTTTATTTTTAAGAAGTCATTTGTCAAGGTTGGATAATAAAAATGGTAGTTAATGCTTAGGTAATGGTTAAGTAATGATTCGTTTCTCATTAGGTACTAGGGAGGAGGCTTCACTTTACTATAGGGGCCACAAAAGTAGTAAGTAATGCTTAAGTACTGAGTAGGTAATGATTCGTTCCACTTTTCTTTAGATAACCACCCATTAGTCCCTGAATACGACTGGTGGGTGTTTTTACCAGTACGTCTGGTTAAATACCAATTGTCATTTATTGATGAGTCACTAATTCCTGATTCTGTATTAATGACTGATAAACATTAAGTACTTATTCAGGAATCATCAGCTAATGTGGGGCTGGGTGTAAAGCTTTGATAATCATTATTGAATCATTAGTGGCTGATTAGGTATATATTCATTTTATGAATTACCAACCATTAAGTAAGCATTAAGGAATCATTAGCTAATAAATCCACTATGGAGTGTGTGTGAAGCTTAGGTAATCATTAGTTATCTAGTCATTTCATGACTAACTATGCATTAAGTAATTATTCAGGAATCATTAGCTAATAAATCCACTATGGAGTGGGTGTGAAGCTTAGGTAATCATTATGTAATCATTAGATCCTCATTCGTTCATCATTAGTTACTCAGTAGGTAAGCCAATTTTCGGAACACTATTGTAAAGTGTTACCAATAAAAGAAACACAAACAAAATGCTAATTATGTTATCTTTCTTCCACTCAAATTTCTCTTACCTGATTTATTACCCCCTCCATAAATATTTGATCTGAAAGGTTCTTAAGCCTTAATATCCACGTGGGCATGTTGTCAGTAGCAGTGGCGCCACAGACACGTATATAAATAAGATCCAGTGTGAATAAAGCAGAAGCAGCGCCTTAGTGCTGCCTGCATAATTCAGCATCCTCAGAACCCGCCGTGGGTTGAATGAGGTGAAGATCAACACTGGTAAATTGATTAGTCAGAGTCTGGCCTGATAATTGCTGCATGTTCAGATCCTATCCAGCCTGTAAAGTTCTTCTCCCCCCTCTGGTTTCGGGATTCCTGCAGGTATTTGAAGAGGTCTGACCCTGCGGTGCTGAGGTGGAAAACCAGGCGGACGTGTCTCTGGAGCTGGAACATCAGGGCCAGTCTGTTAGGGCTGTCTCCCTCTGTCACATTCTCAGCCGTCTCTCTGTTATCTGCACCTAACACATGTCCAACCAGGCTATTACACACTGACTGCTAATGGAGCATCAGACTGGAGGTAGACCTCCCATTCACTGCTGTCTCTCTGGCTTCCTGCACACAAAAAAGAGTGCAAACAGAAAAACACGTTATTCATGACTTATATGTATACCTCCTAGAAATCTATAAGAAACTGTTTTCCAGCAGTAAAATAGTAGCAAAGATGCATAAATCCATGTTTCATGTTTTCTTCTGAGATCTTCTTTTTTTTATTTTGGTGACAATTGGAGCCGTGGTGCTTTACAATCTCCACTTTTTTCCCCTCACTGCTTCTAATAACACAGCGGGATGCAGAGAAACGACTCCTCAGCCTGAAAGGAAGGAAGCTTAATGAATTTGATGTCACTCTGATTTTCAGACTCAACATGCTTACAAACACACACAAAACGAGGAGGACCGTTACTCTAATCCTTTTGTTGTGGATATTCCTTTGTGACGAACGGTTTTCCTTGTATGAAGTGGGATGAAGTCAGGAATGTTCTATTATTATTGTATGTGTACAATACATATATATATATATATATATATATATGTGTATATACATATATATATATATATATATATATATATATATATATATATATATATATATATATATATATATATATATATATAGTAGGGTTGGGACTCAATAAAAAAAATCAAATTTATTAGAGGCTTTGTGATTAATTAATCTTGATTAATTGCATTTTAATCTTTCAAGAAAATTTGCCCCTATAGCAATTTTTTTAATTAAAAATAACGAAGCAGAGGGTTAGGGTAAAAAAAGGTTTGCATGGTCCCGCAGCCAAGGCTCTGAAGTTTTTTTTTCATTGATATTTAGGGCATCTATTTTGCTATAAACTTCAGCATCGCCCAATGGGGGGACCCTCGGGCCATGCGTTCATTTTTATTAACGCATTATTTTTTTATAATTAATCATAGTTAAATTCCCACCCCTAATATAGTTATATATATGCACAGCTGCTCAGAGAGCCTAATCTCACTAAGGCCACATTCCGATAAACTTTACCAATCCCCAAAGGGAAAATGTTCATGAATAAGAAAATTCTTCCAGCACTTAATTTGGTTTAAGTCTAACATCAAACAGTTCAATAGGTCACACATAAACCCTTTGAGAGGTTGTAATAAACATAAATGGCTGTTTGCTCTGTTGATTTCTCCTCCTTATCTGACGGATAAATCAATAAATATCTGCAGCTTTAAGGTAGCAGCAGGAGAAAATAGCAACTTCCTGGATGTATTTTAGTCTCCTAGCAACTAATGTGTATTGCAGTGTGCATTGATACCATTTCCTTTGCTCAAAGGTTTTGGCTCAGTCATACACCTCAAGTCCTGTCCTGGCATGCCCACACACGAAGATACCATAGCAGCCTAGATGAGGCCGGTGGGTTCGGTCCTGCTTCAAATCCTCCATGACCAAGAGGCAAGCGTCTGTGTTGGCCTCATGTCATGGATAAACGCCTTACTGGGTTCCTGATAACATGGCACCATGATAATAAAATAACCGCAAAAGCAGAATTTAACCAACAAACAGAACGAAGCAGTGAAGACACGTTCATTAATTGAGCAGGAAAAACAGGATGTATTGGCTTGGTGTGACTAGACTCCGCTCAGCAAACTAGTCTTGACTTGGCTTGAATGACTTGATTAATCTAGACATGACTGGATACGACTAGAACAGGGCTGTGGTACTGGATCTGTGGCTACTGGGAGCTTAAAGCACGGTGAGCACAGGTGGAAATAATCAATCAGGCACAGGGGAGCATGGTTTGGTGATTGAGTGCAACAGTCCAGGAACTTGAAACAACCTTATTTATGATGGTTATGTGCATGCTTCAAAATATTGTCCACCAATCAAACACCTTCACGATGAGAAGCTCACTGCTTACACACCTGAAGGCCTCGCCAAGACCAGACAAAGACCACTCGACTTCTGGTTGCTCTTCGAAGTCTCTCCAAGGTCGTCGACCAGCATGAAAAGATATTTTTGTAAATAATTTTATTTTTTGAATTACTGAATGTGACTGAATCGTTGAAGTATCTCACTATCTCACACTAGATTTCTTGCGGGAAGTCAGATTTTCCAGATGGGATTTCCACATGGCCTTTTCCGATCCCATTAGGAGGTTTTGGGCACTTGAGTATTTGGTCCATGTACAACCAAAGACATTGATTTGACCCATTTTTGTGTTATTAAATACAATTTAAATGGATTTTCTCCAAAAGGCACCTTTCTTTGTACATATATGATGCTCCACTTTTTCACAATTTGCCGTGATTATCTAGTCATTCACACATTGTTGTAATTGGACGTGTTGTCTCTTTAACACACCCAATAATACGAGAGCATCACTTTCATCACTCCGTTACACAATCACTCTCTGTGCTGAAGAGATTCCTGAGACGAGTCGCGTTAAACAAAAAGCAGTGAGGAGAAAGAGGACTTGATTCATGACAGTGACCAACGAGCAGAGCCGTACCCTCCGGCTGAACCCTGAGCCCATTTAATCTGTGTTCTTCACTTTCTTATCTCGCCCCACGAGAGGCTTCCCAAGCTTTCAGATCCAGTAAACCACATCAAATCAAAACAAATCCACGCTTTCAGCCAAGTTTCAAAGAGTTGTCAGACTTTATCTGAAAGATGATTGTTAAACAAAGAAACTGGATACTGGATTTCTTCTCAGAGCAGGAATTATTCAGGAGAGAACGAGCAGACTGGATGTATAAACACCATCTGCTCTGATGGGAGGATATGCAGAATTTAAAAAACACAAAAAGAAAAAATGCTACTAAAAATAATTGTAGCTGTTGCAACCAATTAGTTTACTTCACGGAGACATTTAAAGCAGCATTATCTTTGCATCAGTTAAACCCTTCTGAGTAATTATGCACCAATAATAGTTGATTACTTGGCTGAAATTTCTCAACATCACTAAAAATAAACAAAATGTCCTCTGGTGAAAATAATACTTATACTGATGTTTCCGGGGCTGTTTTAGAGAAATGATCTGAGCTACAGCCTGATTTATATCTATGATTATTTTATTCTGAGGGGAGAGGTGCTACACTGAGGCTTTAGGGGTAGAAGAATGACCTTTTCTGGTAAACATGCAGGATTTGAACTCATCCAGATTTTTGATATTGGAATGTTAAATCCCCAAATGAAACACATCCAGGTCTGAAATAAAAGTCTGATTTTATCCACATCCCAGAGGCTTTCAGACCCTTTTAAAAATCTGAATTATTAAAAATTGGTCAATTCAGGCCTTGCAGAGCCAGTTGGATTCTATTAGCACAAAAAACAAAGAAAATTGTATGTTTATTGTTGTTTTTCTGACTGGACTGATGGCTCATCTGCAACATCTTTCCTTGTCGTGAGCCAAGATGAGTGAGTCCATCAATGCTAATTTACAATGTGACGTAGATCTGAGTGGCCAATCTGAGTGTTTCTATCTGCGACTAATGCAGGAAATAGTCTTTGATCCAGGGTAAAAGACTGTTTTCACCTTCAGCGTGATGTTAAACTCAAAGTGACTGGTCAGATTTCAAAAGGAACAAGTAATGAACATTTCTCTGTAAACTTGGTCTAGTGATCTCAAGGCCCACCTGGAGGAAAGAGGTGACAGTGAGTCCTGGGTAAGAGGTGTCTCTGCTGGTTCCTGTTCAGGGTCTGGGTGGAGGACAGGTTGACACCAGTGTCTAGTTTGGTTACAGACTTATGGACTTATGGAGGCTGAGCGTTTTTATCTGAATAAAGGTTTACTTTCAGTGGCAGGTTCAATATCCTCTGCAGGGCTTTTTGAAAATCAGCCAACTATTTCAGGTCCAGGGTCATGGTAGTATAACAACCTGCCTATGTACACCAGACATGGAGCTGTTGTTGACGGTGATGAGAGACAAAGATGGAGTTCCCATCATATCACCAAGGATGAGGCCAACCATCTCTCCTTGTTTTTATGATTCCACCAGAGACAAATCAGTATCTAAAGCATCATTTTAGTCCCAAACAAACTGCTAACCACTGATTCTGTTCTTCTCTGCCATCCATGTTCTGTTTGACTCAGCGTCTCCAGAGGCAGAGGGAGAATAATTACCACTCCTGTTTTGGAGGTGAACAGCAAAGCGGTCGTTCAGGAATCTTCAAGTGGCTCAGTGGCGCTAAGGCGACATGTGTGAGCTTTTAAAACAATAAAGCTGCAATTGATTACCCTGATCCACTTACGGAGCTCAAACTCACCTTATCCTGAAACACTTTGGGGCTTGAAACTCAGTGTACCGACAACTTCTCCAAGGTCTCTTTAGAATATCTCAAAAGAAATTTAAAGAAAACACAGAAAAGGTTGGATGGCCAACTCTAGGTTGATCCTACCTGAGGCAAAGAAGTTTTCATATCTCTGGGTTTACAGTGATGTGGATGCTAAACCGGCCTGCTGTGGTGAAGAGACAACTAGAAGATAGCTAAGCTCCTCATTTATGGTCATAAGCCTTTGGTAATGAATGAAAGAACAGAATCAAGCAGCCTTAGAGACGAGAGGTGAGGAGCTTAGACATCAGCTCCTTCACGTCGAGACGAGTCGGCTGAGGTGGTTCTGAAATTTGGTCAGGATGCCTCCAGGGCACCTCTAGGTATTTACTGCTGGCAGGAAGTCCCCGGGTCAACCCAGGACAAGCCAGAAGGATTCCACCTACAAGAAGGGCATGCCTTGGGACCCCACCAGAGCTGATGGTGAGAGGATGGTCTGGGCTCCTCTGGTGGGGCTGCTAGCCCTCTGACCTGGACCCAGCTAAGTGGACGAAAATGGACCGAAGGTTTAAACAAGCTAATATAAAAGTGGACCCAGTTCCAATAAACATCTAACGCCTTCATCCTCGTTTGTCTATGCCGTCTTGCAGGCCCGCTGCCATGAGTGGAACATTTTCATCACAGTGATTAGGCAAATGGAGATCTGCTCAAAGGCCTCTGAACTTATGAGCTGTCCCGTATGGATTAATTAATCAAATCAAAAGACTTGTCTTGGGGTAAAATTGCAAAAGCATAAGCCACAGATTCTGCTCAAGGACTGGAAGCATCCATTAGTCAAGACGATGATTTGATCTTTTCACAGCAAAGAAGGTTGTTGCATCACCGAGCAGCACGAGGGACATCAGCTTCAGTCACTCTGTGCTTCTTCACTCTCAAAAACAGCCAATGGTGGATTGAAACAGGACACAAGGCTTAAGTTTATGTTTCAGCTTTCTCTCTCCATTAAAGTCATGATGAATCCAGAAGGATGTGATCTCTCTTTTCCCTGTTTGGTTGGCTCCGGTACTTCAGTCCTTTGGACTACTTCCAGGTCAGGACTCGAGTATTTTAGATGTTTGAAGCCTGTGCAGAAACTAAACTCCAACATGGAGCTTCCAACAGCAAATCATCGCCTTGTTCATTAAGTCAGATCAAACTCTTTCAGGTTCTTATAATCAGAGCTGCTTAGGGATTTTTTAGCAAAGCATCGTTGCTGGTAGGAAATGGTTAGTGTTGTAAAAATGAGAGAAGAGCTAATGCTTGGTTTCCACCCAGACTGTGAACATCTGATGTCTGATTTTTCTAATATTGGTTATAATTGTATCAGTTAGTGTAATTTTGGTTTTTACTGGTGAATATCACAAAGGACTGAGTTAGAAAACGAAATTTAAATGTGCTTTCTTTCATTTTGTTGACTTGATGAAAGCATTTGATGTTATTGATCATTCCCGGTTACTTCATAAAATACACCAGTATTTTATTCCATATATGGAATAAGAGGTGTGGCTCATCAATGGGTTAAAAGTTATTTAGAGAATAAAAAACAATTTGTACAGCTAAACAACACTAAATCAGAACTGCGGGAGATTAATTATGGAGTGCCACAAGGCTCGGTCCTTGGACCTAAACTGTTCATATTATTTATTAATGACCTTGTAAATGTATCTAAGCTACTCTGTACTGTTTTAATTGCTGATGACACAACATTGTTCTATTCAGGGTCAGATATTAATGAAGTAACTAGAGTGATAATGATGAACTGATAAAAGTTAACAACTGGTTTGATATAAACAGACTTTCACTGAATCTTAACAAAACACATTTTATATTGTTTAATGACAAAAAAACAAGGATGTAACAATAAAAATAGATGGGATGGAAATTCAAAGGGTGAAAGAAACCAAATTTTTAGGAGCCATAATTGATGAAGCTCTCACTTGGAAGTCACACATAGGTTATGTCAGAGGTTGCCAAAGCCATAGCAGTACTACATAAAGTCAAGTTTTTACTGAATAGTTCTGGATTGCTGACATTGTATAACTCACTGATTGTTCCATACTTAACTTACTGTGTAGAAATATGGGGATCCACATGTAAAACTCATGCACAACCACTGTTTATTTTACAGAAAAGAGCATTGAGAATCATTAATAACAGTCGCTATAGAGATCCGTCCAATCCGTTATTCATCAAATATAAATTACTGAAATTTTATGATTTAGTTGATATGCAAATATTACAAACAATGTATAAAGCAAATGCAAATACTTTACCCACCAACATTCAGAAAATGTTTGAAAAAAGAGTCAGTAGTTATATGTTAAAAGGAACAGAAGTATTTAAAAAACCTAGGTTTAGAACCAGAATGACTATTTCTGTAAATGGTGTGAGATTATGGAACAACCTTATCAAGGACATGAAAGAATCAAAGTGACTAAATATAGTTAAAAAAGGTATTAAATCGAGTGTATTACAGAATTACAATAATCTAAATTAAGATAGTGTCTGATTAGGTTTGTAAATTACAAGAATATAGTTTGATGAATCTGCGTTTTGTTGTTTCTTGAGAAAATTATGGAAGTATTATTAAAAGGTTTGCTTTTGTAAATAGGGGCAGTTAACATAAGATATTTCTTCTTTCTGTCCCTTTTCATTCAAATTGTTTGTTTGATTTATTGTTTTATTTTGTTTTATTTTTTATTTTTTTGCATTTTGAATTTTTTTGAATGAAATAAATAAAGGAATAAATAAATAAATAAATTTTAGTTGCACAGATTCACGTCGTCCTCCATTCAGGAAGCAGAACCCGTCCTTTATGACAAAGACACACAATAAAGGACAAAACTGAAACTTTTGTCCCACCTGAGTCAGTGGGGGAATCTGTTCCGTGGCAGAGTGACTTATGTTCTCATAAACGGGCTTTTAGTGGAATCTGGTGCTTTGAGTTGTCTGTCAGACGTCTGTTCCCTCGGTGGAGATGCAAGGAAGACGGTAAATGTGATAACGTGCATTTGTCAAAGCTTTCATGCTGTCCTAATTTTAATCTCAGTGCATGGGAAAGAAAATCTTGTTGAGTCATTTAGCTAAATAAACACCACTGTTTCAGTGGGAGATGTAATTGTGTTCTGTGGTAAATAATAAACCTTATGACTAGAGGATACACAGGAAACAGACCATGTAAGACATAAAACTGTTGATGTGAAGTTAAGAACAACAGGAGCGTGGAGAAACTGAAACAGACGACAGAGAATATCTAGATTTCTACATAGACAAGGAAGATGGCGCTACTGACTAATCAGCTGGTGTCTTCTTTAGTAATGATTAGTAAGAATCCTAATCTGATGCCGAGTCCCTTCACATGAATCCTTGACTCTGACCTAGATTTGAACTCTCACCTCTAAGGCTGAAGCTGCCACCTCATAGAAGAAGCTCCTTTTCAGCTTTTTGTATCCATGAGTATCTTTTATTGGTCTTTATCCACACCCCTTGACCATGTGTGAAGGTTAGAACGTAGACAGACCAGTAAACTGACAGCATTGCCAACAGAACAGAACAATGCAACCTACCTTGTTACTGCAGATGGAGCCCAGATCCATCGGTCCAGGTTTCGCTCCATTCTTGACAAACGAGAATCCAAGAAATCTGAAGTCCTCTACTTGATACAAGGACTTGCTCCCTACTCTGTTGACAGCCATAGCCGTGGAGTCCACACACAGTTAGAAAACTGCCCAAGTGCACTCTGAAGGTCATGGATGGAAACCAAGGCAAGGCAGCTTTATTCATATCACACATTTCATTCATAGAAGCAATTCAATATGATTTCAAGGTGCAAGAAAAAAAAACTGTGAACAGTGAATTTTAAAATCAATGTGAAGAAAAAACTACATCTGCTGAGTCTCTCAGTCCAGATACCGTCTTTTCCATGAATGAAGACCTTAAAGCTCTCTATGTTTCATCGTTTGGGTATTTTGTGAGAGAATGCTGTCAAGTGTCAAGGTTACACTTGTGTATGATGAAACAAATCAGCATTGTATTGTAATTTAATTTTATATTCGACATCAGCCTTACAATAAACAAATAAATACATAACTTCTGGTTTGACCTCTAAACCTGACTAAATGACAGCATACACCAGAAGCTCATAAATGCCTTAGGAAACCCAACAGAGTATTAAAATATCAATAAATAAAGGTTGAATTGGAGCAAATGATCAAACACAAACTACTCAGATCTTTGGGTTTTAGTTTTATTTCCTAATTTACACAATCGCTACGGTTCCGAGGCTGGGACAGGTTCTGCTGTTCAGTAGAGGTATACACAGCTTTGAATTCACTTTCCTTTGAGTTTTGAGAAATTATCACCACATGCTTTCAATCAGAAACCCCTAAAAAAGCACATGGTCCAAGCAGGTACCAACATTTTTATATATTAGTACATTTGTACAGAATGATGACCTGTGGACAGTTGAGTGTCTAAGAAGAAAGCTGCTTCTCTCTCTTCCTCCCTTGTCTTCATCTTGACATGATCCAGTCTCTGCAAGAAGGGGGTTTGCTGGTGGGAATCTGTGTTTTTTACCTCAGTGAGAACATGACTAAGAATAATAGCGCTCAGTGATGCGCTGCGGTTGTCTGCACTGTTGTGCATCACAGCGTTGATTGGATTACTTCCCTGACTAATGGCCACTTCCCCTCCCTCAGAGTAGAAAGTGAATCTCTATCTGATAGCAAGTCTTCCATCCAGCTCTGTCTCTGTCTACCACTTTTTTAGCTTTAGTGTATCCATCTAACCTGACACAGAGACGGGAGGGATCATTAAACTCTCTGAAGTACTCAATTGTTGTCACAAACTGTAGAAAATATGCACTTGTAAGGAAGGTCTCTGAGCCTGGAGATGTAGAGAAAGGCCTCATCGAGAGTCCAAAGAGATGACATGGAAGAGATTTGGAGTTTTTGCAGTTCTGGAGCAAACATGTGTGTGTTAACACACTGCTAAGGGGGGCAGCATCAATTTTTGCTGACCATTTTACATAAAATGGTTTAAAGTTAATTTCCTATAACCTAGAGTTCACACTTTTGCTGCCAGCACGGTGGTGGAGGGCTGATGATTTGGGCTCCTTGCAATCAAAGAGTTGACCAATAAACTCTACGTAGACTAAAGAGTTCTAGAGTCAGATGTGTCTGAGAGCTGGAGCTTGGGTTACCCTGAACCCTAACAGGACAATAGCTACGTTTACATGGACACAAGTAATCGGATTGAACGCCCTATCGGATCACAAATTTGTCATGTAAACATGTCAATCGCAATATTCTGATCCGAATGAAATTTCATTCCGATTGAGAGAGGTGGTTTTGTCCAATCGTCAATCCGATTGGCGTCCATGTACACAGCCATTCGGATCGTTGTGGTAAAAATAATGCCCACTGCGCATGTGTGCAACTGCAGCGTGCCCTTATTCCGCCTCTGCGCATGCTCAGGACAGATCGAAAACATGGCGGGCGGTAAACAGAAGTGATCTGTTACCGACGCTATTTTTTACTGGAAATACTACGGGAGCTCAATATTTCTGAACGTCTCGATGGCCTAACGGCTAAAAATGCCCAGTTATTCACTCAAGTGCATCTAAAGATGCAGGAAGCGGGAATTCACCAAAGCTAGAGAATAAGCAAATAATATGCAAGGGAAAAGACGTGCGGAGAAGATGGCGTTTGTTTACAATTTCTCGCATGCGCAAGCTATGGTGCGGGCATCGCGGCGTGATCGGATCATTCCAGTTAGTGTCCATGTAAACAGAGATTTGGGATTTCCAATCAACCAAGATTTGAATCGGATTGGGGAAATTTGGCGCATGTAAACATAGCTAATGTTCCCAAACTCAGCAGGTTGCAATGGTCCGAAGTCCAGACCGGAGCCTGATTCAGATACTGTGGTGAGACGTTCAAAGAGCTGAACGGAAAATCCTAAATAGAGAAGATTAGACCAAGTTTCCCTCATATCAACGTGAAAAAATGCTAAACAGAAAATGTCTCCATGTTATTAGTTCTTTTTACCACGACTGTAGCGGAGGACTGAGTGAATGTGGAGCTGACACCCAACAAAATGGCTTCAAGTGCTCTCAGGATTTTGGTTTTCTCTGTGGAGTCTAAAGCGTTTCACTTTCCCTGAACTCCAACCCTAACTTGAGTTTGTTTACTCTGACTATAATCCCACGAGAATCTACCAAGACTTTTAGTCAGCATTTAAATTGATTTTCCTAACATTACTCAAATAAACATTAAATTACAAAAAATAAGTGAAAAAGTTCACTTTTCTGTCCCGAGTTTTGGCAAAATTTGGTGGATTAAGTTATTTTTACACTCTTGGCAAAAACCCCTGAGGTGATACAACAAATAAAAATACGTAAAAACAATCTAAATCTGGAAAAGCCAGGGGATCATTACAGTTAGTGGGTTTCAAATGTCACAGATTTTACATTGAGTGGTTATTTATGTCTAGTGTGGAGAAAAATATTTGTTGTCCGCGTAGTTAGAAAGTTTCCTAGGTGCGCGGTGCGGAAACTCTGGGCCCGCGGAGGGGCGTGGTTGTTGAAATTATGCAATTTGGCCGCATGGAGCTGTGCAGACCTCGCAGATGCATCAAGCATAAACCAAGCCCAAGCAAAAATTCAGACTCAAGAATGATGATATGTTGCAAGTCAGACTGTAAAATGTCTTTAAACTGTTTACTGTTTGAAGTTTTAATAACATGTTTGTGTTTTTATGTTCTCTTAAACACTTTAACTTCCTCTGCTACAGAAAAAGCAATGAAAACATTCCAGTTTAGCATTTTTTGGTTTGAGGCAATAAGAGTTTTATTGCAAACTAATAATATAATACTTGTAATAATATTAATGTAATACTAATAATGCAATGTAACATGAAGGTACTAATTCTGATACTCCATCTTCATGCTTTATGGCCTGAAGTGGTTTGATACAGATTTGTGACAACAGTCTAGAAAGTGTTTAGTTCTTCATCTCAGAGAGATAAAAACCACTGAAAACTATCAAATTGTGTTTCGAAAACGTTTTAAAAACTGACAGTTTATCCCAAGAGTTTCTATTATATTAAACCACAGGAAAGAGCAGTCTATCACGCAGTCATTTTATGAACTTTAATGTCTTCTGGTTTGTTTTGCTACCCTCCAGCTCACTAGTAAGCCAGAATAATTGTATTGAGGATACATTAGTGCTGAGGTGGGGAATAGGGGGCCCTCAAATCAAATTCTGCCCAAGGGCCCCATAAAACTTTAGTCCGGCACTGATGTGGTTCTATATGATCTCCATCTGTCATACCCTGAGTATTTGTGTGTGTTTGTGTACATGTCTGTGTAAATGTTTGCCGTCTCCATCTGATGTTTGCCCAGTTAATCAATAACGTTGATGCTCCACTCAGACGTCTGTAATTCAGGCGTCTCCTCACCTCAATCAGATTAACACCGAACGCTGTTCACTTGCCTGCCGGTGACGATTGGAAGCCCTGAGATTTAGGCTGCATCGACTACAGAAGGAGAGAGAACAAGATTACAAATCCGCTGGGAGTTTAGTCAAAATAACACCAGATCAGAAAGCAATCGCAGCACACTCTAAGCTTTATTTGTTTGTTTGCGTAGCTCCGACAACATATATGGTCAGGATTACACATGCAGGTGCGTAGAATCTCACAAGAACTGTATCTCGACTCAGATGCATAAATAAAACGAAGAGATTATATTCAAACTGGCAAACGGCTGAATGCAAACATTAGCTGCAATCATAAAAGCCATTTCTTGGATGACTTCTATCAGCAAGAGACAATTGTGCACAGAGTAAAGGCATCAGCATGAAGCATTATTTCCAACGGGTAAGAGAAAAACACTTTGCTCCTCTACGTTTGGAATTGTTTCATAATTCTATCCCTGCCTTCCCATCCGTGTAATACCATTCTCTCATAATCAGTTGAGGATTTAATTTCACAGAAAGGATTCAAAACAAATGGCTCCGACAGCCATTTGCCATTCTCCAGATTCATCCATCTCTTTCTCATTGAAAATCCTTCTGTGAGGCTTCACTCTTTTCCTGAAATCCATTTAATTTACTGAACTTGTTCTTCCAAGCATTTACTCCCTCCCCTCCTTCATACATCTTGTCTTTCTCAGAGTTAATCCCAGAAATCAAGCGTTCATTTTGAAAAGGAAATGATCAAAAACAATCCGCTGCTCTCAGAGAAGAGCCAAGATCCTGATCAGGTCAAATGTAAACGTGTGTGTACGTACAGCTAAAGCTGTGTTAGGGTGACGGCTATTAACCCAGTAGTAGGTGGGGTTAGGGTTTGATTGATAAGCTAATGGCTAGTCTGAGTGTGGAAAATGCCAAAATTGCTAAAAGAAAAATATCAGAACAGTTTATGCAAATAGCATTTAACAACCCTTTATAAAAGAAGCATTATGGTACAGCTAGCTAATGATGCTGCTGCTAGTTTATTGTGTTTATTTTGTTTTAGCTCTGTTGGCCGACTAGACGTGTACGTTGGCTTAAAGTGCAATGCATTTTTCCACCTCTAGGTGGTGCCATCTGACAAAAAACCCAGATTTCTTCTTTAAGCCTGCCTCCAGCTCCTGATGACAGATTTTTGTAAAACCATAGAAAGTAGGTCAACAATAGAGATCAGTACCTGATAAGAGTTTTATCTGATCAGCTCGAGACAGCACCACAAAAAACATAAATTAGTGTTTTATGCTAAATTTATATCAGTGTGAAGGTTTGTGATGCTTACAAGAACCAAAATAAAGTTATTTCAATCTAATTTTGCAGGTTTTGAGCTTGCTGTAGCATTTCTGGATACTTTCTACAACAGATAAGATACATATTGTTCATTTCTTCTTACCCCACATTATCATTAAGTTTATGATGACCCCTGTGTAGATTTGTCTTTGCACTCTAAACCAACATTCCAGCTCATACAGCCAGAATGCATAACTCCTATGAGCACTTCTACACAACTGCATGGTTAGGCTCTAGGATGGAAGATAGGAAATCAGCTTTTATTTTTACTGATTGCCACATTCACCTCTGCTGCCGTCAGAAGAAAAATGACTCACTGAATTGCATGACTGAAATACATTTTCACAAAAAGTTCATTTTCCACAGTTAAGTGCCTCCTCCTCACTTCTAATCACATATCAAGAGTTGCCAATGACTTTTCCCCCACGCTTCCACATTAATTATGTATTCTCTGGTAATTTTCATTAGTTACAGAAATGCCTGCAGTTAATCATCATTATTCTCCTTTGGTATTTGGGTTATTTTCTGTATTCTAAGGTCAGGGAGCTTGTGCATGTTGATAAGACATCATCACAGGGATCTCATCAACTCTTTGGGCATGAATAGAAAACAGCTTTTAGAGTAGAGAGATGGCGCGCCCTGTGGCGGGTTGGATCGTTAGTGGTTTGACCTCTCTGCACTAACGTCTGAGCAGAAACACCTGAATGTGAGCTGAGTTACACCCAAGTTTGTTACTAATGATATAGAAGTAACTTTACTTCTGTGACATTTTAAGACTTTTTTGAGCAATACTTTTAAAAACTATCCGACCACAAGATAGGTTATTTTTAGGTTGATGTTGGACTTTGGAGCCAAATAATGTGACTTCCTATGGAATATGCCAAAGTTAACAACAATAGATCAGGTGTCTAGGTTGAAAAAATGACTCAAAGGAAGTTAAATCAAAATTTAATTCTGCAAAGAGCTGAGCATAAAGCACAAGCATAAAGAAGCTAATCTAAGTGGGGAAAAATCCAGGAAAAGATCATAAAAGTGACCCCTGAAAATTAAAGTAGTGGCTAAAGAAATAAAAGAAAGTAAAATGAAACACACATAGAACCTTTACAAAAAACAAAAAAAATATCTAATGTTCTTGCTAATATTAATTGTTACAGACAACATAATGACAGTGATCCACATCTCGAGCTGTAAGATGCATTCATAAGAAGAAAACTCAGACATTGATTTGTTAATCCCCAGGGTGAAAATGGCATTAACAAAACAAACATCACTTTTCTAATCCAGAGCTCGGTCGGCGGCTGCAAATTCATTCCACTTTCTCTCTGATTATCATATTTGATTATGCAAAGGAATTCTCTTGATTTGTTTATCTTCCTGAGAGCCTTTATTCATTCCCACCAATCAGGAATATTCTGATCACAATTAGGTGATAAATAGTTAAGTGCTGCATATGGAAATGACATCCTGCCTTGTTTAGATGCAAGAGCTTTTGTTTAGAGCGGTGAATTAGGATGAAAGGTCACATCCGCGCCATGTCCGGGATTTGGCTCGCTGAGGTGCATGTTGATGCTGCTTCATTTAAATCATGAAGTCCTTCAGAGAGTAACGAGAGAAAACTTAATTTGACATAACTTTCTTGCACCCGAGGAAAACTCTTTTAAAAAAGTGTGGATTACAGATTCTGCCCTAAAGATTTCACAGCTTTATTAATGTATAAATGTCATTTATGACTCTTTCACTGATGAATTAATGTTTCACTGTTTCCCTGATTTTCATATAATTGTTTTGTTATTTTGAGCTAAATTAGCAGCTGCTGTCTATAGAAACCATTTTAAATAACCTTTACAGCAATGTGAAGGTTTCTAAACAGCATTTTGTAACATATTAGTCATTTTAGTCATGTGCAACGGTGGCAGAGGATTTAAGTGTCCATCCCATAATTGGAAGGTTGCAGGTTGAAGTCCTACTCTGTTGTGTCCATGGGCAAGGTAATTAACCCACTTTGCCTGCTGGTGGTGGTCGGAGGGACCAGTGGCACCTGTGCTCAGCAGCCTTGCTTCTGTCAGTGCGCCCCAGGGCAGCTGTGGCTACATTGTAGCTCATCACTATCAGCGTGTGAATGTGTGTGTGGGTGGGTGAATGACTGGATGTGTTGTAAAGCACCTAAAAGGTGTTATATCAAATACAGGCCATTTACCATTTTAAGATCCCGGTCTGCCAATCCACTGGCAGCTCGGTCGGCCGCCTCAACAATGGCTGCACGAAACATGGCCCACTTGGACTCAATGTCCCCCGCCTCCCCTGGGACGTGTTAGAAATTCTGCCGGAGGTGGGAATTCAAGCTCCTTCTGACAGGAGACTCTGCCCCCTGCTGAAAAAAACAGCTTATGTTGTGTTTTGCTGGTATGCTGGTCCAGCGATCAACGCTAGTCCAGCATGGAATGTTGTTAATTGGATTCTGGTCCAGTGTTGCTTGTCCAGGATGGGGTGCTGGTCTAGCATGCTAGTCCAGAATCCAAGTAACAGCATCCCATTCTGGACTACTGTCGAATGCTGGACCAGCATCCAAAACACAACATATGCTGGTTTATTCAGCAGGGGGTGTTCCCAGCAGACCCTCACAACACGTTTGGGTCTGCCAGGTCTGACTGGCATCTTCCCCCACCATCAAAGCCAACTCACCACCAGGTAGTGGTCAGTTTAAAGCTCCGCCCCTCTCTTCACCTGAGAGTCCAAGACATGCAGCCGTGGATCAGATGAGACGACAACAAAGTTGATCATCGAACTGCAGCCTATAAGGTTTCCTGGTGCCAAGAGCACAAATGGACACCTTTATGCTTGAACATGGTGTTCGTTATGGACAATCCATGACGAGCACAGAAGTCCAATAACAGTCCACTCAGATTCAGATCAGGAGGGCCGTTCCTCCCAACCACACCTCTCCAGGTCGCACGGTCATTGCCAACGTTAGCATTGAAGTCCCCCAGGAGACTCTCCAGCACCCCCTCCAGGGACTCCAAAAAGGGTGACATCCTGTCTGTGCTGCAGTTTGGAGCATAAGCACAAACCACAGTCAGGACCCGTCCCCCCACACGTAGGCAGAGGGAGGCTGAGCTCTCGTTCACCGGGGTAAACCCCAACGTACCTAGGCACCTAGATGGGGAGCAACCTGTATGCCCACGCCTGCTCAGCAACTCTCAGTGGGAGCAAGAATAAAATAGTTGTAATGCAGATGTTCTGATTCTCTGCAAGTATATTCTCACTAAAAGTGTTTATCCTCTCACATCTTTTTTAATACAATTAGAAATGCCAGGCCTTTCTAAAACCAAGCTTATTGAATAAATGTCTGTTTCCTGACTTCATTTAGATCTTTTAAAATTCGAGCTCCTCCCTAAATATTCAGATCAGATATTGTAACCTTAATTAAACTATTATTTGGAGCTTTTGCACATAGGTTTGCACACGTATGTGCGTACATAATATCATGTGAAGTAACGGGTTGGAGGCGGAGAACAAGAATGAAACAGCAGCCTGGTGGTCCCCGCTGATAAAAACAGAGAAACTAAATGGAAAATGGAAATGATGCTGAAGGTGACGGAGTGACAGCACTCTGAGTGTTTCACAGACGATGAATGTGCATTACGAGTGCAGAACAAAAGGCTGTTATGTAAAACAAGCTCATTTAGGCATAAAAAGTGAAACATTCAGTGCATCCATAATTTCTCCCCTCCATTCATACTGAAGAGAGTGGGTTTGTGTTTTAAAAACAGTGACTTTAGTTACTGCACCGGTTGTGGGTGTTAGAGAATGACATGATGTTGGCTTGTGCCTCGTGCCATTAAACGCATTCAATTATTGTGAATGTACTTCAGGCTGCAGCATATTCAAATTAAATGGATCTGAGCTGTTTTAACATAAATCAAATCCCTAAAGTAGATTAGAATATTTTGGATCTCGGACACAACCATTCAAGATTTATTATTGCTATATGAGCATTATATACCTTTTGTTAATTTAGGTGATTGGATGAAATGTCAGCTTACATTTCGTACTCATTGTGGACGTCTGTGGAAGAGACCAGGGAAGATTTTCATTCATTTTAACACCTACATTTCCAAATGTTGGCATCCTTACATTTGATTTGTGTTTCTTTATGCCTACATTTTGTCAAGCTACACTGTAAAAAATTAAGTGTTGAATTTACTTAATCAAGTTAGGTCCATTAAACCTAGTTGCTTAAATGTAAAGAGTAATAAATATTGTTATATGTTGGTTATGTTAAAAGTAAGTGTATATTAGTCTTTAGTGAAAACATAACTTGGTTAAGTTTTTTAGAGTGAATCTTGTTTGTTATGACATGTTTCTCTTTTCTATTAGAAACTAAACGACGAGCATCCTCCTGAACATGATCTCTTCTTCCTCAGTAGGCGAGGCAGCATCAGAGGTAACCATAGAACCTCATCTGTGTTCGAACTGTTTTGATACATTTGAACTTTCAGAGCTATCAAAACTATTAGCTTCATCTAAAACCTTGAACTTGTTTATTAGACCAAATACCAACCAAATTATTTTAAAAAAACATTCCCTTTTATCTTTACTCAATTGAACGAGATGTTTGGAGGCTGCCGTCTCCAAACTCCATCAAAACCATCAGATTTTAGACATTTTTAAATATGTCATATTGACTAAGTAACATTTTGTTTCAACCAGCCAGACTGATTTGGTTTATAGGGAAGGTGAGCCGTCCTGCCTGAAACAACAAACGTGTATTTTCCAAACGTTGTTAAACGTTATAGAACAGCTTAGATTGCTCTGATAGCGGTCGATCATCTGAACAAACAACCCAAAACGACATTTCATTTCAGGCCACTTTCACCACGCTGCTCCACCAGACGTAAAGGCTCTAAATGAAACTGTCAAATATCACTGAAAACTCTACATTCAAACATTACATCAGATAAATGAGATAAATGGACATTTAATCAGTTTATAGCAGGAGCTATAATGGAAAGGCTTCTGGATAAAAGTTGAAGTTTAGCTAGTCTGACTTGCAAACACAGCTGGGCAACAGTAATTAGAGCTACACTTGCCAAGTAAACATCGGTTAGTTCTACAACATCCTATTGGTCAAAAGTTTGACCCCAAAATGACCTGCATGTTTAATTCTACTGCTACTAATTCTAAACTAATTTTAGCTGCTTTAAGTCTTTGTCCAATAACAAATGGTGAAAAAACACCTGCTCATGTGCAGATATGTGGCTTTGGTGTTTAGTGATGTCCTTTTGGAGTTGCACCAACATCCATGAGTGTGAGAGACGACTACAACAAGCCTTTGAAGTGAACTTTGCTGGTCGATGACTCTTATGGAGGGTAAGAGTGATGCTGAATTTCCTCCAGTTACCACGAGCTATCAAGGGTCATTAGGGTCCAATCTTTTAACAGGTGGTGTTGTAATCTTTCATCACCTGCTGAGCATCAATAGCACTTTTAGAGTTCCTCAGAAATCTCTAATGTGTGCCATGGCTCACCACAAACATGTGGATGAAGGATATTAGAGGCTAGAGGCAAACAGAAAGGTCTGAGTTACCTAAACTCCAGGGGTGGGGTTAGGGGGTGGCTACTTGGGCTAAAGCCCAGGATGTTTTCTGAGAAGCCCCAAATCTGTGTGGTGCTTTCATTTATCCTAGGGTTTTTCCTTTTCTCTGTACTCATGTATATATTAGGACTAGTTTAGTTGTGTTGGCAGCATTCTGTTGTTGTTCAATGACAATAAAACATTCCAATTCTAATTTTTTTAATTATAATTTAGCATATTTTTATTTGTTATATTTTGAGTTTCTCATTACTTCAGTGACTATAGTGAACTTAGCCTTTTCTTTAATGGAAGGATATCGCTACAAGAACTGAAGGACCGCCCACCAACAAAAAACATCCAAATACAAATGGGAGAAAAAGCATTCACACACTTGTGCAGAAACTAAAGCCAACTTCAATAGTGTATTTTTACCGTTCAAGTCACCGTGCAAGTGCTGCTGGGTGCTGCTGGGTGCTGCTGGGTGCTCGACAAACTAACTGCATTTACCAGTTGAAAAAACACGGACAAAGTGCTTGAACGTTGATAAAAACAAATCAACAGAAGCAAAATTCAGACTTTTATACTCAAGTGGCATTTAGGTTATTATTTATGTCACTACTTTTTACAAACCACCCACATCTGAACCTTTTCGTCCATGTTTGCTGGATGCTGTTTGACCGAGACATTCAGCTGGACCTCTTCGTTTGCACCGTTGCCTCCTGGATAACGCCACATCTGAGAGTGTTGCTGGTATCAGCTCGTCATTCTTGGACGTAGCACCTTTCCCATCAGTAAAATGTATCAAACAAATATACGTGCACACCTTGATCTGCTCCACACTATGAAAATCCACTCTTCCACATAAACACTGCCATTGCTTTGCTTTGTCTGTCTTTAGCTTGGCCCGTTTCTCTTTCCAGCTGTTGTCGCAGATCTGACCCAGCATTGGAAGGTGGATAAAAAATGTCTCCTCTGACATCAGATGGAGTCCGATTAGCACCGCCCTCAACAGCGGTGATTCGTTTCTTCCTGTTTGAACATATTTAGGAGACAAACATACAATTCTACTTTGAGACGTGCTGAGTGACTCAGACCCATAGGCACCCATGCAAAATACACGCTTGTTTGTCTATGGCGACATCCCACAATGCATTGCGACGTTACGTCACGGTCTATTTTTAGCTACTGTAGAATACGCTAGTTCATTTTAAACCAACAGGATCCCAAAGAAAGATAGAAAATGACACTTTGGTGATGTTTTGAATAATAACTCATGATCTTACGGTTCTACTGTGATTTTGGGATCTAGCAGGACCAGCTGTGTGAAACTCGTCTATTATGTTACGCGCCTGGTGGAAAACCAGGGTAAAGATGTGCTGTGGTTCTGCAGAACTATCAGTGATTTTACAAAGTGTTTAAAAGTTTTCACTCATTTTTCTTTGAAGAACCAAACATGATTGTTTATGACTAATGTTGTGTTATTGTTACTGTTTTATAGCCAATGTTTAAGAAGTAGAAAAGGCAAAGAGGGATGACGTCAAAGAGATGAGGGATGTTGTGGTGTTTCTTTATGTCTGGACTAGAAGACATTTGGTGAGATTTTGCATTTTATACTGAATTCTAGTTTGTTAGATTCTGTGATTCCAGTTTTTGGGTTTTTTAGCATCACATAAAT
This sequence comes from Aphyosemion australe, assembly GCA_006937985.1. Classification (NCBI taxonomy): domain Eukaryota; kingdom Metazoa; phylum Chordata; class Actinopteri; order Cyprinodontiformes; family Nothobranchiidae; genus Aphyosemion; species Aphyosemion australe. Next base: position 1,350,710 of record SSNS01000169.1, on the reverse strand, counting down.
CATGAGACCCAACTAATGCGGTCCATGAGTTGTGTCAGGATGTGCCAGGAAGGAAAGCATCTTAGGGATGCTAGCATTAGAGGAAAAAAAAACTCCTGATTTTGCCACGTTTAAGGTAGCGCAGCTTGAGGAGAGCGTAGTAGGAGCTGCTAACAGGAGCTGGAGTTCCAGTGGAGTAAGCTTGGAGGTGGAGGATCTATAAGCATTTCTTGAGCGTTGCTCAGTTCCTCTGCAGGAGTTTATGTTCCCCAGTAATGGAATGTGACCAGTCTGAACATGAGACAACACCAGTCCTCAGGTGACATCTATTTACCGTCTCCAGTTGCCCTGAACCACACGTTTGTGACGTTTGGGAGGAAAGTGAAGCACCAGACTTTCACAGAAAGCTTGTGTTCACCCACAGCTATGAGCACAACTTCTCCATGATGTAAGGTGACAGCCCACCCACTCAGCCACCGAAGCCCACGTAGGTCTGGATTACAGTCAGCCCGATGACTTCCACTCTGCCTACTGTGGGTTTATTCATCATTCTTTTAATATTTGACTTTTTAATGAGATTTTATGACACATAAAGTAACACGCTGCTGTTTTTGTAGGTCAGCTTATTGGAAAGGAAATGTGAGCATTATTAGAACTAATTAGAAAACAAAACAGTCGTTTCTCTGGTGTTTACTCTAAAAACAAGATGAATTCTATATTTTAGCATGACATTCACATACACGCTGCAGCTTGTATGTAAATTCAAGCAGGATCATTCTTCAAGAGCCTGAACCATCTTGGAAAGTTTAAAGCTGATGGTGAAACACTCAGCAGTAATAAAGCAACAGCAGAAAGAGGCAGACAGAAAACACTGCAGGCACGCTGCTTTAGAATAAAAGAAAAGGCTGCTGAGGGAGAGAAGAGAGAGGATGTGATAAAAATAAGAGAGGGGGTAGAATAAAAAGGAGTACTGGAGCAGCGGGCAATCCTGACAAGTATGATTCCCGCCTGATCACAAGAGTTGTGCTCTGATCAGATGCTGAAGTCAGCGCATAAGAAGCAGCAGATTTCACCCTGGGAATAAAATTCTCCAAAACCAAAGCAAGATGGAAATAACACAAGGAGGCAGATGCAAAGAATTGGAGAAGTCAGAGAGAAAAATGTTCATCTCCTGCTAGCTTCTAAATCCACAGCGGGGAGAAAACTTGATGAATCTCGGGAATTATTGAAGATGAGACGGAATGAAGAAGAGCAGGAAGGAACGAGGGCCCTTAGCGTTTCAGATTTTCATATTCAGAGCTGCCGTGTCCTTCTAGTGAGAGCATGAAGATCTGTTCTTGTTTGGTAAGCACGAGGTCGGAAAAAATCACAATTATGTGAAAAACACATGATTTTTTTTGCAAGTTCATTTGATTTGAGTCATTATAGAAAAAAAGAATAATTAGAGTGAGTTTGTGACATGCTGCACTTTCAGACTATTACTATGGTGACATAAAGTTTATGGCTGACCAAATTGATAAGCTAACAGCTAGTCAGAGTCTGAGATCAAAGTAGATTTCCATTTAGGAACAACTTCAATCTCAGAAAGATCAATTAAAGAGCAGAGATGCGACGAGGTACTGGAGAGAGTGACAAAGCGCTAGCTACAGCTTGCTGTAGCAGGGTTGTTTACAACAGTTGTAATTCCACTTTTAACCAGTAGGAGGGACAAGCGGGAAACTTAATAACATAAGGTAATAATATTTAACTTTTTATTCAAACATTTTCATATTTGTTAGATTTTTTTGTTGTTCGGACAAATGGACTAAAATCTGTTCTGATGAGTGTTTGACCTGCAGGCCGAAGGGTTAAAGTTTCATTTATTGTAATAAACCTTGTTATTTAGCACCAAGTTTGCATTATAATGGATCAGTGAACTCCCAAGTGGAAAGTACCCTAATTTTAGCAAAGTAACACCTTCACCACAGAGGAAATTAGTGAGGTTTGCTTCAGCAGAAACAACTCTGTTATGACATCGTGAACATTTCTACGAGATGCATGGTCCAAAAACAATCTAAATGTGTTTTAAATGCTATAGATAGATTACATCTGCTAACCAAAATGCTGTTAACCTCTGACTGAGATGGTCTTTTTTGCCTTCTTCTCTAAAGAAAACCCTCCCTGATGCTTAAAATCCCAAAACTTAAAAAAAGTTGTACTTTCTCGTCATTAAGAAACCCGATTGTTTCTTTTTGCTCATTTTTATGCAGAGATCGGATAAAAATCTTGACAATATCAAGATAACACTACTTCTTGTTAATATGAAAGCAAAGATAAGACTAAGATCAGATAAATAGACAGAAATGTGGAGTAAATGCTGCGCTGAGCTGCTGCTGAAGTTAAGCTGATGTTTATCTCTGAGACAGTGGAAAACAGAAGCTGCCTCAACGGTTTAACGAGACGTCTCGCTGGACATCCAGGGACCAGGAGTCTTAACAAACTGCCATTTTGAGTCGAACCGTGGTGGAGCGTGCTCTCCCAAAACTAAATGTCAAGGGCAGACGCAAAGTCAGAGGCATGAGGCTGGATACTGTAAAAAGGAGCCATTTGTCTCTGCTCTGAATCTCATTACAGAGACTCAAACACGTCGCTGCAGAACCATCTAAAAAATATCCTCCATCACCAAATACAGCCCAGATCATCTCTGCAAACCTGCCTCACACGTCCTCTTTTCGAGTTTTGGAAGCAGCCACAAGACTCGAGAAGCTGGAAAGTTTTCATATTTGAATCTGCGGTTTGTTCAAACGTCTTTACAGATTAACTTTCTTCTCCTCTTCGCTCAACCTGCAGGAAGCTTATCCGCTGACAATCAGATAAACATCTCTGACGGATTTTTCTACGAGCCCTGCAAGACAAATTTCACAAACAGGATAATCCCTTTTCCATTTCATCTTCAGCTGACAAAGTGGTCTCCGCTCCTACCTGGTCTGGTTCTCCGTCTTTGGCCCATCTTGATCAATGTCCCATGATGGAGCCACTCTCTGACTGCAGGCATTAGTCCAGCCATTAAAGTTCTTCTGATGCAGCACTTTCTGCTTAAGTGGACAATTTTGCTGACTTTTTCCACTTCGGGTCGATAATAAATTGGATTCTAAGTAAACAGTGATGAAGCACCTGAAGCTGCTGGTATTGGCAGTCATAAACCCTTCTCCATAACCCAGCGATTCCCAGTCATCGGTGACAAATGTACTTACAGGAGCACCTTTGGGGTTCCTCTGACAGAAGCATTGTGTGGACCTGAGATGAAACCTTCTCAGCCCGTCGACCTTCCTGCCCTTCTTACCTTCTGTTGCCGTTTACAGACTCTATTTTCACGATAATCCACTCGTCTGACAGTATCTTCAAGCCGTTTCATAATAATCTTTTATGAGAACGACCTTTGATGCCACAGACGGCTTCGCTGGTTGTCTGATTTCTCCTCAGCATTCCGACAGGCGAGAAATCCTCCGCTCTTATCTTTCTCTCCCTCTGATATCAAGGCTCAGATTTCATCCAGCTGCAGCGCCTCTTGCTAATGAACTTGCCATTGTTTTACGCCAGGATTAATTGCCAAAAATCAAGTTTTTGTTTTATTATAATTATCCAAAGGGGTTCGAATGAAGGCAATTGGACTTCTTTGGTTTCTTAAAGACATTTCGCTTCTCTTCCGAGAAGCTTTGTCAATTCTGACTGGAAAGGTTTCAGTCCAGGTCACACCCTCCTGCATCTAATCAATACAAGGACTCCCACAATAGAGGCTAATGACTCATCGGGGGGTAGGGAGGAGGGGTATTCATAGGTAGTTTCAGCTCATTAAGCAACAATAGACAGTTACAGTTTATAAGCTTGACCCTCCCATATTCCAGTCAGAATTGATGAAGCTCCTGGGATGAGAAGCGTTGCTTTGTTATAATTTTACATTCAAGAACACTCACAGGTCACCACAGGTTTAACCAGAAGAATACAGAACATTTCTACCATAAAAAAACTTAACACATACAAGAGTAATACCTCCGTGAATCTCCTGTCAGGACCGAACATGTCAGCACGCCACAGAGCTGAGCCTCAGACTGCCTAAGCTGAGCTGATAGATGGCTGAGCTGCAGGGCTGCCAAGCATCAGCGCATTTGAATCTCCGGCAGCCCTCGGATGCACCCAAGATGAGAGCTACTGGAGCATTATCAGTATTCTCAGAGATTAGAATGTCATTAGAAGGTTGTAACATTAAGATTTGAACACACTTCTACACGTTTAAATGAAATAAGCAGCTGGATTCATACGGAGCCCATTTTATAGGAGCAGACATTCAGGTAATTTATTAATATTCCCATCACGGCTGTCACAGCCAGTGTGGGTCTAAGGCGGCTCGCCGCTGAAGCTACATAAGACCCTCAAGTTTAGCAAAGAAAAACCCTTAAAGTGATACTTTCTACTGCTTGATGAAGACTTTTAGGGTAAAAATGTGTTTGGAACCACAAATGAACTTCTGTCAATTCCTGTTTTAGTTATCGTCCAACCCTCAGTCATCTAAGCTTGGGTTCAGCAGAAGCTGTGAACTGATGGAGTTAAATAATCATTTTATTTAAAGTTTAAGTTGCTCAACTTGTTTCTGGTTCCTAATGATACGGTTCACTTAGAAGCTCAAAGTAAGGATGAGCCAGGACAGGAGCAGCTGGAGGCCGCTGGAAGGCTGAAGGACGAAGCTTCCTGGTTTGACTCCAGCTCAGAACGGGACTGCTGCGAGACAACTGGGCCGCCTGTGAATGCTTCGGGACGGGGGAGAGGACTACGACTTCACACGCTGCTCGATTTAAAAGGGAACGATGTCTGATTTCACGTCAGTTTCTCTCAACACAAAAGAAAGTAACTAGACTGGAAACTTTAAAAAATAAAATATATCAATAGGGTCTGATTCATACCGAGACCGACTGGAGGAAACGGTCTTGGTACGCCTCCAAATGAACTTTGATCTAATCACATGCACACATGAGGTTTGAGCCAAACGCCCTCCTGTAGCCAGGTTTGCATTCTGGGATGCAAGAGGGCATGCAAACATCATTAGCTAGCAAGTAGCTGCTAGCTAGCAGAAAGTGGGCTCGTGTTACCTCACTGACTTTTGGGTAGATGACCAGATTCATCTGCTCTGACTCATAAAAACACTGAAAAATTCAAGTTGTTCCTGAACATCTCAGGAAGAGGCCGTTAGATGTGCCCCGCCCCTTTTCAGTCAGACCAATCAGCAGTCTGAATGTTCACCTGGGTTGTGGTGACACATTTTGGTTCATTTTTTTTCTCAATGAAAAGAAACCAAAGAAACAAAAGCTACAAAGCAACAAAATGATGAACTGATTAGAACCAGCAGGACCAAACCACGCTCCAGGTCAGCAACAGCTTGGTGAGTTTTTGCTAATTCTGCTTGTTTCATTTTCACAGGCTTTAAAAGCCACTCTGAGCAGATAAACAGAAAACTCCTCCTTTGAGGGCATCAGCCCGGGCGAGGTGACGGAGGAGGAGAAATAACCTTCTAGTGAGTCGTTTCAAGGCCATTGGTGATAATCAGCACCCACAGCTGTTAGCTCCAGAGAGATGGCACTAACAACCAGCCAGCACCATATGTGTGGGCTATTAGTGTTCAGTGTTTTAATTACTGTACAAATCAGGACCGTTTCTATGCTGAAATGCCAAAATGTGCAAAAGCAGCCTCCAGGTTCACCTGTAGCAGATGGCGGCGCTACATCTAAATTGAGCTGTTTGTGTTTTTTCGGCCCAGAGAAATGAGGTTCTCCTCATAATCGGTGGTTTCATTATAAGTCAGCGAATAATAAATGTAGTAAAACAATGCCAGAAATAAGCGCGTCGCTGTCTGGTGGCTGAAATATTGCATGGTGTCTTTTCTTCTGCTCCCTTCATGCCAATTGAAGTAGCGCTAACCTGTAATTCTCCTCTCTCCTCCAGATCCCCACACTGACATCAAGTGAAACAAGTCCATCCCTCCTGCCTCCGGAGGCAAGCTGCCAAATCGTTCCATTAGCATGCCTCTGGAGGAACTAGGCCAGGCAATAACGCTGCTCATTCCCTGCATGTCAGGGGGGAAAGAGCTACCAAGGCACTACAGAGACTCACTTTGAAAAGGTGATTTGATTGTACAAACTGCGAACAAATCGACCACAGATACATAAAGACGGGACTTGTGCAAAAGTTCTACTTTTAAAACAACCGTTTGGAACATCACTTTGGTCTGAGAAGCAGAATTTAGTCAACTCTGGTGTTTTTAACACAAGACAGCGTATCGTATCTTTTTCCTAAACTTCTCCTACTTATCAGACAAACCCAGGAAGTGCACCTCCTCCTCTGAAACACCATCCAGGCACCACTGCAGGGCTTACACGTTCTTGGATCCTTCAAATTTCTTTTTGCTTTTGGTTTGTCGTGAGAAATCTCTGCACTGCCGGGGTCGTGGAGTGGAAAGGCAATGAAAGCACTTACTTTCAAATCACGGTAATGCCACCCACGCTGCGTGTGGATTTCTGCACAAAGGAATTTGTGAACATTAATGAGGAGCCTGGAGGACTGACTTCTGACGGGAACTTTTCAGAGGCCTCTTCAGCTCTTAAACAAGCAACTGATTCAACATACACACTGGTGCAGAGATCGGTGGTGCAGAAGCTTTTTCATTCCACCGCACCGATGATTCAATGTGCTTATTTTAAAACACACTATAACCTATTTTTGTTAAAACAGGGCGATGCACTGAAGAGTGCTGAATTAATCAAGGACACAAACAATGTCTCCTTCACAGTGAAGGAATCTTTTTTTTATTCCTGTGATGCTGTAACATAAACCCCTGAGCAACCTCTGTCAGAATTGTGTTCCTGCAAATCGATGTGCAGCTAAGACATGACAGAAGCCATAAAGCTGGAGACGGAACCTGTTTAAAGCATTTCTAAGTAAAAAAGAGGGGTTTGTTTGTTTTTAGTATTTACTAATGCTTTTATAAAATATCTCTCTACACTAAAGAGCCAAAGTGAGTCAAGGTTATTATTAAATTTGCAGATGAATCTTTAGTCTCTTGCAGACCAAGGAGGTCGGTCACAGTCCAGTTCTGGATCAATTCCATTAATGATGCAATAACTCAGACTTGCAGCTGAATGTTTCATAAACATAAGATGCTAAATGGTTTTCACGAACAACGAAAGATGTTTAGATGTAGAAAATGGCGACTGGTGTTGAGCGCTCTCTCGTTTCCCTCTGGCAATGCGGGTTCCGGTATCAGGCGGACGTGGCCTGTTGTTGATTTAGCAGCCAGGAGAGGGCAGAGCACGCCTCGGCTAGTAGACGCTAACCGTTAGCATTAGCAACTCCACAATATGGTGGAACTCCTTCAGGCTTGTGTTATTTGTGGAGATAAAACATCAATGCTGCATTTTTACCCAATAAAAATGAGTGAATAAGTGGAAGAGTTGCATTGTTGTTAGCCAATCAGAGGCAAGATGCATCATGAATAATAATGAGTTAGACTCAAAATCCTGCTGTTTTCTGCCCTTGACCTCTCTGGCTAACTTCTACTTCCTGGAAAATGAGTGCCAGAGTTTTCTTTCCACAGAAAACAACTAACAAGGCATTCATTCATACCAGATCACAGCAGATTAATTGAAATATCATTTAGCATTAATGACTTTCATTTATTAATTGGGGGACTTCAGCTTGTAGATGTAGAGATGTGTCTGAGATCACTATCCAGTATCTCATTCTGCACGTTCAACAGATGGTTTTGAAAAGTGCAGATTTTAAATCGAATTCCTCTTCCCCACAAAATCCTGCTGGTGCCGCTGCAGTTCGGAGTCGATCGATCCACCCCTGTACTTAAAAACTGGAGGGGTGCTCCTTTCAAGAACTTTTACAACATATTCTTGTGCTGCAGACATCTCTCAGCAGCAGAGTCCAGCCCTGGTGCATCGTCCAAGCGCTGCTTCTGCAGTCCAACGGGAGGCTTGAAACATCTTTCCAGCAATCCATTAAAAGTTTTCTTGGCCTTACGCAAACATCAACAATTCTGGCATTTTTAACAAGTTGAGGAGCTGGAAAGAGCGCAGCAGCGTCTTGTTAAAGCCTTTCTCTGCTATGAGAGAATCAATTATTTTAATAATCAAGTGCTGCGTAGCCCGCGGCACAAAGTTGGAGAACATTTCCATTAGTTGGCCTTTCCTAACAATGAGCTGCAAGACAAACAGACAGATTTAGTCTCTTCCCTTAGGCGCACCTCCAACAACACATGACACATTATAGAGCCTCACATCTTCACTTCCCACCTGCATTTTTACTCATAGCAAGCTGTGTCTGCTGGCGCATGCCTTTAAGCTATTTTTGCATACATTTAAATGGGAAAGTAGTTTTTGTGAGTGCAGGTATGCACAGAGGTGTGGGGAGTGGGGGAGGGGAGGGGGTCCTTTCTGTGGCCTGCTGAGAGTCTCATCAAACACATCAGAAAAACACATTAGGCTGCACGCATGGCTGCCGCTGTTGTGTTGATGAGTGGTAACGCGGACGTACAGCAGGAGCACAAATCAAATCCCACTCGTGTTTCATGTGCGCTGTGCAGCCAGAGGGGTGAAATAAAGACGGCGTTTGACATTCACTGGTGTGATATCAAGGCAGGGCTCGCTGCATTAGAAAAAAAAAAAACGGAAAACGCCAGAGTCTGTTGTAAAGCGGACACGAGTCTTTTAATGGTGCACAAATCTCACCGTTTCTTTGACTGCAGAAGCAGCAGCGGTGGGAGAGAGATGTCTAATAATAGCCCAGGAAGGCTCACGACTCCCTGATGACAGAAGGACAGATGAACCTCTTTCTCAGTCCTTGACACCTTATTTAAATGTCGAAGAGGAACTTCACCCAACATTAGCTTTAAACTATTTCTCTGCTATGCTCCATTGCTGCATTAGCCTGTCACTTCTCTGAGGGAGACAAGAGGCTCTCTTTGCACTCCGTTTGCTGCAACAGACCGGTGGACCCGTGCTAAAAAAAAAACATATGGACTGAATTCTTTAATAATATTTGATTAAGAAACTTTATTTAAACAGTTTGTTTTCTGTTTAATGTTAATAAAAACCAGGCTGACTGATTCTTCATCTGTGCCTTAAATACATCCAGATCTAAATGTGCATAGATACAAAATGATAAGTATGAAGTCATTTTCATTTATTTCTACAGCTTATATTGACAGATTAAACTTCTATTCTATTGTTTTCTAAATAAATAAAAATGTTTGCCTATTAGAGCTCTTTGAAATGAAAGTTTGAAAAAGCTGATACGTTCCAACAGGACTGACAAGCTAACGGCTAGTCAGTATGAGCGTGAGACCAAAAGTGATTTCTGCCATTTTTAAACAACTCATCTTGAATTTTATCAGAGTTCAATCAAAATCTCTTTATGAATCTTTATTTCACTGTCAGTTTCGTACTTCTGCTTAACCAGTTCCAGGATGCAGAGCTCTCAGCTGGGAACCACAGTGTCCACTTCCCGGTCACGTCTACCAGCTCCTCTGGTGAAACCTCAGCTGGAGCTTATCAACGTAGAGCACCAGCGGCTCAACTTTGGAGTCCCTCTTGGATGTCCGAGCTTGATGCAGACTGATGGGCCCGAATATGAGCTGTGGAGGAAAACAGTTTTAGCCACCTGCAGTCGTGATTTTGTTCTATTGGTCATCCCCCAAAGCTAATGACAACAGGTAAAGTTTGGTCGTAGATGAGCCGGTAAATCAAGAGCTTTGCTTTTAGTTTTGAGTATTTTGTTTATTTACATGAGTGAGATTTGATGTATAATAAAGCGTTTTCAAAGGAAATATCAAATATGTCCAAAGGGCTAACTATATCATGGAACTGCATAGAGATAGAAGCATCATCATCATCGTTTTTTTAGATCTAGAGTCTGAACCCTTGGGATTTGATTGTGTAAGTACTCGAGTACATAAATATTCAGACTTTTAACTCAACAAACAAATAAAATATTAGAAAAATGACTTGTTAAACACACGGCAACAACATATGGTCAATGGGAATCAAACCAAGACAATGGTCCATTAATTTAAATAGAGGGGGCGGAGCTTAACACTTCTTCTGAAACCAGCCACTAGGGGGTCTTACAACTGCAACGGCAAATAGCCAAACAAGCTAGCTTTTAAACGCAAACATGGTCATGGAACACTCCCTCCCCTCGGGTGTCATCCCCGGTTCACGTCTGCCGGAACCAAAAACCCACACTGCCAGAGGAAACGAGAGAGCGCTGAACACCAGTCGCTGTTTTCCAAACGTCTTTTGTTGTCCGTGACTTCAAATGGTGTTTTTCTTTCTGGGACTCTGGTAGTTTGTCCAATAGTTGCTTTTGGTCTGAAATGAGGAGGTTTTTATGCAAATGCATTTTTTTCGTTTTTGTTTTTTGATCTTTAAATTATCTTTATAGCTATACGATGTTAGAACGTTGTTAAGAGGCATGAAAAAATGTTTTAAGCTCATTTGTTTTCCAAATTTGCCGTTGCAGCTTTAACTTCTGGGCTCGATTTCCAGTCTAATTAATAAAGAAAATTGTTTATGTTTGTTAGCATGTTTGTCATCCTAGACTTTCTGTGCAGAAACCCAAACTTTAACATTTTTCACACACAGAAACATCATTTCTGTCTGTAACTTGTGTCCGTTTTCATCTCTGAAATCAATTTTAGTCACATTGGAGCTTCTAGCTCTTCCTGTTCCCACTGAATCCAGTTCACTCACTTTGACATTGAATCCTGCTCTGAATTAAAACTTCAACAGGCTCCTGATGCAGTAAATTATGCACCACATCACAATAACATAATTAAACTGCAGACCACTTCAGACGCTCTGAAACGGGCTTATCTCAGGCAGCCGGGGAGGAATAATTGCTAAGTTTTGCAAGGTGAGAATGATGTGCCTTCAAAACCGTTCTTGGTGTTTTTAACAAATGTTCCACGAGGGCACGGAGCCACCGAGTTCTGCTGCATTTCACTTTGCAACATGTCACTATTGATAAGACTGAGAAGTTACCGTATTACAAGTAGACTTCTGAACGACGCAGGCGGGGAGTCGGCGAGATGGGACAGAGAGGCGTTCTGTCGGAACAGCAGGTGGCTTTCATCGCAATGACACCAGGAACAAGCTCGACGCAGCGGGGTGTTTCACCAGCACAAAGATGAATAAAGCACATGTTTGCATGGGGAGTTTGTGGGTGACAGAGTGAGAGAGAAACAGAAGGAAAGGAATTACATCCTTTGGGAAATTACCTGCAGAATGTGGTATTGAGTGCACTTTACTGACAGAAACTGTTCTGCTTTTTTCCGTGAGCTCGGAGTGAAATTGGAGTGCAAATTGTTTGCAGGCATGCAAATGAGAACAAAGTAGCACAAGTGGAGAAAGTTTGTGGGCTTTCACGCTCACGAGTAAACAGAAACTTCTGCACTTACAGCAGAAACGTGCAAACATTCCGCTGATTTACACTTTAAACTTTAATTTTCCACCAAGTACTAATGAGATGAACAATCGTACGCCGGAGTAAATCACACGATGCTTCCAAGCATTCCCCTTTAAGGATCCAGTTTAACTTTTAATCACCCTTGAAATTCCCTTTGATATGTGTAACTGAGAGGAGAAGGAGAGAGACGAGATGAGACAATGTGGGCTTTCAGCGGTCCGTGATGATGCCTGATGCAGATAGCTTCCTCCGTCTAATTACCTAAACTTCAGCTGCGATTTCCTTTGAAGATGACAGCCTCACAGGCATGATCAGACTGTGACCGCGGGCTAAAGTCGCTCCAGCGTTCTCTCCATATGCCCGGGACCGTTGGTGGGGGAGTGGCTGCAGGAGATTTCTGAGATGATTTGTCATTTCTATGGTAATTTTAAAGCCCAAGTTTGGGGATTGAGCTCTTTGATGCTGCATTTGAAAAGGGTCACGTAATCACAGGAATTACAACTTGTGTGATGAAATGAAGCTTTAAAAGACGCAGAACGGGATCCAGGCGAGGTCCTCATGTTGTGTCTTAAATATGCCAGGAGAAAAAAATTTGGGAAAATTGGCAGCAGGGTCCTTAGTTAAAAATGAAGTGACCGTTAATTAATGTTAAACATGAATTTAACTTTTCTTAAATGAGTTTCTCATTTGGGTAAGGTTTAGTGGCAGCCTATCATAACTGAACACTAAAGGTATAATAGTTGTGCCTGTGTGTGTGTGTGTGTGTCTTGTCCTGAACCACTAAAATGATTCTGTCTCTATTGAATATCAAATTCTTAATCCTTGTTCTTGGTCAGTTTCACACGCGTGCTGAACGTGAAAATAGTCTTCTACCCCTATTTCCTGTAATTAGCCGCTCAAAAAAGATAAATGGGGAAACCTCAGGTCAGAAAAAGACACACAGATCTATATCACAGAGAAATTTTGCCCCTTCTTTCCACCAGCTGCCAAAGCGGCGTGTAACAAAATAGTGGCGAGCTCCTTTCCAACCGGGAGCGATTCTGATGCGAAACGGGAGCAAAAACGTTCCACACAGCTGATCCCGTGAGGTCACTAAATCACGGGAGAATTGCAACACCAGGCGTGATTTCAGAAGTTCACACAATAATAATCAGCAGCATGTATCCAAAAAAAGGCCTGTGGTTTATTTTCTGTTCTGTTTACATCGGCTACGGGGACTTCACAGGAAGACATACTGCACATGACTTATTTTGAAAGTTTCCAGATGTTTTACAGTGATTTCAAGTTTGACTTCCTGTCTGGCCCAATCTGAACTGCGGAGTTTGACGTGTTTTGGAAGCATTTCGCGTTGAAAATAGACTCGAAACATATAATAGCGTCCAATACATCACACTTGGCTGCCGGTGGAAAGGAACTTGTCCACTATAACGGCAGCTAATTGCCATGTAGTATGTTTCACGACACTTTCGTGTCCGGTGGAAAGAAGGGGTTAGCATTTATGGACTCAGCATCTTGGCTGTTGTTTTAGCCTCCAGGAGAGCAGAGCATGTCTCGGCTAGAAGAAGCTAACTGTTAGCATTAGCAACAGCACTGTTCCAGGCTTGTGTTATTTCTGGATATAAAACATCAGCGTTGCAAAGCAAACGGAGGCAGTGGAAGAGTTGTGTTGCTGTTAGCCAATCAGAAACCAATCCCTGGCTAACTTCTGCTTAAAATAGAAGCGCCAGAGATTCTTCCCCACAGAAAACGACTCACAAGACCTTCATTCATACTAAAAACCACAGCAAATGTATTGAAATAAAGATTTAATTTCTTTAAGCTCAAATTTGGTATGTGGTATATCAAAAGTCTCCTCACCACATCCTCCAAGCATTAACTGAGAAGTCCCGTCTTTTTTGGCCATAAACTGTTGGAACCAAATAAACATCTCATAAGGAACTCTAGTTCACTAGAGGTTCATCTACAATGGATTAACTCTGGAGTCACCACAGCAGATCCATCCCAAACACAAAATCTGAGATTATCAACTTCAAAATGTAACCAAAGCAACTGTAATCTGACCGTTTTCCAACATCCCAGTTCCCAATATTTCACAATAAATGGTTTTAAATTGAAACATGCAGGTTGCTGGTGATATTGGAATATTGTCCAATTGTCTTTAACCTATGAGTGTTTTTTGCTGCCATTTTTCCTCCAGCACGCTTGAATGGGGAAAGTTAGTCAGATGAAATCGTCTGTTTTGGATTTTGCAGCAAGATGATAAAACATTCTTTAAATCCTTTTCTATGTGTAGTTGTAATGTAATAGTTCTGCCAACTGGTCTTTCGGTTTTGTCCAATTAATAAACAAGAAGTAGGGACTTTTTATATGTAACGCTTAAATTTAACTCGGGTTTTTTAAACGTTAAATAAAGGTTGTTCTGTAATTTTATTGAACAGATTAAGGCGCTAACGAGGAATGAGTTAAGCTCCGCCTCCTGCATCACATCTACCTCCATCATCTCCCTCGTTTATACTCATCTCCAGCAAATCAAATCAGCCCTCATAATAGCTCCTCGGTCCGTTACCATGGAAACGGGGAGAACAGTGGTTATTACACGAGGAAGGAGAGGATTTGACACGCAGCAGGAGTTTGAGGCAGGTAAGATAAAGGTTAGAGCTCTTCATCTGTCACATTTACTACATCATGTAGAGATTGTAGCATTAAAGATCTGGAGGTGAGAAAATCCTGTTAGAAGGTGTGAAATTTCACTGAAGTTAGACTCTACGTCTATATTAAGTTTCTGCTGCAGCTGTCTGCCGTTAGACTCCACTGTTCTTCATCCGACGGGCGGAAACCCCCGCTGAGGCGAGGAAAAGTTGGGCAAACACAAAGAACCAATCTGTGCTTCCTGAGAAAGAAAAGGATGAATCATTGTGAAGAAAACTGTCAACAGCGCTGTTGTAATTACACATTGTTCCACGTGTTTTGAAAATAACAAATAGCAAAAGTCAGGGAAACAATTTGTGAAATCCTAACAGAAAACGTGCAGAAACATCGTATTATTGACCCAAATGGAGAGCTGGGTAAAAACGATGCTGCAGGAAAAAACAAGTGATTCTAGAGGAAAACTGAACCTGCAATTACCTGGAGGGATCTGGTAATGATCAGAAACTCTGGACTATATTTGCAGGGAAAGCAAATGTTAGAACAGGTGAGCTGATTAACGCAACACACACAGGTGTGAGAAATGAGCTGATTTAGCAGAAAGAGGGACGAGGAAAACGACAGAAAAAATGATAAAACACTAACTGCATTACAGGAGTAATAATAAAGACAGTTAAACAGGAAATAGATGTGAGAATTTGAAAAACTTGAATGAATTTCTGTAATATTGTTATTTTGTTGTAAAATATGAACTCATCTGTTTAATCTGGTTATTCTTTATTCTGGGCTTTTCATGGTCAGAGCTTTTCATGTGTCAGAAGAATTCACGTGCAGGACTCCTCGTCATATCACACACTCGTTCTGCCTGGAGGACGCGTCAAGAACAAAGACCTCGCCTTTAGGATCTGAATCTGATCTTTATAAGGAACAAGAAAACAAAGATTTCTATGAATGCAAACTAATTAACTCCTCTTCCTCCTCCTGAGGACCATCCCTGTTTGCATGTGAGATGTTTGGATCGCACAGATGGTGGACATCTTACAGAGGAACAAACTAATGTGCACACCTGGTAGAAATCTAATCAACCATCTACCTCTTCTAAGGTGGAAAAAGAATCCCAAAAATGGCATCACTGGTTATTTCATTGTAAACGATGTAAAGCTTCAGTGTTCTGCTGTTTTTGGAGGCATCTTTCCCAGTTAGCATCATGGAGAAGCTTTTAGTGAGCTGCATAAATGTATGTCAGGGTGTATGATGGCATCTCAAAATTAAATTTAATGTCTTCAAGACTTTTTAAGTCCTTCTAAAATAAAATTAAGACTTTATCGCAATGAATTAAAACTTTTAAACACTCAGTTTTTGGTAACACTTTACAATAAGGTTTATTAACGTTCCTGGTATTGTTAGCTATTGAGTCTCCTTAAGGCTAGGACAAAGGGCCAGGGGGTGTCTGCTTAGTAATGCATTACATAATATGGTTAGGCAGTTAATACTTTATTTAATAGTTAATTAATGCGTAATAATGCACTAAGTAACGTTAATAAAGGGACCCTTATTGTTGTTACTCAGTTTTTTTTATTCTGCTTTGCTTTGACTTCATCAGTCACACCCAGGACAGCAAGGAAAGAGGAAGTGAAACTACGAAAAATGTGCAGTTGTCTTTGAAAGAGTCTTTATCTTTAGAGAGCAACTCCTGCAAACCAAGAAAGGTTCTTTATCGTGTTTTTCTGAATTTCTGCAGACATTTTACCAATAAAAATCCAAAACATGAATCAAATATTGGTTTTCTGTTTACAAAAAGAAGGAAAACAGCCAGAAAAAATTAAATTGGCTAAATTAGAATAAGTCAGTGTAACTTCCAGACACACGTTTTTCTGAGAAGGCCATTTAAACCCACAACGCTGTAAAAAGAAACAGTGTTAGGCTTGGAGCAACTTAATGCACCAGTTGAGCCCTGAGGCAGAGGAGAGGAACACAAAGGAGACAAATAAAAGAAAATTGAGAGAATCTTTGTTGACAGGAGTTTTTACACAACAAAACAGCAGAATTCTGAGTGTCAAAGCCAAAAAAGGCTCGACGTGTCGATGATGCAGAAAGTCACGTTTTGTCTGAGTGGGAAGCAGAAAACAGCAGGTGGATTTTATCCTCATCTGACCAATAAAAAGCACTTAGACTGTATATGATCTAAGTAAAAGACTTAAGTGATGAAAACAGTGATTGCAGGTTGCAGCAGCAGCTGCAGCGTCGCCTCATGTGAACTTGTTCCTCTTATCCAGTTTACAGTCTGTCAGGCTGTGGAGCTCGTGACCTGAATAGAAACTCAGACAGTCACTCAAGGAAAAGGGGAGAAAAATGGCTAAAAACAAACCAGTAAATACCGTAGGATGACGTTGTGGTTTGTACGGTGGCTCAGGAGGGTCAACAAAATACAAAAGCCACAACAGGAGTAGAAATGAAACAGAAAAGACAAAAATACTGAAATAAAACAGCATAAAATAGAAATTGTGGTCAACTAGAACTTACTTATGATGTTTGGTATGAGCTTAACTTTTGTTTTTGCTTAGTTTTAACATTTAGAGTCTCGGTTAATCATAATTTCTCACTGCGAGGCAACAGTGCTGCTGCACCACCATGCAGCTCTGAGTTATTATCATTTTACTCAAATTTATACGTTTTGTGTTATTCCACCTAATATATTTAAATTCTGTGCAATTTGTTTCTCATTGAACCAAAACTCACCTCAAACTCTGTCTATAGGAGCTGGAAAATGATGACAAACACTCTGAATTTCCTCCTGAGCCTTAGTTAGACGTGTGAGTAAAACCTGGGTACGTGGCTGAGAAATGAAAGGATTAATAAAGGAATGAAGTCAAGATTAAATAACTAAACTCTGGTTAATGTTAACTCACTTTAGTCAGTTATTATAATCCTAAAATTACTCAGCCTGTTATGTGATACAAAGTCTCCATGAATAATGGAGTGTGTGTGTGTGTGTGTGTGTGTGTGTGTGTGTGTGTGTGTGTGTGTGTGCTCCTCACAGTTTGTTTTTTGGGGCAAAGCTACAGTGGTGATGTGATGTTCACTGCTCCTTCATTCTTTTTCATTAAAAGACAAAAGGCCTCTGCATTGAACACATTTACCTCAAATATGAAAAAAAAAAACTTTTCAGGACAAATTCTAAATTTCAAATTGTTTTTCAGTTGTTTCAATTTTTATTGTTTTAGAAATCTAAAAGATTTAAATTTGTCTCTTGCTGTTTCATCAAACATCCACAAAAACTACTGCAACCCTTAGTTGCGTTATTTTTATGGTGAGCCTCAATGACACATATATTTAAATTGTGATTTATCAAAGAAATAATTTATTAAAATTGTATTACAATAGTTTTTTTTTTTGGCTTTAACATTTATGTTTTGAGAGTGGTATTCCCTGAGGGGGCCAGTGGGGTGGCCAACAATTTCCAAGGGTGGCCTTGGCCCCCCAGTCCACACCTTGGGGGCACCACTGCTGTTGGCCTATAGAGCAGTGCCATCCAATCCTGGACCCTGAGGACAACTTTCCAATTCAACCTTTTAATTACCTATTGATTTAAATCTGGAAGACCAGGATTGGGCACCACTGGTGTGGAATGTGGTGATGGGGCTCAATAACTCTTCAGGGGCCTTTTTGGAGAGTACTAAGAGTGTTGCATGGTCACAAAAGAGGCTTTCTAACATCGTAATGCTCTTATCCACGGGTCAAAGAGCAAAGCTGTTTTGTGTCTATCAAAAACTGACACCCAAATATATGAGTAATAGTGTGTGTGTTGGTAAAACTCTCCTCCTGTTTGACTACAATAAAGAATGTAGATGTTACTGAGACAGCAGGAAAATAACGGTTTAAGATCAGGGAATAGAAAAAGATCCCTTAAAGTAAATAAATCCTCATTTGTGCGACCAGACTTCTACCGTGGCGTCTCCATTCAGGTCAGAAGCACGAGTGAATAACTCAGGTAAATTAATCTTGTCTTCCCAATAAGCGGCTGACTCACTCAATTCCTGCACTGCCGCTCTGACAAAGTGCAGAGGGACAACTAACGAACCAGATGCCATTGTGTTCACCTGAAAGGACATGCAAAGAAAAAGAGGGGAAATAAGTGCAGATACTGCTAGCTTCATTTGTTCACACAGATAATAGATTTTTTTTACTGCTCCACTAATCACATCAAGTCTGCTTTTTATCTCACTCATGTGCAGACTACAGTATAAAGAACACTGAGCCAGGCTGCTGCTGCTGCAAAACCATCACAAATGAAAAGCTTCTGGCTCCCAGAGCAATGAGATGCTTACGCTCCTAATGTCACGGCCTTTCTGGGCCAAATCAGTCGCAGGATATTCAGAGAGAATTAAAACACAAATGAACAGGAGGAAAGATGAAAACACGTCCAGATAGTTTGATATTTTAGATGATTTCATTCTTTTCCACTCAGATGCTCCACACTTGTCAGATCAACTTAGAAACTTTCCTTTAGGGTGATTAAGATGAAGTCACGATGGTTTCCAGTCAACAACAGGTCAGCATTAGCAAACACAAAAGAGGCTGTTGAGTTTTAAAGATATTGAGCCAGAAAGGCCTGTGGGTTTAGGTTGATGGAGATCCAGCAGCGTTTTGGTCACAGCAGCTATGATTCCATCGTTTTTCAACATGATTTTAGTTTCAAACTCCAGCTTGTTTTTCTTCTCTGTCCTTTATTATGTTTCTAATAAATATTGGTCAGTGTCTCTAAGAGGATAGAAATGATCCATTAAAACAGATAGAGGTAATGTGAACATCACTGATTTTGAGGAAAAGCAAACTGAAGCAACAAGAACACTAAAGAGTATAAATACAGGGAGGGGTGATTAATGAGTGCCCACAGGTGTGCTGATTACTAACTACATACAGGTGGTGTGAGTGGCTGGAAACATCTAAAAATATCCAAAATACCTAAAACTCATAATAATCCAAGGAAAATCAAACCAAGTTATAAAAATAAACATAGATTATAACAGATCTTCAGCAGAAGGGAGTGAAAGTTAAAGAAAGTTAGAGTTTGTTGTCTGTCTCCACTCTCCGCCTTGTTGATGTTTTCTAGCTAAATGGAATCAGACAAGGAGAAACCAAAGCCTCGTGACACCGAGGGCTCTGCATCCGTCTTAGAAGAAAGAATTCTTCCACGATAGATGAAGCTGGGACAACCTGGCAAGCTAAATTCACCCTGAGAGTTACAGATTCCAAATGACCGCCCGACCAAACCTGGTTATCTGCTGTGACGTATGGTTTCAAATATCAGAAAGAGATTGACTGTCTGGATTCATTCTCAGAGTCCGTTAGTGAGGGGATACGAATGTGCTCCTAGAAACATCACTCCTGAGTTGCTTTTCAGGGTCAACAGCAGGTCTAAACGAGCCAAACAGGAAGTGAGAAAAGTCTCTCTGTCAGACAAAATATGGAAAAGAAACGTTATTTTGCTGTGACTCAAGTCGGAGCTTGACCGGTCAGTTGTGTTCTGTATTTAGTTTGCACTTGAAGATGGTAGATTTTTGTTTTCTTAGGCGGTTACTTTATCTAAACACTATTTTATAAAACTGTACATCAAAATCAGTTTCATATTGCAGCGGCTGTCTCTGCTGACAATCAATCCATCAATGTTTCTTTATATAGCGTGGTATACAGACAAAAAGGCACCAAAAAGTATAAATAAATGGAAATAAAACAGAAAAACAGAAAAACAACAGTGTCAGCATCCCAAAAGGTTAAAAGCCTGACAGAAAAGGTATGTTTTGTTTCTGCTATTGGGCTGGAAATATACTCGTGTTGGTGCAGGCAGCAGGATGCATCTATGTTCACATACGTGCTGCTGCACAGCATGTAGTACTGGAGTGTTCCACTGGGGGCACACTAGAGTACTCAGACCAGAAAAAGAGCCGGGTTTGTGGGTACAACCAAAACAAACATGGCGTCAACAGAAGAGATCAGTAACTGGTTAAATGAGATCACTGCAGAAAAAAGGCAGCAGTATCGTAGATAGTATGAAAGACCTCTAAACCAGAGACGTAGTCACCATGGCGAGTGTGTCTCGTTCGTTTTGTCAATTTCCCGTATGGGTTACTTTTTTATTGCAGCGCTCGAATGCAATGCGTTAATTTGGGGGGATGCACACAAACGATGCTTTAAATCAACACAAGTTATTTGATGCATGTGTAGCGTCGTTGCACCTCATCGTGCAGACTAGCTAAGCACTCAAGCATTCTACTAGACCAAGAGCCATCAGACAGACATGAATGCATGAATCAAACAGAACGAATATCTTTCTTTTGCAGCCTTTAACAAACAAGCACAGCTTCAACCCAACACACTTGTGTGTGTGTGAGATGTCTGTGCTGTTGTCAGGCCGGCTGGCATTCACTCCTCACTGCTCACTCACTGCTCTGAATGCTATTTTGATAAGAGTTTTGAGCTGACCTGCATTACCATATTTCTTGCAGGGTGTTCTGAAGGACTGCATTACTCTTTTGGATGTTTCTCCTGCCCTCCAGGCAGCGTCACCGTTATCTGGATCCAGCCAGACTTGTGCAGGAAGAGCTATAAACGAGCACGGAGGAAAATGATAGCACACACGTGGCCATATCCTACCTTTACTGTCATAAATAAAACATTAAGACCCGTCACGGCTCATGAAGGATGTGTTGTGTGTTTGTTTCAATCACTCACTTTCCTCCTGTTCATGGTTTATGATTAGCTGGGACTTTATGTGACAGTGACACAGTCTGGCCCTTTAATGAGATGCTGAATAAGAGACTTTCCTTTCCTTTTCCCATTTTCTCTCCATGAGGTGTTTCCTCCTCTGCTCCCCTTCAGGAGATAAACAGCTTACCTTTGGCATGACCCGTTCTCCTTTAATAAGCCTTAAGTACTCGGCTGTCCCACTTTTCAAATCCATTAATTTGATAAGCGAGGGGGGATCTCTCACTTAGCAATCATTCTGGACAATTAAACACATATCTAAAGAACGGGGTCTATCTTGAGGGCTTTTTATTTCCAATTATGTGGAACCATTTGACTCGACGTCTAATACTCTGTTGAAACGAGCCATTGTTGGCTGAGAGCGTTGCTGATACGTCGGCGTGGTATTAGCTGGAGAATGGCGTCCGTCTCCAGGGATTTTCAGTGACAATTACAGGTACCCGTCTGATGCTGTAGTAAAATCACCACCAGTGTATTTACACTTGTTTTCATTTCAGGAACATCGTTCATAGCTGTGGTTTTTGTAGATTTGGGAAAATAATTAGAACAAATAAATCTATATTGACTTCTGCCTTTTAAAATCCTGATCCTGCTGCTGCCTGTAAGCAGGTTTTCCTGTTGGTGTTAAACCTCTGTAGCCTAAGTGCAGTAACTGAAGACGGGGTCGAAGAGATGCAGTCAAGTCCATTATGTCAAACGAGCATGACCTTGAGCAGCACTGTGCAGAAGAGATGCATACATTTTTCCTGCACTAACTTGGTTACCAAGGTAACACGGTATGTTCTAGGTAGTGTGGCCTTGATTACATAGTTTATTAGAACACCAGCAGGAAGTAAATGTGCTGTTGTGCTTTTCTTTCCTCTCTGACCACTCCAAGCCCTTTACACTACAAGCCACACTCACACACTCACACACATAGCCTCAATTTGCAGATCGAGGGGAACAAATCAGGTCACCTTAACATTTGCAAGGCCAAGAAGTTCAAAGTGGTCTTTAACAACTTCAATTTTAATCCCTCTAGGCAACAGGTCCAGGAGTGAAACCAAACATCCTCTTGGGCTTTCCCAGGCCAGGGATATATGAGCCCCTCAGATGAGTTCTTGGTGTGTCCTCTGAGTAGGGCATGACTGGAAAACCTCCAAGGAGGCATCCTCATCAGATGGCCGAACCTTTTCTCTAAGACTGAGCCCGCCAACCCTTCAGAGGATGCTCTTTTCAGCCACTTGGATTCAGGATCTCGTTCTTTTGTTATGATCCAAATGTTGTAAACACAGGTGAAGGTTAGAACATAGGTGGACCAGTAAACTTGGCTCCTTCTTTACCATAACAGATGCAATCAGAGTCCTCATTTCAGTACTCAAACCATTGGTCCATCCCATTCTCGCCAGTGAACAAGACACCAAGGTGCTTGAAAGTGTCCAGTAAGACTGACTTAAGCCCCAACATAGATGAAGTAATCAACCTAATTCAGGGCTGCTTCCTTTGGAGGACCCATCCTACCCGGTCTTTTTTGGCATAGTCAGTGTTTACCTCGAAGACCAAAAGTGAGCAGCTGTGAAAATGGACGATAGCCATCAGATTTATTACCTCAGTCACCTAGCAACCCACCATAAGAGATAACATTTACATTAAAAAACACCATCAAGTCTAACAACTCAACTGCTTTTAGCTTTATATATTTGCACCGCCAGATTTAAATATACCTACATTTAAAACTATAATGCTCTCCTGCTTTGTCTGCTGCTAAAATCCCTCATTCAGCCCGCAATGAATCTTGGGATATGGTCGACCATGAAGGATACACCAAATGGCAACAGCCATCTTTTCATTGTTTGCTCACTTTCAGTTTCAACGTTTTACCTTAACTGAAACATTTATTTATATATATAAAAAAAACAAGTAAAGAAAATTTGCAGTGAAATTCACTTTGATCAGCAACAGGAGCAGAAATCTTTAGCTACAACAACCCGGCTGACCTGAGATCAGATCTCCTCTCCTCATCCAAACATGAAAAATGAAGAACAGCGGGTCGATTGAGCAGCTGAAGAAACACGGGAAGCTGAGCCATCACTCAAACGTCACCGCCTTCTGACAGCATCCAGCTCTCATATAATAGTGATGAATGTTTCCTCTGTGCCAGATCGAAGTTTCAAGTCAATGTGGGGGAAAAGTGTACTCAGATTACTTATTATGGGACTTATTTCTTTGATATTCCTGAGTGTATACCATGGGGAGTAAGTCACTTGTGTAATCACAGCTCTGTGGACAAATAAAGCTCTTAAGGGCTTGTCCCTGACTGGTTCTGATTAGAGGTTTGTGCTGCGAGCTTTAGTCACCCTGTGATTCAGATTGCTTGTCAAAAAATGAGCAGCGTGTTGTGACGACAGCGAGCTCCTAGAGGAGGAACATTTTAATGACCGGAGCTTATTTGCAGGTTTCTGACTCGGTTATTCAGCTTTTAGCAGAAATCAAATCAAAGCACATGCAGCTCCAGAGGAAAAACGCAGGTAAACGTCGGTTTCAGACTAAAAAAGAAGGATTCTGGTCTTTTTATCTGCAGAACAATCTGCCTTGTTTTGGTAGACGAGATTAGATCATGATTCACTTCATGGAATCAATTTCACAGCGTGTTACGACAGCATCTCCTACGTGATCTGCCTGAATGTCATTCTGGGGAATGATTTGTCTCGCTCCGAGTGTGCACCCCCCACCCCCGTATACTGTACCTGCACTGCTCAGTTTATCGCATTTGCCCTCGGAAAGTCTTTATTAGCGTGAAAGGTTCGCTCCGCGTCCCTCTGGGAGCAGCGCGCCCGCCGCTGATGCAGATGACAGCAGCAGCTTCTGTTCACACCGCCGAACTGTTGACAGACGTGAAAATAGTACGGATCTGTCGGGAAGCACTGCCGAACTTGAGCCGCTCCGGATATAAATATTTTAGGTGACAACATTCAGCTGTTTTCTTATTCCCAAAGTTATCTGAGAGTGTGACTGGCTTGCTTTGAAGATGGCTGTTGTTTTGACAGACTTTGAGATGACAGTGACTGTTTTCTGCCACTGTGCTCGTCGACAGTGTGTTTACTGTCTGCACGCACACACACACACACACACACACACACACACACACACACACACACACACACACACACACACACACACACACACACACACACACACACACACACACACACACACACACACACACACACACACACACACACACACTCAGTTAAACTGACTTGAAGATTTTGATTCCAAGGTTGCTCTGATTTATTCTGTTAAATACGATATAATAAAGATTTTTGGATGCAACCTAAAGAATGATCAGCCTGCACACACTCCAGATAAACACCACCAAACCCTTCATCTGTAACCAGACAACAGGCTGAATGATGATATGATGTTTTCTGTGCTTCAGCCTAAGTCAAGCTCACACATCAGGGTCAGTGCTGAGGGTTTGAAGCAAACAAACCTATGATGAAAATGTGAGATATATTTTATTGGATTGTGAATGTAAGACTTCTATTAAAGCCTTTCTCCTTTAAATTTAGGTGAAAATTTCATAGTTTGTCATTTATTTTCAAATGCACGTCACCCTGCTTCTCTTCCAGCTTCACTGGCTGATGGTTAACAAGCCCCATCATACATTGGTGATCTTCTCAGTCCCTACACCCCCAGCAGGTGATCAAAGCCTACTGGTTGTGCAGCACCAGGCTAAAGACCAAAGGTGACAGATCATTTGCTGCTGTGGCCCCCAGACTCTGGAACTCTCCCCCTGAGCCTGAGATCAGTGGACTCAGTGGTCTCCTTTAAAAAGCAGCTGAAGACTCACCTGTTCAGGCTGGTTTATGTGTGACCTTCGTCCTCTTCTTCATCACTGGCTTCTTTTCATGCTGCAGTTTCTAGCAATTCTGTCTTTTTTGGGATCCTGTGATTACCTTTTTCTTTTCTTCACATTTTAATGTAAAATTTTCCTTTTTTCCCCTATTGACCTTTCGCCGAGCCCCGCCCCCCTTAGTTACTGTTGCCAACTCCGACAATAAGTGGATCAAATACTGCAGCAGATTTCCGCGATGGAAAAAAGTAGACAGCTGCATGTCAGAGCAACTGCTCCTCAATATCATCCAGATTGAGGCAAAAGGGTTACAGTATGGAGGGATATATTTGATCCTCCTAAAATATGAGCCAATAAATAAATGATATTTGCTTTCTGAACGTTTCGTCATAATTTGTCCAGTGGTTCTTATGGACAGGGCTGACTCCAACAGGTCTGGTAACATCAGCTCATGCTCATGTTTAGGCCATGACTCAGCTACTTACATGCCACATTCTTTGTTCAGATCCTGTAAAACTGAATTTTTCTAATATTGGTTGTGGCAGCCGTCTTAACGGGAAGTGTTGAATACAAAACGCTGCTGCCAGACTTCTCACCAAACCACTGAAGTCACAGCAGGACTCTACAACCTCCTCAAGTTAGTTTGAGGTCTGCAGACCTCAAAGAGATGAGCTTTTTAAAAAGCAGCTAAAATATTTTAACTGCTTTTAATTTATTATTGGATGTACTGGTATGTAAGTTTTGTGTGAGTAAAGTCCTGAAAGATGCTACGTAAATAAACTTTTACTTACTTTAATATCCGTTCCCAGCTACTTTGCTAACACACACGTGGACGCCCATCTTTGACCTTTCAGATATGGTGAAAAACAACCCAAAATTCAAGAATATTAAAAGAATAAATCAACTTGACTCACAGAAAACTCACTAGTGTAGGCCACATGACCATAAGGACTCAAACCAAACTGATTTTTAAAAGTTCAGTTTTTCCCGTCAAAGCAACTGATGCTAATTAATGTTTCCGTGTCCTGCAAGAAAACCTAAAAACTTAAGGACTGGCAGTTGATTGATTGATGAGTTTTTAAAGCAATGGATGTTTTTTTTGTTTAATCAATATTCTCTCAAAAGCTTTAGCTAAAGAAAAGGTTTTTCTTGCTTAAACAGCAGTTGCAACCTTCTACAAACAGCCTTTAACGAATCTCTGAGCAAACCATGGTAGAGAAATGAGAATATTTGGGGATAAATCATGGAAAAATACTGATCAAAAACAGATGTCTAAGTGTTGATGTTTAGAGAACGACAGTCAAACCAAAGCCCAACATGGTGAGGAAGAGGAGTCAGCAGAGATGTGTGAGGTCGTCCTGGGCAGGTGGCAGAGCCGAGCAGATGCTGCAGAGATGCAGCGGAGCGGATAATGTCCCGCTTAGATTACCTCTGGGGTCTGATTAAAGTGGAGCGTCCTCATCTGGATCACTTCCAAGAAGGTTCAACAGGGATCAGCTGCTTCTACTGTCTCACATGACGGGTCTCATCTGTCCCGACGCGCGGAGCTTTGAAAACATCTTTATGCACAATAAAATTAAATGTCACATATCCATTTAGGTCAGCAATAAATTGAACCGCAGCCTGCTGCATCAAGCGTCTCCCATCGGGTTCTGTTGGTGCTGAGCTCATGTTTGTGGCCTGCAGCTAGCTTAACCGGGTTCTGGTGAATCATAAAAGTTTAATAATCCGACCTCCTTTGCTTGTTTTTGTTTATTCACACATAGAGAATCTTATCAGAAGACAAATCTTGTACTTTTACCAAACTTTTAAGTTTCAGATGCATTTAAGTCATGCTTCAATAAAGGAAGATGCTGATTATTCCTATACACTGTTGAACTAAATAAAAGCAGGAAAATGTGGAAATAATTAGTTTAATCCTGCAGGATTTTCTTTTGCTGCAGTGAAAGTAAAACAAACATATTGCTGTAAGCTGGACGACAGAAAAACTGACCGTCAGCATCATGGTCTCAACCTCAAGTTCTTGGTCTCATATAAAAATCTGTTGTTACTGACTTGGGGGTAAAACTGGACCCCACACTGAGGATGGATGCTCAAATGAAAGGTTTTTGACCTAAAACTAGGTCTTGCTACTTTCAGCTTCCACGCTGATCATGGATTAAGTCAATGCTGTCCATAGCTAACCTGTAATCTGTGATTTATGCCTTCGTTTTGTCTAGACTGGACTATTGCAGCTCTTTATATGCTGGACTGAGTCAATCTTTGCTTTTTGAGGCTGCATTTAGTTCAGAATGTGGCAGCTAGATGTATATCTGGATTGAAGAGACAGGAACACATCTCTCCTGTCCTGTCTCTCTGCGCTGGTTTCTCGTGGAGCTTTGGATCTGTGGTAAAGTTTGAGACGGCTCCTGCGTACATCTCAGTTTTACAAAACACATACGTCCAATCGAGATCTCTTCGATCAGCCGATCACGATCTTTTGTCCCGAGGACAAACCAGGTTTTCTTGGTTTCTGCCTCTTGTGTTCAGCACTTTGGACTACCTTGATTGTTAGCATGACAGCGCTTCTAAATAAACAAATGAAAACAGAAAGACTGTCGTTGCAGCTGAGCAGAGGAACTGTACTTGCTCAGTCACCAGCTCTGATGATGCATCAACAACAAAGTAAACCAGACTCACCCACAGACCTCTGCAATATGATGCTGCAAACAGGACCGTAGCTTTCCCAGGAAGAATCATGTACTCCCACACTGCAAAACCACACACTAAAGGACTAATTAAGGATTATGTTCTGAAGCCACTTTATAACTGTGATTTTAATCCCATTTGTGTTTTGATTTCTACTTTAGCTTCTACAAAAAACACAACTGTTGTTAAAATTGTTTTGTCACGATCTGCTTTGCAAGCATGCTTTATTTTTCCATGATGCCAGGATGAAGCACACTTCTTCCCTTTGAAAGGGTTAAACTTGCTTCCGTCTTGTGGGGTTTCTAAAACGCCACTGGAGATAAAGATGGTAGAATGAGAGCAAAACACACTGGAGGTTAACAAGCGTCAATTGATATGTCTTTATTATTTTCAGTTATGACCTTACATGCTGTGGTTCTATTTTCACAAGTATTACCACTAATAAAAAAAACAACTTTTTTATGCACACTGATTGTTTTGACACGTTGGTGACCTTTGTCAGGACATAGCGATTTAGACAACGGATGGACAGATATTCCCATTTTCCAATTCTGGGTCCTTGAATTGCAAATCCGGACCACTCTTCCATAGGACAACCCATTACGATGGCGTTGCTACTTTACTACCAGGCACAGCAGGAATCTCAGACCTTGTCTGAAGTGTTTTGTGAAAGGCCCTAAAAGGCCTACAGTGTTCTCATGGCTGATCTCACAGAGCCCAGGGATGAAAGGAAGGTGGAGGTCTTTGAGCAGGAAAATAAAACGATCAAGAGCAGACTCTGGGAAGCCAAGAGCTGATCCGTGTAAGTCAGGTGTTGAGGTTTTTCAAGGTCTGTCACTTTGCACCCTGAATCTATAAAAAGTAAGGAGAACCATCGCCTACAGCAGCAGAAGAGTCAAAATGGCTGATTGGGGGCAGATCCGTGGGTTTCTGGAAGAACTGGGACAAAGATCTTATCCATCGCTTTCAGGTCGCCTAGTTGAGACGGTGCGATGTTCCAAACATACAATAAGCCAATAATGTGCTCCGAGCACTGCATCATGATGTTTTCTTTACACTAAATAAACATGACATTACCAGCCAGCTGTCCTGTATGATGCATCCTTCTTTTGGAGATAAACAGCTCCTTCCCTTTCAGTTGGATTTCCATCATTTTTCTCCTAATGAACGGTCCAGTTGTTGACAGATAAACAAAGGCTTGTTTTCATGCTCTCAGATTTAAATATCGGAAGAAACGTGTGTGTGTGTGTGTGTGTGTGTGTGTGTGTGTGTGTGTGTGTGTTGCAGAGAGGTGCGGCGTGAGAAACGGGGAATCAGCTCGGAGGCACTGCAGTCGTTAGACAACGCAAACATAATTAACTAATCATGCCGGCTGACATGATACAAATACAGATGGAAGCGGCCTGCCAGTGTGAGTCTGAAATGCTCAGACAGATGAGCTGCAACACTTAGACAGAGATGCTGCTGCACACTCAATCCCAAAACTAATTGGGTCAGCCACTTCTCAAAGAGGCAATTTCCAAAGCAATTACAGTTCCCAGTTAGCTCATGAGCAACTGATAACCACGTGAAATGTCCAAAGAATCTGTCTGAAATAGAAGTTAGCTACGACTTTATGATGGCTCATCAATTCCAGGATCACAGGTAACACCGTGAATGCACGGGTATTCCAGCTCCCAATCCTGGAATGAACTGTGATGCGAAGGAATGTGTCCAGTCCAGTGATCCAATCCCATTATGACCACAGAAACGCTCAGCGACTGCCGATGATCAAACACTGGGTTTGAGCGTCTGAAGTGTGAATCTAAAGATGGCTGATGCACATATCCACTCTCATTTAAAAGGGTAGAAAACATCAGAAGGAGACCAGGGATGTGACGAGTAATTATCCTGTATGTAAAACTTTAACTGAAGTCCAGTTCCTTTCAAAGTTCAAAATCAAATGTCATTAAGAGTCATAATGTTTAGGGAGCCTAAGTCTCCTCCCCTTCTGGTCGGCTCATGGGTCCCCTGACTGAAAATAAATAAATGAATGGAAGTAAACAAGGTTATAAAAGTTACTTTCTAATCTGCTTTGCCTTACGCCCTGAATCACACATGTTGTTCAAATTAAAGCTGTTATAGCGAATCTGCAAACAAGCTAGGTGTTGGACGCAAACACGGTCATGGACCACTCACCCCTCCCCTCGGGTATCTTCCCTGAGACGCTTCTGCCGGAACCGGAAACACGCGATGCCAGAGGAAACGAGATATTGCTAAACACCAGTTGCTGTTTTCTAGGTCCAAATGTCTTTAGTTTTGAGTGCGTGATGAATGGAGGACCCTGGGAAGTGCGGCGGTTCAACCAGGCCGACTTTTGGTCTGTGGGTGAGTCTGCTTTTCTTTGTTGTTGATGCATCATCAGAGCTGGTGACTAAGCAAGTACAGTTCCTCTGCTCAGCTGCAACAACAGTCTTTTCACACAAAACCTAAAATAAGCACTTTCATGGCATCAAAACTTGTCTTTAAAATTCACAGACATCATGTTAAATCCATGTCGCATATCAAACGGGATCAGAAAATAACTTTCATCCTCTCGTAGACTTCCACTGATTATTTTGGGCAGCAGAGGACCCATGGTCTGGAAGTAGATGGGCGTGACTTATTCTCCATATTTACTTTGATTTTGTTTTATTTAAACTCATAAATGGTTAGTCAGCTTTTCCACTTATTACAGCACAAGATACCAATGTTTTAGAATGTGTTCAATTTTCATACATTTTTTAATAAATTTATTTAGTCATTTATTATTTATTTATGAGCTAAATTACTAAATGAGGTGCTTTGGTAGTACTTAAGGTCGTTTAGGTCATCCATGTTTGATTTCTTTTTGTTTTACTTAAGTGCAAAAGAAACAAACTGCTGTTTTTTGCAGCACTTGGTTTTTCTAAAAGGAAATAATGATTTACAGCTCTTTCAATTAACTCAGATGATAATAAAGTATCCAGGGAGCAGCGCGCTGCCTCAGCCATAAATCAAATGGAATTACAAACTAGAAATTATCCCAAGACTGAGCATGGAAATGCATCCCATTTCCAAACACGCATCTACATATCCCATCCATTCATACATTTCCACGTCCATCAGCACATAGCGGGATAAAAATTAGTCACAATGGGTGCCTTGAGTCGGCTAATACTCAGCTGAAACCATTAATTAGCTCCAATTAAAGAGGAGAAAACCTATTTCTGGCTGGCGTCGTCTCGGAAACAGCTGCGTTAGAAGTTGTTGATTAAGTTTGTTTGTGAGCTTCTGTTCATTTGCATTTTGAAGCTCCTTACGATTGTCTGCCTCCTAAACGCACTCGGAGTGAGCCGAGCAGATGGCTGCTATTCAGTGTTTATCAGGCTACAGTAACTTTTATGTCTTTCACTCCAGTCTCAAGAGAATCATTAATAACGTTAGTTAGAAACTAGAGTAAAGAGCACTTTGGAGGCTGAACACCTGGCAGACAAGATTAATAACATGGAGATATACATTATTAAAAGTAATTAAACAGAAAACATTTTAATGCTGGGAACGTTTTTGCTGCGTGGACCTCACATGGTCCAGCGTAAGTCCTCATATTGTGTTTGTGCATCCATCACTCGGGCGTATTTTCTTTCATAACTGGGATTTATCAGTGAAGGGCGACAAGGCCCGAGGCAAAACACTCTGAAAACCATCAGAATAATTCAGATTGCCCAGAGATCTCATTAAAGAGCTGGAGCAGTACGCTCAGCTTTAGACTTTCAGCGTTGCCAGCAGAGATTCTCTAAAGGCACAGCATCAGCTGACTGACAGACTGAAGCCTTTTTCACCAGTCGTGCTGAATCGCCCTCTGCTCCCTATATTTGTTTGGTTTTTTTTTTAGAAATGTTTGGTGTCTCAGATCAAACACTCTGATACCTGCCTCGATAGCTTTCATAAAACTTTTAGAAGAACCGCTGATGCTGATATTCAAATGAACTAACCCACTCCCGTCCTAAAGCCTTGCTTACGCGGTGCTATCTTCAGCTGTCGTAAACGACAGGTAAATGTCACCATCTGCAAGCCCCATACAATAAAACTTTGATTTAGAGACTGTACCACTTCTTGTGGTGACAGAATAGCACCACAAGCATCCAATAGACCTTTTTCACCAGGAACTGATGACGTAAAGTCACGCCTGTTGAAGGCAGCTATGATGTATTTGAGTTGCTAAAATATTCCAATTAAAAAATACAGACTTTGTAATCTATTTGAGTGTTAAATCCTCTATTAGCCTCTATCTATGGATACAGAACTAAGATGTAGGTGATGGCAATACGACTAGAAGAAGGAGAAAATGACTCTTTGTCCCTGCAGACAATGTGAAAGCCAGTGACTTGAAGTCTGAAAAGGAAAAGCACTTTTGAAATGAATAAAATACTTATTAGAGTGTATTCTTCACTGAATGAAAGTGAAGTCTCTGCAGCAAATAAAATAGATCACGACTACATGCTAAACCCACCCAATCACATGTGAATAGTCCAATAGCTGATTATAACAAAAATGCAAACACAGGTGGATTTTTTCATTACAGTTGAGAAGCAGCTCTAGTGGGTGGACTCATCATAGTAGGGTGGGCGCCAGAATCCAAAAAGGAGCACAAGGTGATCGGTACGCAACACAAAAAAACATAAAGCAACTATGGAGGACATGGTAGGGATGCTGAGTATTCTGCTCAGTCTCTGGCTTTTGTCAGACTCCAAGAAGAAGAGACTCAAATCTGTGGGCAACAAGGCAAAACACTCTGAAGAAATACGGGACAGTGTGGGTGACTCCACCCCCTAGCCAATCAGTGACCAACAACCTTGTGATGTCACACTTTCAGCCCACCACAGTAGGCTTTGAACCACGATGAAGTTGATACTAAAAAAAAAGGGGCGGCAGCCATGGCCGCGTTGCTAGTGGAAAGGCTTTGGAACTGTGCCAAGCCATGCTGAGTAGATGCAAGTGGTAAAGGGCCATCAGCCTCCCTTCACACCAGATAAATACCTGACTACAATGTTTATCTGCCTCGGTGTAGAGCCCAGTTGGCATCCCATTAAAGCATCGTTTACAAAACTTCTTTAGGGAGATTGTGGAGACAGCCTATCTGAGCTCCTTGGTCATTGAGAACTTTAAGCAACACTGGTGACACTTACCTAATGCCTCAGCCAAGATCCCATTTTACAAGAATGAGGGATCTTCCACAGCACAGCTGCAATGATCAAAGGAGTGGTAGAATGAAGCTGGTGAGGTAAACAGCATGGTAGGAATGCAGTAGACCATCAAAAGGACACCAACCTGTTGGACGTGTACTAAAAACATAGCAGTCACGACTTTTGCTGCAATCCATCCACATTCCAACGGTTGGTAGAGAACGTAGGGGCGGTCAGAGTGAACAGGGATTTTGGTGTACAAAAGTGAGTTTGTATTCTCTAACAATTCCCAGAATGCAAAGCAAATCTGACAACCAGAGGACATTTGGCTCAAATTTAGCATAACCCTTAATGTTGTGTTGGACTGAGGCTGGATCTCAGTCACTCGCACTGGAAACCAATGTTTAATAGATGTCTCAAACCACATTCAGATTATAGATAAACAGCAACAATAATAAATTCCTGTCAATGTGGGGTTCAGAAATTATAATTTATGTAAGAATAATTCTTGTTGTGGGTCATATTCTCTAAATTAGCTATTTTATCAGATTATTTCCTTTTCTTTTTGGCTGTTTTTCTTTAATAAACACTTAAATTCTATTTGGTCAGCTAAGAACAATACAACGATGAGTAGGAGGGGGTGAACAAGGTCCAACTAAAATACATTTCTTCAAGCGTTGTGGGAAAAATAAAAAAGTTGCACATTAAGTACAATTGTAGCCTGAAGAGATGTGGATTTGTGTGTTTAAGGTCACTGGTTCAAATCCTACCAGTGTGTCGGCCCACAGGGAGAATCCAGTTGGTGGGGTTGAGTGAGTTCCAGTCAAAGTTGATTTGGGTGAAAACTTGGCCTTGAGCTGCTCTAATGGGCGCTGAGCAGTGGAGTGTATTTGTATCGGGAAGCTCCCATGTGTGAATATGTGTAACCTCATGAAGGAGAAACCTCGGGCTGCTGTGGAAGTTTGTGTGCTCAGCAGATCTTTGCTTGTATAATTAAGGTTTGGGAAAATGAACTTGGTGGGATGAGGTCAGCCTGCTGTTAACCATCTGTGCATGGACACATCTCTGCAACCTTGCTCTGAAAAATGCTCACATATACACAGATGTTTCTTTAGAACCCTCTGAAGTGTTCAAAAGAACAAAGACAGTGCTTGGTTCACATTGAAAATGTGCTTTTTTAAAATATTTACATTGCTTTATGAACATGTTTGTACCTGGGTATATCTGCTTCAGGGCTGCATGGTGGTGCAGTTGGTGGCACTTTACAGCAAGAGGGTCGCAGGCTCTAATCCCAACTGCAACCTGTTCTCCCCATGTGTTACGACCCAGGTGTCTATGGGACCTAGGGCAACATGGAGGACACGTGACACAGGCAATAAAGGTTAACACAGGTTTATTATTGGCATCACCCGCAACCAGGTTCTGGTTCTTTTTGATTGCAAAAGGTCAAAACAGGACAAAATGAACACAAACAGGTCTTAGCCTACAAATTGTAAAACTGACTTAGCCTGGAGAGCTCCTAAAGCTCTCAAAACCTACTATAAAAAACTACTATCACTACACGGGACATCTGAGTCTCTTTAACAAGAATTCTCAAAACACAAAGCAATCTCACATGTCAACAAATATCAATGTCAAATGTCTGTGAGGGAGACAACAGGCTAGAGGAAAGGTAGCTCTGAACTGTTGCTTGTTGAGCTGCTTCCCAAAATGCTTTATGCTCTGCATCTGATGGTAACTCCACACAGCTGGTGCAGGGCGGAGCCAGGTTGAGCAGGTAGGTGTAGTCTGCAGGCATGGTGCTCTGGACAGCTCCTCAGGTGCAGCACCATGGCAATTCACAAGAAAAAGGAGGAGGAAAAGGTGCACAAAAAACACCACAGATAGCTGTGGCTGTAACACTCCCCCCCTTAAAATCAAAGTTCTTCAACTTTAATACACTAAAACTGTTACACCTCATTCTCTTGGTAGGGCAATACCAAAAACACTTTTCTGTGCTTGGGTTAACCATGACCGAAACACAAGGGATTAAAAACTGAAATAATACAGTGAGGGTCTCATCCCACTAGTCAGGGTTTTACTTTTTCTCTTCTTACCTAACCCTAACCCTAACCAATGCATTTAATAGACTTAAATGCTGTTTTTAAGGGGGAGTATTCCAAGTATTTAGAATACAGTACCAGGATTAGGCAAAGTAACGGAATACGTTACAAAATACATATTAAAGCAGGTATTCAGTATTCTGTAACTAAATACATTTACAAAGTATTCTCCCCAACACTGGTCACTGATAGCCGACAGCTAACCAAAACAACAATGCTGAAAAGACAAAAAGGCGCTGCCGTTAACACGTCTCCAAACCTGAACCTCATAAAGGAGTGGTTCACATGTTCCTGCGTGTAGCTTCCACTACTGCTAATGTTGCTAATTCTATTCTTGTGTCGGAGTTCTGTCACTAGCTGTTCCCATCAATGTCTGGGTGTATTTTCATTGGTCGATTGCAGACGGGAGTCGTAGGTTTTCAAGCAGTGCTTGAAGACTGTTGGAGGCTGTCTTTGGTGAGACGGCTCAATAAGCTGTCGCAGAGCCAGTCACGCTAGACGGCCACAGACCCTCACGTTCACCGTTTTTTGTCACAATTTTGTTCACATTGACGGATTTGGCTAAGATAGCAGTGTGGTCCCCCGGCTTTAGGTCAAACATCTTGTCTCTGTTTACCGTGGATTTGAGACACCTCTGTACGCATTAAGCGTGAAACACGCACATCTGACCCCCTTCACACACTCTCACGCTACACCTCTCACGGACAGCAGAGGGAGACAAATCCCCCCACCCTGCCCCCCGCTCTCACTCATGGAAAACTTCAAAGGTCGGCAGCCCTGCTGTAGCTATATTTTTTTGCCAAGATAAGACATCTAATTGACCTCACGCACGCACCAGGAGCCAAACTAAACGTGTCAAAGCTGAGACACAACAGGAACCACCAGCTGTGTGAGTGTGAGTTCAACACCGACTCAGCAGTGGTGCAATGCACCAAACAGCTAATTCCAAATGTGTCATTGTGTTTGCGTCTTTCTACCTTCACATGAAGCGTAACTAAATGAAACCGTTTTGTTCACTCAGCAGCGAGGCTTATCCACCGTCTGCTGCTCCGCTGGCGCCGCTCCTCGCTCTGCTTCAATCTGTGCCAGGGGCCTCGCCTGTCCAAGAGATTCACGGCGGCGCACCGAGCCCATCAGGAGACTCGTTTATTGTAAACAAAGGAATCTTGGGTCCATAATGAGGTTTTGAGGCCAGGAGAAGTGGAGAGGGTCATAGCACAACAAATCAACACAGCATCAACGGGACATTGTGATCTGGCTTTTAGCCAATCAGAAACAAGGTGAATCATTTGAAATTTTACTTCAGAGAATTAACACAAACTGGACAATTAAGTTGAATATTGAGTTAAAGAAACGGGAGCTTCCTGGATCTCATCTAGTGACATTTTGCATAAATTCTTAGCAAACCTTCTGCAAAAGGGAGTAAATTAAGATTTAATGGTTGGTTTATGAGCGACACTAAATCATTTGGAAAGAACATCTATCCGTTTATTAGGAGATGTCAATTATGTCCTTAATTCTAGTTTAACAGTGAATCAAAGCCTTAACCTTTTCTTTATTTTACTCATGTCCTACGACTGTAGGACATTTATTACAGTTAAAGTGAGAGAAGGGTGTCCAGGCTCAACTCCCAGGTATTCTGTAATATGCTGGGTTCGTTATTTTAATCCAAAATATTAGTAACTTACCAAAAACTACTTCTTTATCTGTACCATGCTTGCCTATTTTCCCCAGTTTGTCAACTAGTTAAAAAATTGTTTATTATTCCATTTTTTATCCATCCATCTATCTTCTATACCTTTAACAAAGGTGAAGAGGACGAACTGGAGCAAATCAGTCAGCGGGCGAGGTAGGGTTAGGACAGATCGTACAAAAAGGATAACCCACCGATAAACTGACTTTGGAGGTTAGTTTAAAATCACTAACTAACCTAACATGCATGGGTTCTTTGAGCTCCGGTAGAAAACTGGAGCATCCAAGGGTCGGAAATGGAAAATATGTGTAAGTTTCCCCCAAAATAAATTCAAATTTGAAAAGTTTTTCTAGACTAAATCCATAAAAATCAAGAAACTTCATCTGAAGGGTTTTAAATCCGTCATGAAATGACATTTACAGCGCCGAAATCAAACGTGTAATATAAATAAATAGCATCCCCCAGCCTTCTGTTTTATCTGCACTTTTCCATCTTCTCTCAAGTGATTATTAGGATTAACTTCCAGTGTAATTAATGAGATAATCCTAACGGCTTTTACTAAATACGGTAATAATCCAGTTGTGCAATAATCCTGATAGCATCTTAAACTTCAAACAAATGAGTTGTAATACGTTTGCCACCATATTGTGCAGAATATATCTCTTACTGTTATCCCACATGAGGAAAGCAGCAGATGTAGCGTATGAAATAAAAGTTCTGACCACTTTATTTGTCTGTGCGAATGTAAATGTTGCCCCTCATGCAAAAATAGCCAAGAAAAGGGAATAATGAGGCCTTCAAGGTTGATTGCTTGTGCAAACCCCATTAGATATTTGACCCGTCAAAACGTAATCTTTGGCAGCAGGAAAGTGAAAATGTGTGATTTCCGATGCATATTAATCAAGAAAACAGATATATTTCTGTTGTGCTGAGATTAGTTGCCTGTGGCGTTTTCTCGAGGACGCGTTCTGAGAGGAAATTGATGTGAAAATCACATCTTAATTGAGTTTCCTGTCCAAGCTAAGATCCATAATAGAGCCAACACTGACACAACGCTGCTTCTGTGTGCTTCAAATGTTAACATGAACCCACACAATTTCATGGAACCTAAAGAGGAAAGTGTGCTTTCTTGTAAGACTATCAGACATTGCTAACAATTATTAAGTAGTTCTATTAAGCAGAAAATAAACTTTTCAGATAAAAAAGCAGAATTTAGGCCTTTTTCAGAGGCAATAAGTAGGTTAGATTGTTTGATAGACCTTTAGGGGCTAATATTTTGAGTTTTATTATCTTTCCTGTTCAAACTAGATCTTTAAATGGCTTCAATTTGGCCAGATGTACAGCTAAACGAACTAAAACCCAAAAGTGCTTCAGGGACCTGGGAAGTGTTACAGCTACCTTCTGGCTGTGTCATAAAATATCTCTCATGTGAAAGGCGTGAGAGTGTAGCGTGGTTAGAAACCCAGACGCGGGGAAATCGAGCATTGGGAGCTACTAGCACGCAATTTGATCTAGGAACAACAGCGCCGAACCTGAGTGACAGCGGGAGCATGGCGTCATTCCGGAAAGTAAGAGATTGAATTACTTGTAGGTAGGTCGGAAGCCTGATCAGTCGGGACGCTCCGGTACCACGGCTTGGTCCAAAACCAATGATTGGACCATCCAGTTGTCTGTCTCACTGAACCAACGCATTTACTTGGGTCCTCCATTCATTACGAACTCGCACATTCAACTTTAGGACAAACTACCAGAGTCCCAAAAAGAAAAACACCATTTGAAGACAACAGAAGACGTTTGGACCTAGAAAACATTAACTGGTGTTTAGCTCTCTCTTGTTTACTCTGGCAATGCAGGTTCTGGTATCCAGCGGACGTGGCCTGGGGATGATAGCTGACGGGAGGGGTGAGAGTTCCGTGACAGTATTTGTAGCTTTTTTTGCAGATTTGCTATTGCAGCTTTAACCGGTTTGCATGTAAATAACCATGTATTGCATGTCTATAAAGTACTTTTCTTAAAAACTGTCTGAATGTTTTAGATTAGCAGATTAACACCAATCCACTTTGCTCTTGGCACTGCCAGAAAATGATTTGTTTTCTGGCTCAGAGGAAGTCATTTTCGCGGTATTCCACCGACACCTTCTACCTCACAGCATCAGCAGGATCTTTGTTTTCAAAGCCCCGCTGCTGATTGTGAGGTGAGTGATTTAATAAGCAGAGAAAAATTGACTTTGCCGGGTTTGATACTTCACCCCTGTGAGCCTGCCCGACATGGAGACCCTATTATTGATGCAGGAGTGAGCTGTTCACCGGGCCGGCTGGTGCATGGACCAAAACGGTTGACCGGCGTCTCCGCTGCAGCGAGTCTCCTCGAGGTGTTTGATTGCTGCAATCTCCCGTGTCTGCCGGTAATCACACATCAAGCTGTGTACAAGCATCCAATTTGTATATGATGGCAAGCACAGCGTGATGGAAAGAACTTTTGGGATTCATTTATTGAATTTTGAAATTAGATTTGAACAGACAGTCAATCATAGTGGCTTATGTGTGGCGTTAACGTCACGTCTTCACCTTCACCAGATACTTTAGCTTCACCCGGTGTTGCTGTCAGCCTGATTTTATTTTAGCTCAGAGTGTTCCCAAGTAATCTGTTACTTTCTCACCTCCTGGGTGCCTTATTCCCAGAGGGTTTACTTATTTTACTTATCTACTCTGCTCACTTATCTCAGCTAGATTAACCTGCCAGGGAAGACACTTCCCTACCTACTGAAAATAAACCCTCTCTAAACTAATTTGCGGAGTCTGAGCATTAGCTTGGATCTTCAGAAGCGCGTGACACAAATAAACAGTTAAAGAATTAAAGGGATTGCCACAAATCCTCTGGGACACGAAGTTAAACACGTTTAGCTTGATATACTTGAGGAGACAATTCTGTTGAAAGGTTATGATTAATACCCGCAGAGATCTCTGAACAATCTCATCATGGAGGGATAGACGTTCGGTCAGACTGGATTGATGAGCTAATGGCTAATCACAGTTCCAGAGGGGATTACTGCCATTTTTAAGGCTGCTCATCTTTCATTCGTACCGTTGTGTGGTTATTATAAAGCTCATAAAGAATGTATGGAACAGGGGAGTCAAAGATGCAGCTTGTGGGACGTTTGTGGCCCTCAGAGGGATGTTGTGTGGCTCCCTTGACCAAATTTTGCCTGTCAACACCTGTAGGTGTGTCTAGATCTCTGTCATGATCTGCTGTTTTTTATATCTTCTCCTTCAGCGCTCCAGTCAGTCACTCCGTACATCCTCTTCTCTGATCGGCCTTATCCAGCCCATCTGAGCCGTCTCACCCGTCTCCCTGTCTCACCCGTCTCCCTGTCTCACCTGTGCGCTGCACTACTTAAGCTCTCCTCAGTCTCTGCCTCCCTGCCAGATTATCAACAGCTTCATGCCATTAGAGATCCAGCATTCCTTTCACACTCTTGTTTTTATTCAGTCTAAATTTCCCTGGATTATTCGTGCCTTTCCCACGACGGCTCTCCACAGACTTTCCGATTTCTAGACACAGACCCCTCTGATTCTTGACCACCCGTCACGTCCTGTTAAGTATTTTAACTTTTTCCTTCATGGGAATGACCGCAGTTTTTGATTGTGGATTTCTGTTGATGAGTTGAGCTGAGGTTTCCGTGTCCTGAACTCAACCTTGATTTTTGTTAAATCAACGTATTTTCTGTTTATGCGTACTTCTGTGATGTAGCTAAATTCCCATGTCCTCAGTGTTTAACCATGTCAAATTCCTTGTGTTATTAGCCTTAATTCTCAGGTTCAGTGGCCCTGAAGGTTTAAATGAAATACAAAAGCCACCACACAACCGCAAAACCTACAATGAAAGTAAACATAAAATGAAAATTAAACAAACACTAAAGAGAAATTGCATAAAAATTGGGATTTTTTAGTCAGTCGAAAATTGCGCAAAATTTTATGCCAAAATTGTAGGTGAATGAGAGACAATGGCTTTTGGGACTGCGGATTTTGCAGAGGTGTTTATGAATTTAATGATTTGCTTCTGTATGAGTACGAAGTCGTCTCTGCACCACATTTTACCGATCTAGATAAATACCAGCCAGAACAACCTCATAGCTGTCAATTTCTAATTAATCTCATCATTACCACCTACTTCACGTGAAAGGCCTCTTTTTTGTATTTCGACCCTTTTTACATGTTTGCTCAATATTAAATATCCATTTCTATGTTTTCAAGCCTTCCATTGTCTTGTTTCAGGAAAAAACTGCCAAAATAAGCTTTTCAGAGAAGGGAAAAAAACTTGATACTGAATGTCACCGGCTGTTTAGAGACTTTTATAGTCCACAGTGTGTTGAGTGACTGCTACGGCGAAATGCCAGACGGAAAACTTAAAAGTCCTTTGGTGCTTCACAAAATGTCTTCATTCCCAAACGGCAGGCCTCGTGACTCTGAAAGCGTCTGCAGACCCAGCGTGCTCTGTAAATATGAGGTAAGGACACAACAAACACTGGAAACAAGCTGTTGTACCAAACTTACATCTGGCCATGATATGTTGTTTATGGTGGTATTGTTGGAGGGTGCACACCCAGGATGTGAAATCCTGGATTAAGAACCATCTTTATTTTTACTTTATTGGTTAGATTTGTTCTCAAACTTGATCCTAAAGAAGAGCCGCAGTTACCCAGCTCTGTCCTTTTGTTAATACCTGGGTAATCTGTAATTGGAGTGTAATGAATGAACAGTACCAAGCATTATGTACAGTAGCGGTTTTAGGCACGGGCAGACCGGGCGGCTGCCCGGGGCGGCTGCCCGGGGCGGCTGCCCGGGGCGGCATTTTTTAGGGGGCGCACAATCGCTGAGTAAAAAAAAAAAGAAGAAAAAAACCTGCGCGCCGCAACATGGTTTTCTGTTACGTGTCATATCACTGTGTCTGGACTGGAACCAGCACGTTGGCGCCCCCTGCAGCTGCAGGCGCTCCTGCTGACTGAGGGTTCAGGCGAGCGCCGTGTGTGTGAAGAAGAGAATAGGGAGGGGCGCGGGGGATTTCACCTCTGGGTCTCTCCCTAATGAAACGGATGGGGGGGGGGGGGGGG
>SSNS01000169.1:947891-1309190 GCA_006937985.1 Aphyosemion australe | reverse complement strand
GGGGTCTGAATCAACTGTATAAGATGGCTAAAGTCAATCACACCTTGATGTTCTTCCATATAAGGCACATTTAATTCATAATATTATAAATACAGGCTTATAATTCCTTCACGTTTTTCTGAATTGTGTGAAATGGCCAAAAAAAGAGGAAAAACAAAAAGATTTTGTGGTCACCCACCAAGGTCAACTGGTTTAGTCTTGACTCCTGGTTGGTGATTGGAAACCTGTTTATTGAGTCCAGTGCCAAACGAGATGGACAGAAAAGTCCTGAACCATCAGGTGCCCAATTCAGGACTAACGGGCTAAAGATAAAGGT
This sequence comes from Aphyosemion australe, assembly GCA_006937985.1. Lineage (NCBI taxonomy): Eukaryota > Metazoa > Chordata > Actinopteri > Cyprinodontiformes > Nothobranchiidae > Aphyosemion > Aphyosemion australe. The sequence continues at coordinate 1,308,874 of SSNS01000169.1, read as the reverse complement.
AGGTAGTACGTTCTCATGCTAGGATGCACGTTTTCCATTTGTTTAAAACCGGTTAACTGGGGATTTTAACGGTTAAATTCGGTCAACTAATTGCTAACAGAGGTAATAGGGCTGAAAGTTTGAAACGAATGGTTGGAATAAATTCCTTGAATCCTTTTTCAATGATTCAAGCGCGCCGCGAGGACTCGTTAAATACGCACTGCAGCCTGCCTCCTGAACAACAACAACAATACGTTGGTCATGATTCATGTTCACATGGCCTAATAATGACTAAACTCTACAAGCAGAAAACAGTCCCCAGTCCTCACTAACTATCCTGTTATTAGCATCTCCAGCACTACTGAACATGTTAATGAAATACATACTGGTCTACTGGTCATAGTGTAACTGGATATATTTAGATGTGTTATTTTGACTAGGATGATGAGTGATATTAATACCACCTTAAATGTTACTGAAATATAGGTGAATATTGTTCTATAAAATATTAATTAACTATAAATATCAAATGGGAAAGAGGGACGTAGACAACACCCATTGATTTAATACATATTATTTAGGCTTTTATAAGAAGAGTCTGACATCACAGCTTCATCATTTAGTTTGGGGGGGGGGGGGGGGGGGCGCTCAAGGGATGTCTCGCCCGGGGAGTAATTACATGTAGAACCGCCACTGATTATGTACTTCTATAAAAACTGTCCCATTTAGATTTGTCTTAATAAACCATCTTTATTCTCCCCAAATGCCAAATAAATGGTGTGAAAGATTTGGTTACAGCTTTGATATAATGATGGTTCTGGTTCAAAGGGGGAATGTCCTTTTTTGGACATTGACCTGTAGCGTTAACCTGCTTTTCTTAAATCCTGTTTCTTACTAAACTCCCTAAAAGTGGATGAGTCTCTACAGTATTTGGGCATGGAAGTGAGGATTTTTGAAGCAATACCAAAATCCACTCAGCAAAGTCTGCGGCTGAGATATGCTGACTTTTACTTCCTAATGCCTAAGCCTATAATAGCAGCCGCAGCTCCTTTAGTTTGGCTCTTTCTGCCCACTTAAACTCCTCACATCTAGTTGGTCCCCTGATAATCAGCCTGGACTGCCTTGTAGATTCACTTGATTAGTTCAGTTGTTCGTTTGAGCGGCTGTAGGAAAGCAGTTCGGGCTACTTTGGCCTCGTTGGAAAGCAAAAGCTCAGCGCTCAAACAAAGTCCGGAGGGTCATTATTGAAGTCCTCACTGGCTGAAGAAGTACACTCACACTTGTTAAATACTCCTAACATTTGGAGAAATGGGAGAACCTCACTTTTGGATTTAATTATTTCTAGTGGGGCTGAATGGATGTGCAGTTGGTTGCCCTGGTGCCTCACAGTAAGAAGATCTCCAGCTCCAACCCCAGCTGCAGCCTTTTTAGAATTATTTATGGGGTTTTTTCTGCTAATTTCAGTATCCCACAGGAAAATATCCAGAATTTATTTGCAAAACTTTTTTCTTAATTTTAAAACCTAAAAACAGTAAAAAAAAAAAAAAAAAAAAAAAGGGTATTTTTCAAAAATGCCAACTAATCTCATAAAGTAGAGAATAGATCTGACGTTAGAATTCTCACAGAGTTCTAAACAAAAACAGAATTTTTTTCAGTGACCCTAATCCTCTTCCATTAAATGTTTTTGAAATATTATAAATTGTCCATTTTCAAAAGTTCATTACAATCGGTGTGTTTGCACCTCCAACTTCATCGAGTTGTGGTTGTTACGGTTACGCAGCACCACCACCACGCAAGTCTCCACATTAATCCCCACTTGTTGTTTCTGCATAAACATAAATACACAAGTACGAGTTAGCGTTAGCATTGCAGCACGGGCAGTGGGAACAGGAAGTCAGGAAATTCCCATGAGTCTTAGCTTTGGAAGGAAAGCAATGACTTGTGGGATTGCTTTAGTGAAGAATTAGCCAACAGTGCACTGGTCCCATTAATCTGGATGCACTAAACACTGCACATCTTTTAATGATTTAGGAGCAGCTTAATTAGCATCCCGTTCCTAACAGACCCGGCTACGGTTTGTATCCAGCGACGCCGCAGCTCAATAAGTATTGACAAACGGGCCTCATTCACTGACTTTACAGCTCTGCATCGTCTGAATCAGCAGTTCATTTCTGGAGCGCAGCCTCCATGTGAGGATTTGTTACAGCAATATCTAAAGCCACGCAGGTCAATAATCAGCGTATCCACTGGGATGTTAAAGTGACCATTTAATAGAGACCAAGTGAATCCCTGATCTCTACAAGTCCTGTGAGAACCATCATCTTTGCAGGACGGCTCTAAATTTAAATTAAAAATGACTGCAGGTTTATTTTTCCACCGGGAATCACACACAGCTAGTCTTCTGGCCTACTTAAAGGCAGCAAGGCCGTTTTATGGACTGAATTGTGTTTTTTTAACACTGAAATACATTTTTAGGTTGATGGTTACAGCAACACTAGAGAAAAACAAACAAAAAAGATGGCATTTTAAAAAGAGGCATAGAAAATAAAGAAATTGAACTCGGTAGATATTGTGTTGCTGATGATATTCAAGGCTGCAGGAATAACCGTTTTAAATATTTAATTTAGTGCTATTAAATGGTACTATTAAAATTATCCATTCAGGTTTTGACCCAGGATTTCTGACTGTAGATGGTATAAAAATTTTATTTTTCAACTAAATGAGCTGAATGAGCCAGTAAACTTGGACAGAATTTGAATGTTGTCCTTTTAAAACCAACCATCTTTACAAATGAATAAAATATCCTGTTTTACCAGGAACAACAACGACTATTGAAGGCCATAACGTGCTTGTTTCCTCCTGTATCTTTATAAAGTGCTGCAGGACGGCCGGTGTGTTTGCTCCTCCAAATATCACATCATTGTTATGGTTACACAGCACAACCTCCAGGAAATATGATGATTTTACAAAACCTCATAATCCAAAGAATGACATTTAGAATTTTAATTTTAGGAAAATATTCAAAGTAAACAATTTACTTATTTTTCTTTCCAATACTTTTCTAGAATAATAGTAATTTTATTATTATTTGCTCTGCTCTGTCTTCTCAAACCCCCAGTCGGTCATGGCAGACGGCTGCTCATACTGAGCCAGTTTCTGCTGGAGGATTCTTCCTGTTAAAGAGGACTTTTCCTCTCCACTGTCACTACATGCTTGCTTAGTATGGGGATTGCTGTAAAGTCACTGATACAAGTCCGTGACTTGATGCAATCTGCTGGGTTTCCTTAGGAAAGTTAACTAATTAGCATAATGAACTGAACTCAGTGCACTGATAAATTGGTTCAACTGGATTTTTTTCTCCAATTAGTATAGTTATCTTGGGATAATGGAATAGTTAAGTCACATTAACCATTCTCAGCTTCCATAAAATTCCCCTGCTTTTAAAGGTCAACTTCACTGAAAAAACATTTCTGATTATAATTGGACACTATGAGTTTCTCCTGAAAATAGTCTCCTACACCTATCTCCTGCATTAACTTCGGATAGAAAATCCTGACAGATGTACGTCACACTATCACTTAGCATTCATGGACTCACCCATCTTGGCTTGCAATGGGGAAGGCTGTTGTTGGTTTAGCATCCAGGAAACAGCAGAGAACATCTCGACTAGTAGAAGCTAACCGTTAGCATTAGCAACTCCACCACACGACAGAACTCCTCCAGGCTTGTGTTATTTGTGGAGATAAAACATCAACATTGCAGAGCAAACAGAGTCAGTGGTAGAGTCGTGTTGCTGTTAGCCAATCAGAGGAGAGATGTCCACATATCAGGAAATCCTGCCGTGTTCAGCTCAACTCTGATGTGGAGCCCCCCCCCACACACACACACACAAGGCATTCATTCCTACTAGAGACCACTGCAAATGTATTGAAAATATGCGTAAAGTTGACTTTTAAGCTTACATCAGTTTTTCCATTTTCCATGTTCATTAATTGACTCTCAGAGGGAGGTCACTGCTTTTCATTAATGAAAGCAACCCTGCCTCCAAAAATTGGTTTGCATGGCCATGCGAGCTATTGCAGAATCTGACGTTTTGATGTTCAAAAGTTGGCCCGCACCAAAAGGGAACTTCAAGGAAAGTAATATTTGTTATAAATTATAGAAATTAGCATTGAAAATTGAAATCAAATAGCTTTTATGTACATGAGAGGAAGTGTAAAGAGGCAATCTATTTATTTGGACTTCACAAAACTTTTAATTAAGCTGGAATCAGAATATTACAGAAGACCATCTTAAATCTCGCTCCCCTTCATCTTCTGCCTAATACACACGAGCATCCTTTCATAAATAAGCCCGGGCACAGGTCATTAATAACGAGAGAAAGTCATTAAGTCTCTTCCTGGTGCTGAATAAATATGACGCTCGTGAGCTGAGCGTTTTGGACCGAGACCACATGATTCACCGCTGTTTGGGCTGGAGCTCGTCACAGCCTCAACCGACACACTTTAATTGGATTAGCGGTCCTGATGCTGTGTCGTTACCGCGTCCTTGCAGAGACACCTTTGATCTCTGATGAGGTAAACACAACCCCGGTAACCCAGCAGAACGAATCAGAGGAAATGAACTTTGCCCTCATTTTCACACAACCCTCGACCAGGTTTTCACACGTAAAGCTCCTCGAGACTTTGAAAATATTTAATTGGCTTCGTCAGGGAAAATCCTATAAATGTTAGATTTCTGGACCAAAGTTGCTGATTTTGTTTGTATCAAATAGCTAAAGGTTCGTCAAAAATAGTATAAATTAGTTGGTATTTTGCTTTTGATGACAGCTTTATGGAAAAAGGACTATTTAGACAAAATGAAGGAGTTTCTACATCGTTATGCATCACAGGTTGAGTAATGCAGAATAAATCAGCTGCTGCATCAGATTAAACATCAATCAGATCTGCATTTTTTGTTTTACATATTTGATTAAGCTAGTCGTGTAAATGTGAGTTCATATGAAAATTATGCATTTTAGGTTTGTTTGAGCGTGATTTCTTATTGGAGCTGAAGATACGGTTTAATTTGATTGATTTGATTTGGAGCAACACCCTGATGCACATGGATGCACGGATTGAAAATAGCAAAGCTTATCATCATTTTTACAAACTGAAACAAAAAAAACTGCTTTGTTTTGCTCAGAAAAGGATTTTAAAATGCGACACACTTTGGGCAAAACATTAAAAACTACAGCGGGAACTGAACCTCTGTCTTTTCTTAGGGGATCCTATAGATAACGGATCCCTACAGAACTCTACCTGGTGTTTACTTCTGGTAAAAGCATCCTCATCAGATGTCCCAAACACCTCAGCTGACTGTTTCCTCTAACGGATCTCTAAAGCTGAGCCGAGCCACCTTCATCCTATCCTGTCCTGTAGGTGAGGGTTGGATCATCTTCTTAGTCAAAACAGATGTGAGCAGCCCCCTCATCCCTGAAACATCCCTACTCACCATTTATTCTCCTGCTCTATTGTTTAAAAATCACCCGATTTCTCTATTCTTCACAGTTTTATTTACTTTTACGTTTGTTCTGTGCATGTCTGAAAAAGCAATTATAAAATAGATTAAATATGGTAAGTGGCCTGTATTTGATATAGGCCCAAGGCGCTTTACGACACAACCAGTCATTCAACAACTGTGCCAGATGTGACTTGAACCTGCACCCCTCTGGTTAAAGGGGGCAGGGGCACCTAACTCCTCTGCTACCAATGCTGCTCAAAGGCAATAAAGCTTTTTTCTGTGCCTACATCATGCTCCAGAACCTCGATTTCCATCTTGGTTGTCATGGTTACCCATAATATGCCGACTATCAGCAGGTTTATGTGTATGCAAAAAACTCAAAACGTAGTTTGCATTGTCCATTTATGGTAGAAAGTGTGTAGGAGGCGGGGTATGATGCAAACACACCTGGCAGGACAGGTGTGATTTATGAAGCCATGCGTGAGCATTTTATAGCTCTGAAAATTAGTTTGCGTAAGTAAATCTTTTTGCTGAGCTTAAGTAGAGTTTTAGTAAACGTTTTAGAAATTAGGCCTCTGGTCTTTAGAATTATTATTTTTTATTTAGCATAAATATCTTTAGTAGCACTTCATGTGCTGTAAATCTGCTTTGCTCTGGTGTTGCTTGATCACATTTAAGTTAAGGTACTATGTGTGTTTAAAGAAATCCACCCTCTAGAAAAAAGAGGGCAGGCGTGTCAGGAAATCTGTAATTAATCCTCTATTATAGCTGATTGACATTTAGATTATAAACCTTATGCTTGTGGAACATTACTGCAGAAATGTTGTATTTCCAAATTTAATGAGTGTCTTTGTTCTTCATCCATTAAGATCTCATTGTGATGTGTTTTTTCTCTTTGTAGCTATTGTGTTTTTGAAGGACGTCCATCTTTAGACTGGACAGCAAACAGAGGTGCTGCGTGCCAGCAGGCAGGGCAGGCTATTGCTGGGGGGGGCCCCATGCCACAAGGAGGCCCCAGAGGGCCGACAACGTTTGACGTCAGAACCAAAACAGCAGTGAGACATAAAGGCTGTGATTTGACAGCACTGTCGGCCGTCCTACACTCTTTGATGGGGTGCTCCTCCCTCCCGACTGCTCATCTGTACCAGAGCAAAGTCTTTTTTATCTTGAATATCTGGCATCTGGAGAAAATCTTGGCAAACTGACTATTCATGGAGCTAGTTAGTGCAGCACTGTGACAGTTAAATGACCCACTAATAATCTAGAAGATTGCCAGTCACAAGATGTCTGCAATAATTAGCTCGTTACCTGGCAGGAGAGTAGAGCGTAGCAAAGCTTTAATGCTTCAGAGGGGCAGCGTGGCGCACAAACAGCAGGCAGACAGCGACCGGTTGGGTCAAGAGGTGAAGCTCTGACGCAGAGGGCTGTGATTCAGAACCAGTCAGTCATGGTAAATGGAACCATGATAACCCAAAGATGTCGTTTGCTGATAATCAGATGCTTTTGGAGATCTTGATCACAGGATAAAGACTCATACTCCAAATAATCTTTAACTCTAGGTTTGGGTTGAACAAATAAAACATCTCAGATGTCCACAGATGTCTTAAGTTGGACTACATTTGATCCTGGTTCACTAAAGCGTCGCTGCACCTGATTCTTGTTCCCTCGGTCTTCTTCTTATCACCACTAAAACTCCCACCTAATTCAGCAGATGTGAGAAATTTGCAATATTTTTGGGTCAAAATGCCGTTGTCATCTCTTTCCAATCCAAAGATGTGTCAGACTTTTCAAGATGGATGAATTTGACTTTTCCTGAGACACCTGCCCTCTTTTTGGGTGCAGCAGGTTGCTCTTTTATCTGTTCCTTACTATAAAACACAAATCCCAGCAGCTCTCAGGACATGAGAAATGTACCACCATAAAGGCCAAGTTTGCTGAGAAACCTTGTTTTACTTGTTATTTTTGATCAGGCACATTGAGTCTCACATGCAGGCTAACCCTGAAAATATCCTTCTGCCCCATGTCCTGCATTAGCCGCTGATAGAAAATAGACGGGGAAACATTCAATTCTACTTCATGAAACAGGAGCGCCAGAGCTGTTATCCCACAGGGATCGACTTCACAAGGCATTTATTTGGCTAACACTTTACAATAAGGGTCCCTTTATTAATGTTACTTATGTGCATTATTAAGCATTGATAAACTTTTAAATAAAGTATTAACAACTGCTTAAATATATTACGTAATGCATTACTAAGCAAGCCCCATGGAGTGGATCAGTCTGTGGCACTGCTCAGGTGTTATGAGAGCCCATGTTGCTCTGGTAGTGGCCTTCAGCTCTTCTGAGTTGTTGGGTCTGGCGTATTGCATCTTCCTCTTCACAACACCATATAGATTTTCTATGAGGTTAAGGTCAGGTGAGTTTGCTGGCCAATCAAGAACAGGGGTACCGTGGTCCTTAAACCAGGTACTGGTAGCTTTGGCACTGTGTGCAGGAGCCAAGTCCTGTTGGAAAATGAAATCTGCATCTCCATAAAGTTGGTCAGCAGCAGGAAGCCTGAAGTGCTCTAAAACTTCCTGGTAGACGGCTGCGTTGACCTTGGACCTCAGAAAACACAATGGACCAACACCAGCAGATGACATGGCACCCAAACCATCACTGACTGTGGAAACTTTACACTGGTCGTCAAGCAACGTGGATTCTGTTCCTCTCCTCTCTTCCTCCAGACTCTGGGACCTTGATTTCCAAAGAAAAATGCTAAATTTAGTTTCATCAGAGAACATAAGTTTGGACCAATCAGCAGCAGTCCAGTTCTTTTTGTCTTTAGCCCAGGCTTCTGATGCTGACTCTTGTTCAAGAGTGGTTTGACACAAGGAATGCGACAGCTGAAACCATGTCCTGCATACGTCTGTGTGTGGTGGTTCTTGAAGCACTGACTCCAGCTGCAGTCCACTCTTTGTGAATCTCCCCCACATCTTTGAATGGGTTTTGTTTCACAATCCTCTCCAGGGTGCGGTTATCTCTATTGCTTGTAGACTTTTTTCTACCACATCTTGTCCTTCCCTTCACCTCTCTATTAATGTGCTTGGACACAGAGCTCTGTGAACAGCCAGCCTCTTTAGCAATGACCTTTTGTGTCTTGCCCTCCTTGGGCAAGGTGTCAATGGTCGTCGTTTGGACGACTGTCAAGTCAGCAGTCTTCCCCGTGATTGTGTATCCTACAGAACTAGACTGAGAGACCATTTAAAGGCTTTTGCAGGTGTTTTGAGTTAATTAGCTGATTAGAGTGTGGCACCAGGGGTCTTCAATATAGAACCTTTTCACAATATTCTAATATTCTGAGATACTGAATTTGGGATTTTTATTGGTTATATTAATCAAAATAATAGAAATAAACATTTGAAACATATCAGTCTGTGAATGAATCTAATATACAAGTTTCACTTTTTGAATGGAATTATTAAATAAATCAACTTTGTCATGATATTATAATTGTATGACCAGCACTTATAAAGGGACACTTTGTTAGAACTTAATAATGCACTAAGTATAAAATAGCCACACATACATTAGAGATATTTACCTTATTACTGCTTTTTTTGACATTTGGTACAGAAACATGAAACAAATTACAGTTATGAAGAGTATCTAGAGAAAATGGGAGAATTTTTAATAAACTTGCTTTGACTGGAACTCAGAGCAGTAGGTAATGGGGATGAGTGATTCCCAATGTTACACATTTTGGTAATTAAGACAATAAAAATGTAATAATTCAACCTCTCTTTAAAAGCCAAAAGCAGGTGAAACCAAAACAGACAAAATGAAATGCATAACCTTTTTCATAAGCCTACATATGTATATAAAATATATTCAACGTGTCGTTAAATAAACTGTTGAGGTGGAAGGGAAAAGGCAGGCTGTCTGCAAAGGAAAAATACATTTTTGGGGGTAATTTCCTTCCCTTTTTGCCTCTGACAGCCGTGATTACAGGTTCTTATGTGGGAATGTTCACATTAGCAGCAGCAACAATAGTCAACAACAGAAAAGGAAGGGAAATAAAAAGCGTTGCCTTTGTGTGAACCGTTTTTAACAACAATCTGTTTTATTGTGTTGGTCTGATTGTTTCCAGCAGCCGCAGACGGTCTGTAAATAATTTAATAATTCGTGTTCAACTTTCCTGTTTTTGTCGAGCACCAATCTGTCGTTTTCCAGAGGTAATCCTGATGCAACCTTGTCCTCAATTAAGCCCAACAACTTTGATTAAAGGCAGCTTTTATTCTCATGCAAACCAGATTCTCTAAAGAGACGAACAAAGAAAGACTCCGTCTGTTAGAATAAACCGTGCCTTTGCTTTTTCAACACAACAAATATTTCCTGTCATGCATCCGGTGTAATTTTTGCGTCAGCATTACTTGGAAGTGTTTGCTAATGTTGCATCATTTGAGTTTATTATAAAACTTAGAAAAACACGTCCGTCAGAGGCGAAAGACAGAGGCTAATATCTGGACGAAAACAGCAGAACAAAAAAATAAAGATTTTTCTTTGATTCTTTCTCTCCGTGTAAACCCGGGGAAGAAGGTATTGGTTTTTCTTTGTTGCTCAGGCTGAAACGATTAAACGGCCCTCTGAGGATTTAGGAATGCTGCCATTTTTTAGGCCCATAAAATCCTCTCAAATCCCGCGGGATAAACTAGAAAGAGCAACAAGCAAAAACAAGCTGTTGTTGAAGAGTTGACATTTGAGACGGGATTGATTTAATGTATGACACAAAGATGTTGACAGGTGGATAAAAACATAAAAACAACTCATGTGCTCCTAACGTGACGAGTACGACCCTCTTCTGTAACTTTTTAATAAAAAATAAAAACTTTCTAGGTGGAGAAGAAGCTGTAACATCTATTTCCTGACGCTATCGGGTTCTGATTCACCTCTTTTATACCTTCCTGTCACCATGGCACCAGCAACAGGCAGCGGTTTGATAACTCAGTCGCTTTATCAGGGATGAAAAAAATAAATAAAATGAGAAGAAGCCTGGCTGACATTTGGACTAAGATGGCTGATATAACATTGCAGCTGACATTCATTTCACCCTCTCTTCCCACACGTTGGTCTCCTGCCTCCTGCGTTTTTCCTCAGACCAATAAACCAACCGCTGAAAAACACTCAGTGACGTCTGTGTTGTTGTGAAAATCCAACGTGTTATTTTCTCTTAAACGAGAATCGTGATAAAATAATCAATTGCTTTTTTTGTTTTAACAAGCTAAATTAAACCAAAATGTTTTATCACATGAAATTTGAATTGGTCACAAATAAATCACATTAATGATTCATTAAAATCTCTGAACTGGAATGGTAGGATTTGGTTTTTGTAATAAACTCAAATACTCTTGGAGTTGCATGAGAAGTTTTACCCAAAACAAAGCTGTCTTCAGTAGTTTTCCAGTAGTCCTGATACTCCAGCTGGAGCTTTAAGGTCCAAAGTGGGTTGATGAGACTTTGTGACAACATGAGACTAAAAACAATCAAAAAACATCAACCATGAATTGACTAATGCAGATTTTACTTTATGGCCCAATGTATTAGGATGTCTGCCTTTACATGAACTCTAATGACCTCTCATTTATTATGTGAGGGCTTTAACCTTTGGCTAGAAATCCATCCTATGTATGTAAATATGTAGTCTGGTCACAACCCATAGACAGAACGTGGGGCGGAGACTATGGTTGTCTTTCAAACTGTCTCTGCTCTCTATTGGACAGAGCTAGGACCAATCAGAGCAATGAACGAGACAAATTCATCACTATGGAAATCAGACAACGGGCAGTTCGCCATTTTGTCCAGATTTCTAGGCTACTTCAACCCATCATACCATTATGACAAATTCTCATCAAAGATGTTCTGGCCCAAAGCATCCAGCTGGAGTATCAGGATTAGTACCTTCATCATAAACCTGACACATCCAGTCCTATACCTGTCTACTGCCCTCTGGTGGAGGATCTACAGATGGAGAGGGCCTATTTTATATTTATTACTGTTTTATTGTTATTTCATAGCTGTTCATGCTGTCATTTGACTTTTTACACAGCCGTTATTTCATATTACGTCTTCTGCTGAAATAAAAGATCTCTAGATGCACCAAAAGTGTCAGATTTAGCTTCTGCTGGAAAATCTTGTGAGTAAATCAACACTGTCCAAACTTTTCAAGATTGTCTAGATTCATTGTCCTTGTGTGCCACAAAAATCTGTGCATTTACAAAATGCAAAAATTGTCTCATGGTCATTTATTTTTTTACTTGTTCTTCTCAAAATAGGTCCAAAAACGGTATATTAGTAGAAATCTGAACATAAAAATGTTAAAAAGTGTTTATGAACAGCCTGGAGAGACAGACAGCATCCAGAGGGAGTATCAGGATTAGTGCCTTCATCATAAACCTGACACATCCAGTCCTATACCTGTCCACTGCCCTCTGGTGGAGGATCTACAGGTGGAGAGGGCCCTTTTTATCATCAATTGTTGTTGTTATAGGAATACATAATAAAATAAATATAGTTATTTTACTTTTAAGACAATAAATAGTTCAGTTTTCAAACCTAGATTTATTATTATTAATATTATTTCCTATTGCAGAATTTAAAAAGGTTAAATAAATCATTTTTGAGGTTTGTATCTGTGTAAAAAGTCTAAATAATTAGTACCGTAGCTTTTGTAATGACCTCTGTTTAGAGAAATAATTAAATCCACACATAGCCAAGAACAAGTTGACTGTTATCATTAAAAAAATCTCACATGTTTCCTGCATTATAATTTTATAAACAAAGAAACAGCTAAATAAAGAACTTTAGGTGCATCAGGCATCAACTGAAAGCTTTTCAGAAATATTTCTACCTAAATAATGATATGATATTAAACTAGAGCTGATGTAAAATATCAGTCAGTAAATATTTAGGAGATATTTAATAAACACTGATGTGGATATTTGAAGAATTGATTTTTAGCTCATCTGTTTAAATGACTCCAGCTGACACGTGGGCTGTCAATCGAGAAGAAATCAACGTGTGAAAGAGCAATTATTTATAACTTTTACATAAAAAACACTAAAAATGTCTGAAACACCAGTAAGATGGGCCATGTTTGGCTCATTTGGTGTCTACCTGTATGGGTGACATGGTTAGAGTTTGCCATAGTGGTGTAATCTATTGATATTATGAGTTCTGATTTCGATATATTAGAATTTAAAGCCATTAAAAACCATTAAAACAGAGTCATATGCAGCGGTTTCCTTTTAAAGGGTCACGTCTCTTAAATAAGGGCTAATACTTTAACATATATATTTGCCTCGGAGCTTAGCGCCGCAGTAAAACATTAGCATTAGGATTAGAAATCCCGTGGTTGTTCTGTGTGGTTCCTCTAAATGCGACGAGGTTTTTCTCCAGTTGAGTATTAATGCAAAATAACACGGGTGGAGCGCGGCGCCTGAGGAGGATCCCACTAATTTATGTAGAATTAAATTAGTCATGTTGAATGTGATAATTACTCTTGTTAAGTGAAATGATCATCCGGCACTACCGCGATGTGCCGTGACTCTAGCTCGCAGCCATTTGATTTTAAGTCATAACAGTGTGTGTGTGTGTGTGTGGGGGGGGTCCTATTTAATAGCTTCTACGTGTCACGGGACACGTGTCGTGCTCTTGGTTTTACGGGATCAATAACACACCAAATGCTGCAGATTTTACTCTTATTAACACACTATAAATAGCTGACAGCGTCCCGGTAAAACCCTAAATGATGGGATGACCCAACCTGCTCTGGCTGCCAAGTCATTCCACACAGAAACATTAGATCTGAGGCAGCACTAAAGCTCAGTAACGGCCTCTTAATGCCTGGGATCCATGCCATTAAATCTGCAGCCAGAGGCTCTCAGACGGGATGTCACTGGCTGTGTTCACAACTATTTTATATTTAGGCTTTATTTAAATAGGATTGTGTTTTACTTGTTGTGTTTATATGATAATGAGCTAGCTCAGGACTAATTCACGTGTTGAAGATAGAGCCTGAAATGCACTTAGTTTGAAGAAACAGAGATTAGTTCTGATTCAGCACTCAGGCCAGAGTGGATCACTGTTGTCCTCGCAAATATTCCACAGCAGTTCATGCAAACAATGTTTTATAAACCTTTGCATCAGTTTAGCAAAAGTTTTTGTTGCTGGAGATTCCTGTGGAAGTGCTACAGCTAACTAGCCTGGCAAGCCATCCTATATATGTGTATATATAGTCTGGCCACGAACATTGACGGCTCTCAGTCATGAGGCGGGATCTACAGTTGTCTTTCAAAATGTCAGCACGCAATTGGATAGCGCTAGGACCAATCAGAGTGACGAACAACGTGACGTAATCACAGCGATGGCAAAGCGGGAGGCAGCAATGGCGTCTAACATCAATGATTTCTGTCATTTTTGTATAAAAACATGTGAATATCAGGTGTACTGGGACATTGCACTACTTTGTTTGATAAAAATAAGAAGCCGCTAAGTATAGCCGACAGACTTACGCACGTTGGAGTCTAAATAATCCAATGTTGATGACAAAGCCGTTTCAAACGAACGTGGTTCCTGCGTTGCCGCCATGTTTTTAATGTAAGTTGTTTATTAATGTTTTAGGATATGGTTTAGGATAATAGTATTTAAGCTTTTATACAAAATCCTTTTGCTTTTGTTTGTTTTATTGAATTCCAGTGCAGACTTAAATAAGATACTGGGACTAAAATGTGCTTTAACCCACTGGTTAGCATTAAAGTTAGTCCATGTGGCTACGTGACACCTGCAGTTATGATCTTGGGTTTAGTTTATGGACCCAAAGTAACATAAACCCTAAAATCTGATAGAACATGAGGATTCATTTACACAGGATACTCACATAAACCGTTGTGCTTTTGCAGCCTGAAGAATAACTTTATGAAGTCATTTTGCTACAATTTTACAGCACATTTATTTCCAAATGAACCAGAGAATGCAATTTAATGTCAGGAAATGTCATGTTGTGATTTTAAGCAAAATCAGTGATAAAAAGAAGGAGTTTTATCTGCTCCCTGAGTAGCAAACATTTCATTTCTTAGATCTTCTCCAGTTTACGGTCCAACAAAGAGCCGGAGCTACAGAAGGAGGCTGAATCCATCCTGACGTCCTTCTGCTGGTTTTATCCTTCTGTGATCTTCCTGCTCCGTCTCTGTTATCCACACCAGAATCAAACTGTTTCCCACAATCTGTTAAAAACTCTCCTAACAAGGCTCTAAATAAGATCATTTACATTTAAATGTGTTGCACACACATCTGTGGTGGTTTTGGTGTCTCGTGTCCAGTTACAGACATTTTCTGTCTGATTTTAGCTGTGAACTTTCCTCCTTGTTTCTTGAACTGTCGGGTTAGGGTGTCTGTTGTTAATCAGATTACTTCCTGCTGTCGCTCACTTTTACAGCTAATTCCCACCTGATTAGATTTGAACAGTTTCTTTAAGGGAACTCGTTTAATCAACCTTTCACAAATGGCTTCATTTCTTTTACAGATTTTGAGTCTAGGTTTGATAGTGAGGAGGAAAAACATCTAAAATGCACATTTCTGTGTATTTTAGGCACTTCGATGAGAGAATGCTTGTTATATAACAGGTGGAAAGTGATCTGACTGAACTGTAGAGGCCTGAGTTGCATTCTAAACACGAGTTTGTGATTTTTGTCCTGTAAGATCGTTGTTCTGTTTCTGTGGCTTCCATCAGGCCGACTTTACAAAAACAGAACATTTGTGACCAAATGCATCCACAACGGCACAAGCTGAAAACACCAACAGTGCTAAAATGATTTTGCGTGACAGGGATACCTATTATCTCTGCCTGATTTAGCCATGCAACCATTCAGCCCACTCTGAATAATTTAGAGCCTCTGTGGTGTGGACCTGCACACCTTCTGCCGGGGGATCCACACTCTGCAACAGGATAATTAAAGATGCCTCTGGTTGATGTTTCTGTCTCTAAAATCATGAACTGCTTTGCAGATTAATCACATGGGGTGAGAAGGGTTTTTTTTCTGCAAAGAGCAAAACAGCAGGAGCACAAATGAGTGATGGGAAGGCAGCAGAAGGAACTCTGTGATCTCAGGAGTTATATATACCAGGAGGCTTTCTGAGAACCAAATACAGTAAAATTCTCTTTAATGTCGGCTCTCAGCCTTCGACTGCATATTAATTTGAGAGACTGGTGCTCTCTTGCACTGTAATTACCTGCAGCGAGTGTCCTCAGCGAAGAGAAAGGCAGCCAGCGCAGGCAGGGGGTGGACTTTGTTTCAATTAGTCTCATCTGTTTCATCTCCTCTCCCTGCAAAGGCACGAGGAGCATGGAGATGGGTGTTTGTCCTGCACACAGCTGAGGAGGTCATGCTCTCCTTGACATGATCACTCCGAATGAAACGGGAAGCATTCAGAGGCTCCCTTTGAAGTGAAAGCCTTCGTTTTTGAAGTCTCGACATGGCTCTGTAGTCTTATTTGTGTTCTGCAAACAGACTGTTTCCTTTCTGATGAAGGAACTCAGCGGTGCCATCTGTGAAAGTGGCCTCTGATGGAGTTCTGGGGGCTGGGAGCCCTCGATAAGACACTCGTGACAAGTGGTCTTTGTCTCCAGTGTTTATTCCCGCTGTTCCGGCTAATGCTCCGTGTGTGGAAGGCCATGAGTTTACACAAGATGCTGCAGCTCGTGCAAATGATCTCCATCTTTGATACTACAACTCAGTCTCCTTAGAGAGCACACATTATACCACTTTGTAAACAAGTTAGGGTCTATGTTAAACATGTTTGTGGATTTGCACAATACCGCTCACATAAAGCAATCTCACCAGCTCTATACCTTCCAGAATGAGCCGTTTCAGGGCTCTGTCACTTTAAGAAAACAAGCTGGAGCTGGCCACGCCCACTCATCCCCTGATGGGCTGCTATGAGGTGATGATTTGGATGTCTGTGAGGGGCTTGGCGTAGAGCTGCTGTTCCTCCAGCATCTAGAGGTGCGGGGAGGTTCTATGCTCCTTTCCCCATTTGTGACATCACAATAAGGAGCATTTTCAAACAGCTCATCAAAACACCAAAATATGACAGAAAATTGATAGTTTAATTCTCATTTGGGCTGTTTATAGAGGCAGTAGAGTGACATATGGCAACACAAGGAATGCAAAAAGTGAGATTTGCTATGATTTAATATGTGTTGGGTTTTTTTTGCAGGAGTTAACAGATTAATTTCCATTGCTTTGTGAATGACCTCAGTTAAGGAAATTAGACTTTAATTATGTTTGGATTAACAAGCTAGCAGCTAGCCTGAGTGGATCCAGTTCCAACAGAGAATACTGCTGTCTTAAAACAACTTCAGTTTAAAAATATTCTCCTCCTAAATAAAAGGTTTGTAAAACAGAGTTTGCATAAACTGCCATGAAATATATTTCTTTTTTATATTTGATCCCATTATAACTAGTAGTTAGCTTACCAATCTAGTCAGAAATCCTCTGAGTCTGAGGCTATAACATCAAAGGATTTTAAGAGCAATTGGCAGCACCATTGTAACAAGAAGGTTGCAGGTTTGAATCCCATCTCCAGTCTTTCTGCATGGAGTTAGCATGTTCTCCTCATGCATGTGTGTTTTCTCCAGATGCTCGGGTTTCCTCGCGCAGGCCAGAAACATGCTTGTTAGGTTGAATGGTGATTCCAAATTGTCCTGTGGTTGGTGGGTGAGTGAGTGAGTGAGTGAGTGAGTGAGTGAGTGAGTGAGTGAGTGAGTGAGTGAGAGAGTAAGTGAGTGAGTGAGTGAGCGAGTGAGTGAGTGAGTGAGTGAGTGAGTGAGTGAGCGAGCGAGTGAGTGAGTGAGTGAGTGAGTGAGTGAGTGAGTGAGTGAGCGAGCAAGCGAGCGAGCGAGCGAGCGGGCGGGTGGGTGGGTGGTTGGTTGGTTGGTTGGTTGTTTCTGTGTCCCTGTAATGGACTGGAGACCTGTCCAGGGGGACAGAGGTATCAAAGATGGGTGAGGGAATGTGAGTGAACCAGAATGTTTGTGGTTTCTAAAGAATCTGAGAGGTAGCCGATTCTGACCGTCTTTGAGTGGTTTTTTTTTTAAAGTCCTGACCATGCATGACCATCAGGCTGCAGCTCTCTGCTTCTTTTCCCCACCATGTTCCACCAGCAGCTACAGACTGTAAAGACTCAGGAAGGGCAAAAGGCAGAACTGTCATCATGACAGGAAACAAGGTGTCAAAGGGGCTGGCAGCACTACGGGCAAGGTCTGACACCGCTCTATGGGTGACGGCGAAAGCAGGTCAAACCTACCAATGTCTCACTGGCCCTTCACACAAAAGCACGGAGAGGAAATGTGCAGCAGGAAACCAGCATGAAGCAGGTGAGGCTTTCATACGATGCTGTTCATTTTCACACCAGAGGCTGCTGAGGAATAAAAGCCTTGGGTAACAAAGACGGATTTCTATTAGGACACACCCTGGCTTCTATGGCTGACTCTGAGCAACAACAGAAAATCCTTTCATATTATAAAAATTACATTTCAAATCTAATAAACAGGTTTTCTGCTTATTTAAAGTCACTTCATCCTATTTTTATACAAATTTTGCTTTGGGGCATTTTTACACTGTCTGCTCAGTGATGTTCCATGTGTGAACAAAGAGCCGAAATCCAAACCGAGAACCTTTGTGTGTGTGCCACTGCCACATGGGATTTATTACATTTTATTCTGAGATTTCATTTCCAACCAGGGCCGTGCAGAGACCTTTGAAGGGCTCAAAGTTAAAAAAGGGGCACATAAAGAGCAAGTTTTTAAACAGATTCTTGATCCAACATGTTTCTGAAAATTCAGATAATGAGAGACCCCTGGGTTCAAAAAAATAATATAAACTAGGCAAAATATTTCATTTTGTGTTAATAATTGAAGGTAATGTTATTTCATTAAGAATTGTTTTAGTTTTTAAAGCTGACTTATTTCTAGGGATGTTATGACCACGTATTTTGCCCCTGATCCAAGTTCAAGTTACTTGATTTTGATTATCTTCCAATACTGAGTTCTGTTCTGATACGAGGCGGAAGAAAGAAGAAAAAAGAAAAAAAAGGGAGAACACATCCAATTTGTCCTTCTCTCTGTATTTGTCATTCTGTAAAAAGTCACTCATCCAGGAAGTACATGGAACAGGATGCAACCACAGAAAGTTATCCAGTGTGATAAATGCTGTTATGCTGGCTGTGATCTTTTTCCTGTCTGTAGGAAATTCCTGATCCAATTCCATGATCTCACTCTGAACTTTACACTAAACCTGAGAGCTCTGCTACCAACCTAACACCATCCTTTACATTAGGCTGAATACCAACAACCCACATTCATCTAGAGTCTGATAGCACATCATTTATCATTAGAGCCTCCACCATCTCTCCTTATGGGACCACACACACACACACACACACACACACACACACACACACACACACACACACACACACACACACACACACACACACACACACCATTTCCAGAATACTGCATATACTATGGCCATAAGTTTGCTTCATGGTGCTGATCCAGCATATTCCCAGAATGGTCCTTTGGTGATCTGACTGGTTTCAAAGCATCAACTTATCACCCAGTCCTGTCTCACCTTTTTAATCAACTCCACCAATTTATAGTCAATAGAATTAAATTCTACCAAACTTTTAGAAAACTTTAAGTGTCTCTTTGGCAATAAGCTTTTTAAAAACATTGTTGAGGTTCTACAGTTTTAATAATAATGTATTTTATTTCTCATTATTTTTAATAAAACTCAGAAACTTTACCATAAAACATTTACATAATATGATCTTATAACTTCCAATGCATCTGCTGACAAAAAAGTTACATATTTAAGAATATATAAGTAATAATAATTATATTATTGAAAGGGAACTAGTCTGAGCTCCTGGTTGTGTGGGTTTGAAAAGGTGAGCTGGAGCTTGTTTTTCAGTTTCTGCAGGATGAGAGGAAAGAGCTCGAGGCTCTGCAGGGGGATGAGTTTCTCTAACTTTCACTTCAGAAGAGGTCACGAAAGTAAACTAGTAAACGGACTCGTCCGCTTTTCTGCCAACGCTCACGCATTGAGCATGAGATTCACGCATCTGAGAAGAAACGATCACGCGCACACACACCTCGCTCTCACGATGGAAGAGTTCAGAAGTTGGCTGCCTTGCTACCTGACTCTGTACCTAATTACTAATCAGACAGGCACACACCACAGACTCAGATGTTAATGCAAACAAAACTCTGATATTAAAATCTATCCAGCTGATGTGATGCAGGCAGAATAAAAACTTACAGGTAGATGAAAGCGGAGTCATGGCCGACAAGCAAAACACCGGTATCAGCGCCATGCTCTGTTTTGCTGTGACTTGGAGTGACAGCGGGGGCAGCCAATCACACGTTAACATGACCCGGCATGTGGGCGGGTCTAAGGGAGAATAGATATGGAGGTAAATGTGGTGCAAAAAGATTTGTGTCTCGTCCCTGGGAATTTGAAGTCACAGAAAAAAATCCAGAAAAATCCTATCTTTCACAGGTACAAAACAACAGCTACGACTATACAAAATCTTAGGTACGACTACACAAACTGCAGTCTTTGAGTCACAAATCAAAAAAATCTTACGGTTACAGTTTTGCCCCAATTAATCCACAACAAATGGGGCAAAAAGATTTGTGTCTCGTCCCAGGGAACTTGAAGTCACAGAAAAAAATCCAGAAAAATCCTATCTTTCACAGGTACAAAACAACAGCTACGACTATACAAAATCTTAGGTACGACTACACAAATTGCAGTCTTTGAGTCACAAATCAAAAAAATCTTACGGTTACAGTTTTGCCCCAATTAATCCACAACAAATGGGGCAAAAAGATTTGTGTCTCGTCCCTGGGAACTTGAAGTCACAGAAAAAAATCCAGAAAAATCCTATCTTTCACAGGTACAAAACAACAGCTACGCCCATACAAAATCTTAGGTACGACTACACAAAATGCAGTCTTTGAGTCACAAATCTTTTTTTCCACACGGCCCAATTTTGCACCACTTGTCTCAGGCAAGAAAGTGAGACGTAGCCTGTGGGTAATTCGTATGCCTGTACACCAGGGGGCGCTTTTAAGCTCAGTCTTAAACAGGAAGTGTATCCACCAAGGACGTCAGGTCTAAGGATGAGACAGATGTCTGCTGCTATGGTGACTTTCAGCTACTCTGCACTTAGCTGTTGAGCAACAAGTTGGGGTAAGTTCATTTATGTATGCTTTCCAACCTTATTTCGACTCGTTTAACTTTTTTTTCCTGAACAAAGTGATCTACTAACAGAAAGACACAGTCGTTTTCCGCCCGGACCTATTTAGATGCGACACCACACACCAACATCTTATAAAAAGTGTGATTTCGTGACAGAAAGTACATTTTGTTTCAGATTTATTTACTGAAAACACATCTTGTGTCGTTTGTTAACCCAATTTTGCCGGACTAGATATTTTTTCTGTGTTATTGTGGACTCCTAGCTACTGTTGTGTAGTACAAACGCTTGTTAGCATGTGGCTAAAGCTAACGTTCGTGATCGTGTCGGTGACGCCGTTACTATAAATAGCTCCACAGCAAGCTGCAGCAGCAGGAGAAACGCTGGCTTGTTAACTTGTTAAGTTTCTGATGGTCAAATATGGCAAGTTCTGTTCACTATTTCTGTCTGTGGACGCTGTTAATGCTGTAGTGAAGTCACAGAAATGTGTTCCTACTGGTTTATTTATTCTGATCTCACCTCACACACCTAGAAAACCTGTGATGGATGGATATCTTGTTTAAATGGAATATAAACTAATTAATTGTTAAAAGGTTGGCTTGGTCAAACTGAAAGTAAGTTTTTTTCCCACGTAATTTACAAATTAAATATTTTTAAATGTCATTGGAAACAAAACCCAGAAGTTATTAAATAATAACATAAAGCCTTTCATCCTCTGTTCCTTTTTACTGCATCCTGTAGCCGTTTCCTCATTTTATCATTTAAACTGGAATAAACACAAGACAATGATTTCCAACGACTCGAATCTGAATCATTTTAAATGTCAGTTTTTTTCATTTTCAGATAATCTGAAGAAAACCCCAAACGGTCGGCTTCTTGTTTCATAGTGGAGCTGTCTTCTCACGGTAACTCAGGTACATGCCCAGTCTTTACATCACATTTCCTTTTGTGTAACCAATAGCTTTAGATTGAAAATGTTACTTTCTAATCTTTAATAGAAACTTTGAACACTGTGTGCAGGATTTAAGTGACATATGTTAATGATAATATAGCAAAATCCTGCTGGTAATGTTTTGAGGCACTGAGTCATTTCACTTAGTAAACTCTGTTTTCTGCCTTTATTTTGTTCTACTCAGATGCTTCTGGACAACAGAGGACCACCAGGTGGTCTCTCAGCAGCAGGAGCGGGGCCTTCAGCATCATGACAGACACCACCCACCCAGCACATGGACTGTTTGACCCCTTCCACCAGGTAGACATAACTCAGACTCATCACCTCTTCTGCAGCTGGCTGCAAAAATAATCCAGGAAACATTTACACCAGCAGTTATGTGCAACATGTGATCACGTCACATCTCCACAAATTCTTGTGCAGATGCTGTCAAAGAGCTGCTCCGTTTTTTTATTTCACTATTTAGTGCCTTCACCTGCCTTGTTTACATAATGACCTTGTTATCTATTTAAAATCTTCTCTTTATACGTTCTATTTGGTTACTTTTAGTTACTAAAGGTTAGACCCAGGCTGCTACTGGACCCCAGAACCTCATTTAGTCATGTAGCTCATATCTAGACTCAAAATAAAGAACCTTTGTCACTCACAGACACAAACAGAAATGTCATCATTTAATATCTGTACTGTCTCATTTAATGTTTTACAATTTCAGAGTCAGAAGACAAGAGAACAGATCATCTCAACATGGAGGACAGACCGACTTCAGACCCACAGGCTCACGTCCACCTGACAGACCAGAGCCTTCAGCAGAGGAGACCAACTTAAAAACCTAAAATAAAACATAGGTCATATAATAAGTCTTATTTTTGTGTACATCCTATTTCCCACAGCTACGCTTTGTTTAGCTTTTAAATTTAAACATTTGGTTGAATCTAAACACGTGGACTTTTAGTGAAGTAAAGTAAGTAAAAAAACATTTGTTTGGCACTTTTCAAGATAAAGATCTCATAATAATGCTAACAAGGGAGACAGAGATGACAGAAGCAGGAAAAAACCTGGGTTAGAAAATAAAACATTAACATACAGTAACAAAAACTAACATTCAGGCATGTGGCTGTTTTAAATAAAAGTGGAAAGTTCACTCAACAGAAGTGTAACACTTTCAGTTTGATCTTTAGGGTTAAACAGAAACTACAGTCATCTGTAGCAGTTCAACCCTCTAGAGCAGGGGTCTTGAACTCTGGTCCTCGAGGGCCACAATCTAGCTTGTATTAGTTGTTTCCCTGCTTAAACACTCCTGAGTTAACGGTTGAATCACCTGGACACATAAGGCTCAGAGTGTGTAGTAAACTTGTGCAAATAGCTGCAGAATGGGCTCTGCACGCTCCACTTCCACATAAGACCGCACTCCTATTTCTGGTTGTCAGTCATCGGCGAAGCTGTGACATGTCTGAGAGTTAGGAGTTCACCCAGTGCTTACTGGAGTTACCACTCAATGATGTACGGCAAATTGTCTGTTTAGATTTTAAAAAATAATAAAGTGGTTCTCTTGTATTTTTCTATAACACGTCCGACCAAAAAGCCATAAGCAGCTAACTCCAGTAGGCACCGGGTGAACTCCAAACTCTCAGCCATGTCACAGCTTCGCCGACAACTATGACAACCGGAAATAGGACTGCGGTTTTATGTTGAATGCGGAAGTGGAGCGTGCATAGAGCCCATTGGGACAGTGAGCATTGAGTCATCGACCACGACTACCTAAAAGGGGACGTTGGTCGCTGTTTGTGCAACTTCGTTGCTTGAAATGATATCAAAACAAGTGATTAAATTACTGGCATGTCACGTCCAAATACACACCAGCACAGGTATCAGTAAACAGTATTTTTCTACAGACATCTAATGCATCTTTCCAACAGAGAAACATTTGATTGTAATGATGTGAACACAATGATAAATTATTCAACATTTAATACTTGACAATACAGATTTTCAGAAAGCCAATCCCCCACCTTCTCAAAATTTCCACACAGCAATAGATTGTGAGTCATGCACTTCACCAGAGTCCACAGACTTTTGGTGAAGTGCAGATCAAGGGTGAAAAAGGGGGAAGCCAATGTCAACACTTGAGAATTGGGACACCCTATGCACTCACACTGCTGAACGGGAACAGACAATTTAGAGATGCAAATGTGAAAGTGTGTGTATCGAGACAGGGCTCAGGTTAATCTGATTAAAACCAGCTGTGTTTAAGCAGGAAAACAACTAAAACATGCTGGATTGAGGCCCTTGAGGAACAGAATTCAAAACCCCTGCTCTAGAAGATCTTGGAACAGCTCAAATGTTTTAGTAGCAGGGAAGGTGTGGGAAATGAAAGTGGGTTGATGATGTTGCATGATCTGCTGGATCCATCTCCACCTGTGTGTCCTCCATGGGTTTCTTCCATCCAAGCCAGAATCTGACCAACTGGTTCAGTCAGTCTTCTGTAAAACATTAAATGAGACAGTACAGATATTAAATGATGACATTTCTGTTTGTGTCTGTCTGTGAGTGACAAAGGTTCTTTATTTTGAGTCTAGATATGAGCTACATGACTAAATGAGGTTCTGGGGTCCAGTAGCAGCCTGGGTCTAACCTTTAGTAACTAAAAGCTAAAAGTAACCAAATAGAACGTATAAAGAGAAGATTTAAAATAGATAACAAGGTCATTATGTAAACAAGGCAGGTGAAGGCACTACATAGTGAAATAAAAAAACGGAGCAGCTCTTTGACAGCATCTGCACAAGAATTTGTGGAGATGTGACGTGATCACATGTTGCACATAACTGCTGGTGTAAATGTTTCCTGGATTATTTTGCAGCCAGCTGCAGAAGAGGTGATGAGTCTGAGTTGTGTCTACCTGGTGGAAGGGGTCAAACAGTCCATGTGCTGGGTGGGTGGTGTCTGTCATGATGCTGAAGGCCCCGCTCCTGCTGCTGAGAGACCACCTGGTGGTCCTCTGTTGTCTAGAAGCATGAGTAGAACAAAATAAAGGCAGAAAACAGCAAACAGGTTTACTAAAGCCCCTTTCAGACAGGCCATGAAAAACGGAAATGTTCGGGACTCTGTCCGTAAGACGTTTGTGTCTGAATGCAAATATCCGGTAAAC
The DNA here is from genome assembly GCA_006937985.1 of Aphyosemion australe. Lineage (NCBI taxonomy): Eukaryota > Metazoa > Chordata > Actinopteri > Cyprinodontiformes > Nothobranchiidae > Aphyosemion > Aphyosemion australe. Next base: position 1,283,992 of record SSNS01000169.1, on the reverse strand, counting down.
CTTTTCCTGAATTAGACCGGACGAAGCCCCTAGTAACAGGACCGGACTCGTCCCGGACAGGGTGGCTGCTTCAGACTGGTGAGGTCGAGTTCCGGACAGGGAGGAGGAGGAGGAGGGGGGGAGCGGGGGACGCTGGTGCGCACCTAGGTTACGTATATCACGTGACCAGGAAGGCAACGTTTTTCAACACGTCTGACCAGAAAACTTCACCACTTGGTCGTTAATGTTTCCATATACGCCGGGTAGCTCGCTCCTGTAGCATGTGGCGAACCATGGTAGCTCGCTTCCTACCATGCGCCCGTTCCTGGATGCGCGACGGAGCGCGTCACAGCGCTTCCGCGATTCCTTTATTAACCATTNCCACTCGTGCTAGTTTTGGCTTGAGTAATTATCTCTACTGGCAGCATGAGGCGATTCCTTAACCCTACAGAAGTTGCACAGGTTGTCCAACTTCTCCAGGATGGCACATCCACACGTGCTGCAGCAAGAAGGTTTAATGTGTCTCCCAGCACAATCTCCAGAACATGGAGGAGATTTCAGGAGACTGGCGGTTATTCTCGGAGAGCTGGACAGGGCCGTAGAAGGTCCACAACCCATCAGCAGGACCGATACCTGCTCCTTTGTGCAAGGCGGAACAGGCTGAGCACTGCTCGTGCCCTACAGAATGACCTCCAGAGGGCCACTGGTGTGAATGTCTCTACCCAAACAATCAGGAACAGACTTCATGAAGATGGCCTGAGGGCCCGACGTCCTGTAGTGGGCCCTGTGCTCACTGCCCAGCACCGTAGAGCTCGACTGGCATTTGCTCAAGAACACCAGAATTGGCAAGTCCGCCACTGGCGCCCTGTACTTTTTACAGACGAGAGCAGGTTCACCCTGAGCACCTGTGATAGACGTGAAAGAGTCTGGAGAAGACAAGGAGAACGTTATGCTGCCTGCAACGTCGTTCAACATGACAGGTTTGGTGGTGGGTCAGTGATGGTCTGGGGAGGCATATCCATGGAGGGACGCACAGACCTCTACTGCCTAGGAAATGGTGCTCTGACTGCCATAAGGTATCCAGATGAAATCCTTGAACCCTTTGTCAGACCCTACGCTGATGCAGTAGGTCCTGGTTTTCTCCTAATGCACGACAATGCCTGGCCTCATGTGGCAAGAGTATGCAGGCAGTACCTGGAGGATGAAGGAATTGAAACAATTGAATGGCCTTCATGATCCCCTGACTTAAACCCAATAGAACATCTGTGGGACATTATGTTTCGGTCCATTAGGCGGCGCCAGGTTGCTCCTCAGACTGTACAAGAGCTCAGGGATGCCCTCACACAGATCTGGGAGGAAATGCCACAAGACACCATCCGTTCTCTCATTAGGAGCATGACCAAAGTTTTCAAATATGCACAAAATCTCGTGGGGGCAACACAAGATACTGAAAAGCATTTTGAGTTGCAGAAATGAAGTTTTTGAAATAATAAACTAGCCTGCCACATCTTCATTTCACTCTGATTTTAGGGTGTCTACACAATTGAGCCCTCTGTAGGCTGAAAACTTTTATTTCCATTAAAAGACTTGGCATCCTTTTGTTCCTAAGACATTGCCCTGTCGTTATTTGTATAGATATCCAACTTCATATTGAGATCTGATGTATCTAATGTGTTTCTTTAAAGTGTTCCTTTCATTTTTGTGAGCAGTGTATATGAAAATGGTGATAAAGCTGGATGTTTACTAGCACACCAACTTAAATGCCTCTTATTTTGAGCCTAGATATGAACTACATGACTAAATGAGGTTCTGGGGTCCAGTAGCAGCCTGGGTCTAACCTTTAGTAACTAAAAGCTAGAAGTAACCAAGTAGAACTTCTAAAGAGAAAATTTAAAATAGATAACAAGGTAATTTTATAAACAAGGCAAGTGAAGGCACTACATAGTGAAATATAAAAATAGAGCAGCTCTACTTTGACAGCATCTGCACAAAAATTTGTGGAGATGTGACATGATCACATGTTGCACATAACTGCTGGTGTAAATGTTTCCTGGATTATTTTGCAGCCAGCTGCAGAAGAGGTGATGAGTCTGAGTTGTGTCTACCTGGTGGAAGGGGTCAAACAGTCCATGTGCTGGGTGGGTGGTGTCTGTCATGATGCTGAAGGCCCCGCTCCTGCTGCTGAGAGACCACCTGGTGGTCCTCTGTTGTCCAGAAGCATCTGAGTAGAACAAAATAAAGGCAGAAAACAGCAAACAGGTTTACTAAGTGAAATGACTCAGTGCCTCAAAACATTACCAGTAGGATTTTGCTATATTATCCTTAACATGTCACTTAAATCCTGCACAGTGTTCAAAGTTTCCATTAAAGATTAGAAAGTAACATTTTCAATCTAAAGCTATTGGTTACACAAAAGGAAATGTAAAGACTCTGGACATGTACCTGAGTTACCGTGAGAAGACAGCTCCACTATGAAACAAGAAGCCGACCGGCATCATTTGGGGTTTTCTTCAGATTATCTGAAAATGAAAACAATTTATATTTAAAATTATTCAGATTTGAGTCGTTGGAAATCATTGTCTTGTGTTTATTCCAGTTTAAATGATAAAATGAGGAAACGGCTACAGGATGCAGTAAAAAGGAACAGAGGATCTGATGAATGGCTTTATGTTATTATTTAATAACTTCTGGGTTTTGTTTCCAATGACATTTAAAAATATTTAATTTGTAAGTTACGTGGGAAAAAAAACTTACTTTCAGTTTGACCAAGCCAGCCTTTTAACAATTAATTAGTTTATATTCCATTTAAACAAGACATCCATCCGTCACAGGTTTTCTAGGTGTGTGAGGTGAGATCAGAGTAAACCAGTAGGAACACATTTCTGTGACTTCACTACAGAATTAACAGCGTCCATAGCCAGAAATAGTGAACAGAACTTGCCATATTTGACCATCAGAAACTCAACAAGTTAACAAGCCAGCGTTTCTCCTGCTGCTGCAACTTGCTGTGGAGCTATTTATAGTAACGGCGTCACCGACACGATCACGAACGTTAGCTTTAGCGACATGCTAACAAGCGTTTGTACTACACAACAGCAGCTAGGAGTCCACAATAACACAGAAAAATATCTAGTCTGGCAAAATTGGGTTAATAAACGACACAAGATGTGTTTTCAGTAAATAAATCTGAAACAAAATGTACTTTCTGTCACGAACTCACACTTTTATAAGATGTTGGTGTGTGGTGTCGCATCTAAATAGGTCCGGGCGGAAAACGACTCTGTCTTTCTGTTAGTAGATCACTTTGTTCAGGAAAAAAAAGTTAAACGAGTCGAAATAAGGTTGGAAAGCATACATAAATGAACTTACCCCAACTTGTTGCTCAACAGCTAAGTGCAGAGTAGCTGAAAGTCACCATAGCAGCAGACATCTGTCTCATCCTTAGACCTGACGTCCTTGGTGGATACACTTCCTGTTTAAGACTGAGCTTAAAAGCGCCCCCTGGTGTACAGGCATACGAATTACCCACAGGCTACGTCTCACTTTCTTGCCTGAGACAAGTGGTGCAAAATTGGGCTGTGTGAAAAAAAGATTTGTGACTCAAAGACTGCAATTTGTGTAGTCGTACCTAAGATTTTGTATAGTCGTAGCTGTTGTTTTGTACCTGTGAAAGATAGGATTTTTCTGGATTTTTTTCTGTGACTTCAAGTTCCCAGGGACGAGACACAAATCTTTTTGCCCCATTTGTTGTGGATTAATTGGGGCAAAACTGTAACCATAAGATTTTTTTGATTTGTGACTCAAAGACTGCAATTTGTGTAGTCGTACCTAAGATTTTGTATAGTCGTAGCTGTTGTTTTGTACCTGTGAAAGATAGGATTTTTCTGGATTTTTTTCTGTGACTTCAAGTTCCCTGGGACGAGACACAAATCTTTTTGTCCCATTTGTTGTGGATTAATTGGGGCAAAACTGTAACCGTAAGATTTTTTTGATTTGTGACTCAAAGACTGCAGTTTGTGTAGTCGTACCTAAGATTTTGTATAGTCGTAGCTGTTGTTTTGTACCTGTGAAAGATAGGATTTTTCTGGATTTTTTTCTGTGACTTCAAATTCCCAGGGACGAGACACAAATCTTTTTGCACCACATTTACCTCCATAAATAGACTTCAGCTTGAGGCGACTGTCTTCCGCATGGTCCTAGTGCCTGACCTGTATACACGTATGACAGTTTTGGATGGTAAAAATTCACGGAGGACAGGAAAATGGGCACTTTGTGCACTTCAGACAAAAGGGGCAGGTGCTCAAGCACCCATAGCCACCCCTCTGCACGTGCCTGCTCCCAACATCCTGCTGAGTTGAGTCAGCTCAGTCTGTGCAAATGTCCCGAAACGCTGATGCATCCTCTGGAAAACGGCTTTCCGTTCTCTCCAAGCACGGGTTCTTGCGTGGGATTTATTCAAACCCTGGAAATTGTCAGTGAAAATAAATGTGTCTTGTTTGAGATATGATAATACTTAGGAGGAACAGTGAAGCCCTAAAGACTACCTCTTCTTTTTCTTCACTCATTTGACAACAGGTTTAAGCATAAAAGACCAAATGTGTCATTACTGAAGTGATTTTTCTAGGTTTGAAAGAGCTTTACCACCAGGAGTAGTACGTTCCTCAATAAAGCTGCTGGATCAAATCTTATACATGTAAAAATGTATTTTAAAGGTGTATTATGTAAGAATGATGTAAGAATGACATTCTGTGGTCAAATGTGGGTACTGCAGCCCATTTTCTAAACACACTGGTCACTCTCTCACTCCCGTTCCGTGAGTTTCATGGCTGTTGTCAGCTACGGCTCAGCGCCAGAGGATTCCAGATGACGAGTGAAGAAGAGTCATACACAGTAAGTTGATGAGTAGATAAATACTTACCTTTTACATTTTTCTAATTCACCATTTGCATTATTACCTCAAGATTAGCCTCTAGCCTGCTTTACCCGATATTAGGGTAAAACAAAAAGATGCCATGGCTTCTTAGGGGTATAAGAACTTCTGGGTCGCTCCTGTTACTGGGTTTGAATCTTTACAAAACACTACAGCGTTAGCTTGGCGCAGACCCGACAACCCCGCGGGCTCACAGAGTGTAAACAAACACTACGTTCCTCTTTGGCCTTTTTAAAAGCAGAAAAACTGACAACCCCCCAGCCGGCTGAGAAGGAAATCTGTTTCAATGTAACCTTACTTCCAACATTATTGAAACTTTAGACTGTTTTGTGATTATTTCACTGTAAAATTCTTGCATATTGTGCCTTTAGTGATCATTAATTTATTTGTACTCCTCAAAATAGACATATTAGTAAAAACAAATCTCAACATGAAAATGATAGAAAGTGTTGATCTACAATAAAAATCTACTGGAGACAAAATTCACGTCTCTAAAAATGAATGGAGGCCGCACAAAATCACTCCCGAGGGCCAAAAATGGCCCCCAAGCCACACTTTGAACATCAAGACGGTCTCAGTACAGCAGATGGTACGTCTCATTTTATTATTGTTTTATAATTCTATAATAGATAATTATACGATCAGCCAATAGTTAATCCTGTTTTACTTAGCTGTATTATTTGAGACCTGATCTTAAATCAGTGATAGGAAGAGTAAAGAAGCTGAACTTGTCAGCAAAAGCAAAAAAAAGTACACTAAAGAAATAACATTTTTAAGTTTCTGGACTATTTTACATTTGTACATGCCTTTTATTGATCCAAATCTCTTATTTTTGCTAAAATATAAAACTAATAATAATAGTTTATTGTGAACTTTATTAAAACATTTCTGCTGCGTGATTCACTCAAATAAATCCACCCACTACATCACATAATATTCTAGTTTTCTTGTTTGTATGAAATAGAAACTTCATTATTAACCCTTTTCCAAATATTGCTTCCAGCTCTCCTCCCACACAGGTTTGAGGCGTTCTGGGTACTGACACCATATGGCATTAAACTGTGAGAAATATGGATGCTGAGTGGACGCCTGCAAAGGGCAGCCCGGGACCAGCGCTTTGTAGCTGAAGATGTGTTTACGGTCCCTAATAGATCGGCACAGAGCCAGGAATCTCAGCGGTCCCCGGAAAGCCACGGGCGAGGGTCAAGATAGTCGGCAGAGTGAAATATTTAATTACAAAGTGGCGAGCCACCAGAGGGCAACCGAAAAATTAACACCAAGAGCAAATGTAGGTGGGAAATTTGTTTGTTTGGGCCTCTTTTATTTCCTAATATGACCGTTTTCTGTTTGTGGTTCTCTTTAATCCACAGGCTGGAAACATCTGCATGTTTCCCCAAGTTTCACTCCCCCTCAGAACTTTAAAACACCTCCCCCTGGCCTCCGTGTGCAGGTGACAGGCTCAAATGAGAGATAGCTCCATTTGCTTCCTATAGCTAATTGGATTAGCGCTCAAGGCACTACAATAATGGCTGACTTTAGAGAGGCAGGCTGAGAGAATGGGGGAGTGGGGAGCTGAGCCCATTTTCCAGTGAAATGAGCTTTGCTCCAGGTATAAAAAAAAAACCTGCAAAGAAATAGAGAAGCTGTGTTGGAAGATTTTATGCTTCCCGACTCAGTAATGAGTCACAAAATCTACGTTAAATGTGTTACAAGGAGGGTAAATGGGATGATGAGACCAATGAGAGGTGCAGGCAGGGCTTCAGCGCTGTCCTTTTTTATTTTGTTAGAGCCATAAATACAAGATTATAATAATAATGGCTCAGATTTATATGATTTTGTGCTTTTCAATCCAAAACAGCTTTTGTTCAAGCTTTACATGATTGATGAGCTAACGGCTAGTTCGAACCTGTCAAAACCAACAAGTATTTATATTTTATAAATGTTTACACAAATATCAACTCTGCATTACAGATGTTTACGTGGGCCGTTTGCAGACCTTTGAGTGATTTTGTTGAGTGAAAGCAGCAATAAATTCACTCTTGCTGGCATTTCCATCAAACTCATAAACGCCACAGAACATCTGCGAGCTATGTTAATGCAGCATGTGTAAGCCGCTTCATCACTTAGACACCACACGGGGGCGCTGCAGCTCCAACAGCCCATGCTAATCGCCACAGAACTGTTAAAACCATGTTAATAAATGTTAAATTATTGACCCAGTGTGGAAGACATGACCTTGCAGCCTGGAGAAGATGCATTTGAGCATCAGTGCAACGCGTCAGCAATGAAATGTGGGTGTTCTTCAAGCCCCGTCCTGCCAGAGTAATGTGGTTGTCGGTGCTATGGCCTCAAATTACTGTTAGATGCTCATTGAAAAGCTGCAACTTAATGGGACTGTGTGTTTGTGCGCACGCTGTACTCGTGAGTGCATCCTTTAAAAGGTGCCTGCCAATAAAAACCAAGGCCATGATGTGATTTGAGCTGGTTTAATTAACTAGAGGAATGATCTTTCACTCCCTCCCTCTTACTCTAACACACACACACACACACACACACACACACACACACACACACACACAAGGGACGAGATGAGGCTCTCCTTGAAGTTACCTCCTAAAATCACAAGTGCACGGTGAAGAATGCAGCACATAATGCTGAAATATAGATAAAACATGAAATATTGTGCTCACAATGAGATGATCAAAGGCCAGAAAAAGCAATAAAAGCAGCGTGTCCATCCATCAGCGGGCGACTGAACACCCAGAATGATCCGAGTCTCAGGTGGAGCAGATACCTGACGGAGACGCTCCTCTCTAAATCACACGGCTGCTCTCTTATTTCTTGGATGACTGAGCAGTTTCTACCTTCAGCTACGTTCAAAACAAGCATCTCCTGAAGGGAAAGCTTCACTCCTCAGTCATTTATGTATTATTGATGTTTGTTTGTTTGGGGTTTTGTTCCTGCTCACGGCCATCCGAGCGTCATATGAGACTTTAAGTATTAATAGGATCCTACGATCACCTGTATTTATTTGTAGGTAAAGTTTCTCTGCACGCTCGTGCTTCCGGCCTTCCAAACCAATAAAAACATTCCCTCCCAGCCTCCGGAGAGGAATATGTATGGAAATTGTTTATGCGTAATTACACTTCACATCAGGCATGTCCAAACTGCGGCCCAGGGGCCATTTGTGGCCCTCAGAGTGGTTTTGTGAGGCCCCTGATAGCATTTCTAGAATGGTGGAACTCTGTCTCTCCAGTTTTATAAAATGAGACAGCCCTGCAAATAACAAAATATTCTCTATAAATTATATGTTTCTGCATTCTTTACATTAAAAAATCACATGTTAGGTGTCAGAAACATTGGCCCTTGTCTGCAAATTTTCTCAAAAAATAAAAAAATGTTCACACTTTTCTATTTTAGTAATTTGCATATTAAGCACCTACTAAAAGCAACAAAAGCGTTTAACTATTTACTAAACATGGAATAGCCTTGCAGAGACTAAACCGGGAAGGTTTTGGTCTCCTGCAGCTGAGCGGAGGAGGTGGAAGCTCATTTTCCTCTCGCTGCCACATTAAAGCAGTGTGTTGGAACCATAAACACACATTTCTGTTTCATAACAAACATTAATTAAAGGCCTATGGTTCCTTGAAGGAATGAGCATCCTCCACCACTTTCAGGACAGTGTTTTAAGCTGAGATTATGAGGGAATGATGACGTTAGAGCTGTTTTAATCCTACGCTGAGGTCAAACCACAGATTCACTGTTGTAAATGCCTCTCAGCTACCAGCGTGTGAAATTATGGCTCAATATTGGCAGAAATGACTCCATTAACAGCATTGTTGTGTTTGATATATTTGATTGTTGTGGTTGTGTTTCATTGTGCTGATTCCCAATGTTCAGGGAATTCTCAGCTACAAACACCCCAAACAAAGGTGACGGCCATTGTTGTGCTTTTAATGTAATTTAGTTGTGTTGTTCATTCCTGGGTTAATGCTAAAAGTTAACAAGTTGTAGTTTTACATCCAATACAAACTTTATAAGAGTTTGATTAAAATCTGCCAAGTGGTTCAAGAGCAATTCTACTAATGGAGACAAAAACATTATGGCCTGTTTTCCAATGTGTGGCGTTAACTATGAGTTTGGGTCGTTACGGGCAGCATGTGACTCTTTCAAGTGTTCCCTAGTTAGGAACCAAAACTGTTGGTTTCATGGTATTTTTGAATAACATTTGAAGTAAACAGGTAATTGTGCAGTTTCCAAATCTGCAGAATATCTGCTAGTTGGTCCAGAGTGCTCCGTTCTCCTCGGATCTCTAACGCCAGTTTGCCGGCGCCTCCGGTGTTTCTTTAATATGCAAAACCTGCTGCTGGGCATCGATTCCTGATGCATCCGTCTCTGGGATATTGAATGGGAAAACAACAGTCTAAACAGTCTACTTATGGAAAAGCAACTGTTTGCTGGAGGTGGATGAAGAGAAGAGTGAAGGAAGGGCAGAAGAACCTTGAACTGTTCAAAAGTTTGACACCATCTTTGTTTTGATTTGTGCTTTCTTTGGTAGCTTTTTCTCTCACGTTGTTAAGCAAAGCTGTTATTGGGTGTAAATGTATGATCTAATATTGATGTAGCACGTTGCATAAACACAGACAAACACATTGCAGTATGCTCCTACTGGGTCGAAACATGAAATCCAGATGAAACCTGTTACCTGTGATGCACTACATGTATTTGCACCCCTGTCTTGAACTAGGAACAGATTTAAACAATGGTGATTTCATTATCACTTTTTCTTTCTTTTACACAAATCAGGAGTTGTTTTTACCTTTTTTTTTTTGCTGACGTTTCGATTGCAACTGCGATCATCCTCAGAGCTACGTCACGACACAGAATGAACGCTCAAAAGATGTTTAATGGTGATTTCAGTTTGAATGGGTTTCAGTCAAAATCCATCCATGTATATGTATGGTGGCCCAGAAGGTTCAACGAAATCCAAAGCTACAATATGACAAAAGCGGCAATAGAAGAAAAAAGTATGAGATAGAAGATGTGGTCAGCCAGAATTGATGCCAAGTTATGCTAATATCTTAATTATGACCAAAACATGAACGGTGTTTGGGTTCGTGGAGCTTTACGGTGGGGTTGTGAGTCCAGTAAACTCAGCTCCACTTTATTAAGTCCAACAGGAGGCGGCCCGCCACTCTGAAGTTGCAAGTGTGGTTCATTTTTGTTTAAAGCGGGCATACACTTGTTATTTCAATAATGGTCTCTACTATGAATGAATGCCTTGTGAGTTGTTTTCTGTGGAAGAAAGCTCTGGCGCTCCGACATATTTGGACATCTCGCCTCTGATTGGCTATCAGCAACGCGACTCTTCCACTACCTCCGTTCACTTTGCAACGTTGATGTTTTATCTCCACAATTAACTCAAACCTGAAGGAGTTCTGCCGTGTGGTGAAGTTTGATAATGCTAACGGTTAGCTTCTACTAGCCGAGAGGTGCTCTGATCTCTCCTGGACGCTAAACCAACAACAGCCTTCCCCGTCGTGAGTCAGGTGAGTCCATGAAGGCTAATTTACAGTGTGATGTAGGTCTGTGTGACTTTTTCTGACCCAAACATTTTTCTGTCTATTTTCTATCAGCGGCTAAAGCAGGAAATAGGGTTAGAAGACTTTCTTCACCTTTAGCCTGCATGTGAAACTCAGTGACTGATCATACGGTATTTCAAAAATAACAAGTATTATTCTTTAATACTTTAATCACCTCTTCTTCAAATTACAACTAAAAAAGCCGAGTCATCAATCTCAGTTCTATTTTCTTTTCCGTGCAGCCGTGCCTCTGAGGTTTCCTTTGAGGAATAAACTTTATTTAGAACCATTTCCTTTTCCAGCTTCTTAAATACCCTTTAATATCTCTTTTTGTACACGTTGCATCCATCACACAAGCAATTGCATAAACCAAAAGTTTAAATTAAAAACTTAAGCGGTTAATCTTTCAAGGAAACTGCTAATGATCTTGTGAGATTCATGTCTGTTGTCATGACACCTCACCAAGCCCCGTTACTCATGTAGGAACATTTGAGCGGCGCCACGCTGCCAGAGGAGCACGGTGCCGTCTGAGTAATTGGGATTTTGTTTGGCAGTGTCTCCAAAGCTTCTTGCCTCTGTAGATAATCCTTACAGGCAACACAATGTGTTTGTCTGAGCTGTGAGGGAACGGGGAACTAAAGCCTGAGCCTGTAAGCTGCCGCTGAAGAAAGAGAATGGAAACCCAAAGTCAGAACAAAGCAGATTGTTTCAGAAGAGGAAAACAAAGGCAGAAAGGTAGCTGCTGAAGCAAAGACACACACAGTTACTCTGTTCTGCTGCAGAGAAACCACTGATCGACCTTCACTTGTCTTTTAAGCCAGGGATTCCATTCTTCCATAATTTTAGTTTAAACTATTAGGATATACTTTGCTGTAATGGGATAAATCTGGACTGGGTTTGGGTGGCCAGACTACATTTGCTGTAAATGTTCTTGTTTGTTGTCTTTAAATGAAAGCTGGGTTTGTCTGCATTCCCTCCACATAAATTAAACAGATTAATCAGCTACAGCTTGGGAGAAATTCATCCTTATGAGTTAAAAAAATCTAAAAACACGTTTATAGCTTTTAAAATTTTGTTCTCAATTATAAAAATTAAATATTATTATTTTATTGGAGTATTTATTCATTAAATGAAACATTTTCTATTTAATTATTAATTTATAATTATTTATATTATTAATGATCAAGAATAATTGTGATTATTGATAAAATATTATTAGAACTTAAAAAATATATAATTTTTTTTTTTTTTAAATTAACATTTATTGTTGCTTATTGAATGATAGAAAGTATTACATTCTGACCAGATTGACAAGCTAAAGGCTAGTCTGTCAACAGGTTGCTTTCCTATTAGAACCGTTTAGAAAATGTTTTAAACCTAATGCTGCCATCAGCTTCAATCATTTAGGCAGAAATAGTATTGTTGTTTGTTTGTTTGTTTGTTTGTTTGTTTTGAGAGGGGGGGCAGTGGGGTTTTTGCAGGTTTGCTGCATCCAATCAGAAAGTCCAAAGATCTATTATTTAAGTTTCACAAAAGAACACAAATACAGTCCGTGGCTCAGCTTGTTAAAATGTAGAACCCTGTCCCAGCAGACTGTCCCTGAGGGACGTCCAGAAGGACAACAGTCCTTCAGTATTTAAGACAACCAACCCAACGAGTTTCCTGCTTGTTTTGTATTCAGCACATCAATAAAAAGTCTCTAAACTCAGCAAGTTGAACAGATGTGGATTAGATTTTGAATCAAAACATATCCTCGCACCCTTTTGAACTTGTCATGCATCAGCTGGTGACCAGAATTAACATAAACCTGCTGATTTACGGCTATTAGCTGAATATTTGAGTTGGAAACTCATTAAAACAACAACCAAATGCAGACAAGCAGCTTAGCGTCGCCGTAGCTGGCTCTCATTACTCCACTGTCTCATTATGCCAGCATCCCCTTGTTTTTTTAAGACTCACTATTAATTTTTTTGCAATGCAAAGCTGGGGTTGAATCAGCAGCTCTGCTTATACAACTTCCCATAATCTCTGCATTGCTGCAGCTAACGTTTTCTCGCCGATGCGCCCTCCTGGATGGAGCTTGTGTGTCATAACTGCAGTCCCATCCCTCGCCGAGCTCCCTGCAGTGTTAGCCAATATGTTCAGTAGACATAAATGTGGGCATCGCCTAATGGGATCCAGTCAGCACGGCTGATACCATCACCGAGCTGCGCTGCCAAGCCTCGATAACACCAGGCTCTATCCCTCTCCGGTGTCCTGGAGAGCCCTGCCAGATGTTACATATTAATACTTCTGGACAAATGCAGGGAGATAAGCCGTCTGGGTGTAAATACTTCCTTTTCTGGAATCACCTCTGCACAGGTTCCTTACAGCAGACAATATCTGGCTATTTCCTCTTCGTGTTTCTGAAAACAAATGCTCTGTCCTTACTTCTTAAAGGTGCGTTGTCGTAGCTTCTCCTCAGCCAGAGACATCACACTTCCTCGTTTGCCGATCCCCGCCCCCGCTCCACGCCAACGGAGAATCTTGTCCACGCCGCAACAACCAACCAATCACGTTTTTGGTCTTATCCGTCGAAAAGGACACTTCCAAAGATTTTGTTCTTTGTTTACATCCAGTGGAGAAAATCTGAAGTTTTTGGTTTTTGACTTTCTGAAGAGTTTAACACACGCCTGTATGCTCCAGACCAAGAGGCTCACTAATACTCCTGCCTTTAATGAGGTCACACTTCTCAAAGCCAAATTAATCCAATTTAATTTTGTAAAACAAGAAAGTGTTCTAGTATGTGTCTTTATCTTATACATGAGCGATCTTTTACGCTGCTGTAAACATTCCAAAATCCTGGTTATCCTGGAAGTGCTAAAGCTAGCTCTTCTTTGTTACGCTCGTTCTGTTTTCTATCCGATTTCATTTTTTGTGGTTCTTCATTATACACAGAGCAAATGCTGACATGTTTCGGCGTCCACTGCTGCCTTCGTCAGAGCAACGGATATAGATGAGACTTGGACCATAAACAGGAACACGCTGGACCACTCATGGGACATGGTGATCAACAGAGAAGGCGCGGGCAGCAGAGGGCAGATAAACGGAAGTGACGGCACCAACATCCAGCGGTTGCTCTGACGAAGGCGGCAGTGGACGCCGCTAAAGCTAGCTGTTTGTCTAGCTTTTCTACCAAAAGAATGCACCATAACCACAGACTGCTAATTCTTCAGCAGTATGAAATCCAAGAGAAATTCACTTTGTGACCAGCTTCTGTGACAGCCAGCTATACCAGGATTCTTTTCTTACAGAAGTATTTTTTACATATCTGCGTGATGTCACACTAAAGGAGCGTTCACAAGAACTAATATACATGTTTTAAACAAAGAAATCCCCAATCTCAGATTAGCTTTTAGCTTAGTCTCAACACTTCTAATGCCTAAATCTAAATAGCAAATACATTCTTGTAGCACTTCCTCTCCTTCCATTTTTCTCTTCATCAACTAAAAAAATAGTTTTAGCCCTCATTAAAAATGAATTACAGTTTATACGATCACATTTTAAATTCCAGGTCACAGCTCCTGCTTTTCCCAACATCGCTGCTGTTTATTTCATGGATTGAAAAAAAAAACACCCAAATGGAGCGAGCTTGCATGCAAATTTGTTTCTCCACATCAGGAGGCAGCAAAGTAGACAAACGCAGCTATCACAGCTTTAAATGATGAAATAATGAAGCAGCGCTGCTGTATATGGATATGGATTCAGCTGCATGAGTTATGAGAATGCCTGATCACTTGTCACTGGCTGGCATAAGGGAACGAGGCATGTGTCATATCTTGTTTAAGCAGCCAAATGCAGTGTGTGCATGTGTGTGTGTGTGCGCGTGTGTGTGTGTGTGTGTGTGTGTGTGTGTGTGTGTGTGTGTGTGTGTGTGTGTGTGTGTGTGTGTGTGTGTGTGTGTGTGTGTGTGTGTGTGTGTTGTTTTACAGCGACTCCTCGGATTCTCATTGCAGCTCACGTTGCTGAACGGTTCCTCCCCTCCGGCTGTTAGCTGACTTGGGAAGTTTCCTGCTGGAAACAATGACGACAACTGGCATCTCTGTTTGGTAAATGGAGGTCAGCCTAGGAGACATTATAATCTTACCTTTTACTTTCTGCTGCCATCTACGTGCACTAACACACACTCGCAGACGTCCCAGAACGCAGCTGGAACCAGGCGTCCCGTCCATCGTACGAATGCCAGGATGCTCAGGCGCCAGGGGACTGATGCAGCATGTGCTGGGATTTCATACATGTCCAAGTCCTCTGGGTTTTACGTTGCCAAGTCCTTGAAACTCCAGAAAGAATCCCCAAAAGAGAAAATAGAAATGCAGCAAGTTCAGCTCTCCCTGCAAGTAGCCCACTGCATGAAATGCTAAAAACACATTAATTATTCATCACACGGTTAAAACTCTGTTTCTCTGATGTGTTCAAGTTTGGTTTCTCTTCCTGGTCTACTTCAAACCTACAAAGTTAACTTTAGGATGTTTAGAGAAGTGATTCACCCATTTAAGGGTTTTATTTATAGAGGTACTTTGACGTCATAATTAAAAAATGCTTCATTTTGCTTTAGTTTGATCCAGTTTTCCTGCTTGGACCATGCAACATGGGATACACATTCTTCATTAATGTAAATTAATTCTCTCATAAGATAAAGTCTAATGATGATAAACGAGCTCGTATGATAGGTCTCATTATTCTTCATGTATAACAGCTAAGTCTAGTTTTAACTTAACTATGTCCTGTCGCCGTCACAGTTGCTAGACGACATGACGTACGGCAGTTTCACAGCTGCTGCTGTGCGAGACCTCCTTCATAAAATGCAGCTCTATTCTTTAGATACTACATTTAGTTGTTTCTGAGGGACTTTAATCTAAATACTACCCTACTAAGATTAAGAAAAAAACTTTTGTATTTAATTTACTGAAAATTAGAGCCACACTTGTTGAATAAAACCATTAAGAGACTAAAGATCCTGTTTTAGTTGAAAGAAAAAGTAGATCTAGCATAACTACCAATGGAAAAATACAAAACAAATAATTGTTAAAGGTGCAGGAAATAATAATGACATCATGTGGTCAAATGTGGGTACTGCAGTCCATGAATCTAAACAAACAAGTCCACTCTGAGTAACAGTTGCCAGTTATGGATCAGCACCAGAAGATTCTAGATGATGAGTGAAGACGGGTCACACACAGTAAGTTGATAGATAAGTAGATAAATATGTTTCACTGTAATATCGAGTTGTTGCTAATTGAAAAAATAGCTTGAGATATTTTTAGAGCCGACTATTTCTTTCTAATTCATCGTTAGCATTGTTAGCTCAACGATAGCCTTTTTAAAACAACAACAGTAAAACAAAAGATGCCGTGGCTTCTTGGGTACAAGAAATAACTTCTGGGTCGCTCCTGTTTACTGGCAAACATTCTGTCGATACTCTGCTGCTTTTTGCCTGTCTGTGTCAAATTACAAATGTCAGCACAGACTTGGCAACCCCGTAGGCTAAAATATGATTAGTTCTGGAACCAGGAAGTATGGAGGTGGGACAAATAAAGACTATGACCCTCTTTGGCCTTTTTAAATGGAGAAAAACAGACAACTACCCAGCCGGCTGAGAAAGAAATCTGTTTAAATGTTTCAATGTAACCTTCCCTTCAACATGATGGAGACATTAGACTGTTTTGTGATTTTTATACTGTAAAAATATTACCTATTGTACCTTTAATCTTTTGCAATCATAATTCTGACCCTTTTTGCACAGACTTGCAGACAAACCGATGTTTAAATTTGAGAAAGCGTTTGCTCTTTCTCCATTTTTACACCAACTTTCATAACACATCATTTGGTAAAATGCACAAACATCATCATCGAACTGCAGATGATTCACAACAAGCAAACAAATAAAAAAATCCTTAAAATTAATTGCACCACAGAATAACTGCACACAGACATTTGGGGAAAATGGCTTGCTGTGCATCCAGTTATTGATAGTAAGGCAGTTCAAGACAAATTGAAAGTGACAGTGGAGCGAAATGGCGCTGCTGCATGAATAACAATCTAAATCAAATATTAAATTCATTCAAACGGCGATGACACTGGTGCTGACAGAGTAATCAATTCACATTCCAACCTGATCAGTTGTGCAACAACTCAAAAAAATGAGTCAATTCGTTCCCATCTTTATTCTTTTTTCTGTTCACTCATTTATTAATATTTTCTTCCTCTCTTTAATCTTTTTTCCCTGCTCCGGTTTGAGTTCAGTATATCAGCCTTCTTCCATTTGGTTTATTTTTGGTGTACAACAACAACAACAGAGAATCTGTTTGCATTATTTCTTCTGTGTGACGGATTTCCTCCCCTGCAGATCCGTCTCTCTTACCAACTCAGACCACATTCCTGCTGAAATGGAAAGAAAAGGTCAGAGCTTATTAAAATGACAGCAGATAAGTCACCTAAACCCATTCTGAGTTTTCAATAACAAATCTCACACATTGACAGCCCTAGAGTTTGCATTGTTTTTACACACTTTTGCTTTTAGTTTTAGTTTTTTTGAGGCCGATGATGTCACAGCGAAGTAACAAGTGCTGTCCGAATTGGAAGGATAGGATGCGTCTGGCGTATCCTCGCTGGCAAAGGCAATCCCAGGATGCTTTGCAAGCCAGCCATTGGATTTTCAACAGGCAGAAGAAGCCGCTAGCAGCGAAGTTTAAGTTCCGTTTGTTACAAAAATAAATAAAAAATAGCAGTAGAAAACTAAAAAGCTTAAAGCGTTTCTGTTTATAGGCATTTTTCATTTGTATATTTGTTTTTTAATGTGATTTTAGGCAGAAATCACCCAAAATTAGCTTGTATGGATGTTTATGTGTGTTTCTTTAGTGAATTAAGCTTCTTGTTATTTGTTTTAGGGACAACGGAGCAAAGAAGCTGTTTTATTAAGCTTAGAGGTGAAGCGTGAACCTATTTACACATGACCCCAGTAGTTCGTTCATCTTGTGTTCTGCTGTGAAAACTGCAGTTTTACATTCAGGGATTAATACAGTTGACATGTCTTAAAGAAAAACAATTACAAAATAGGATGTGTGAAGAATATAATTTTAATCTTCACATGTGGATAAATGTAAATTTCCTAAAATGTGTTTGATGCTTTTTGACACCTGGGGTCTCTGATTTTCTCTGTTTAGGGTCAGGAGACTTTACCTTGGCTTGTCCTCCTGGGAGAGAGGACTTCCACTATTATTATCAAGTTAATGTTGTTATTTTGTTGTTTGGTATTTACATTTATTAAAACAAATACTAATTGATAACTCATTCGATCATTCATTTAATTAACATATTACATGAACAGAAAATGAAAAGATGGTAAGGGGACAGGACTATTTACATGACAATTATTTAAAGATCAAAACAAATATGGAACAGTTATGTACACATCATGCAGGATTAACCTGAGTAACTCTTTTCCTGTATCATTTATTTAAACTGAGTGAGCAGGAAGTCTTTGGTAGTGTAGCTGGATCTGCTGCAGAAGGATCCCAGATGTGGAGGGAGGGCTGGAACTGAGACCCGTGGCTGGATGTTTCTGGTCAAAGGGTGGAACAATGTACAGGGCGGTCTGCAGAGAGTGCTTTGGGATGCTTCCTCTCACTGTCCACTGCATCATCCATCTAGGAATTGCTGGGCTGGCTCAGTCCACTACTGTCACATCACTAGGACATATTCAGAAACATGCAATAAGGAGATAGTTTATGGATTCACTAGTATAACAATTGTAACTCTTCAGCAAATAAAATGACAAAGTGTTTTTTAAATAGAGATTCCTACATAAATGACTTGCCTGTTAACAGTAGTTGTGGGTTGGTGTTTCCTGCTCCAGGACAGAGCACTGCTTACTGCCTCCATACCAGCCTCTCTCTCATCGTCTGCAACATTTTCCTCAGGCTCATTCTCCTAACCCTAACACACACACATTATACATACTGACACACACTGCATAGGTGATTATCTTTCAGCTGGCAACAAGTTATTTAACCCCACTTGGTGCAATGAGTTTTTTCTCCTTTTTTAAACAACCATGTGGAAAGACACATCTGGTGGTCGTGGAAAAGATGTTTAAGAAGGTCCAGATCATTGGCATGCATCAAGCAGAGAAAACATATGAGGAGATTGGAGGAATTACTAAAATTGGGTTAAGAACTGTCCAACACATTATTAAAAACTGGTGTGATGAGTCCAGATGGACCCTGTTCCAGAGTGATGGGTGCATCAGGGTAAGAAGAGAGGCAGATGAAGTGATGCACCCATCATGCTTAGTGCCTACTGTACAAGCCTGTGGGGGCAGGGCTATGATCTGGGGTTGCTGCAGTTGGTCAGGTCTAGGTTCAGCAACAGGATGTGCTCCAAGAATGAGGTCAGCTGACTACCTGAATATACTGAATGACCAGGTTATTCCATCAATGGATTTGTTCTTCTGATGGCACGGCCATATTCCAAGATGACAATGCCAGGATTCATCGGGTTCAAATTGAGATTCACCGTCTATTTTCTATCAGAAGCTAATGCAGGGTATAGGTGTAGGAGGCAATTTTCATGTTCAGCCTAGATGAAAAACTCGATTATAATCAGAAATAAGGTTTAAAAAATGTTTTTTCAGTGTTTCAGACATTTTTGCTGATTTCTCACCTTGCCATTTGAAGTCCATTTAAAAAAATAAGATTGTTATATAAGTTTTTACTCCTCTTTTTTAGATTCTGTACTTGTTATTTTGTATTTTTTAAATATAGTTTAATCTTTTAAAAAGTTTTATTTCTGATAGCGATGCTCCGATTACGGAGTGTTGGGTTTCGGAACAATACTACGGTCGGTTGTGTGATCAAACTTGTAAAAGTATTTTTGTTGGTTGGGGTGCATCAGGTGACAAGAGCAGCTAACTTTGTAGCTAGCTCTGGATAAGATGAAGTCTTACTTGGCCTTTCCACCAGATGCGTAAGCGTCATACAACATTTGCAAAATGTAGTCGGCAGCAGTTAGCCTCCATTATACTTGATGCTGACTGAATCCTGGCGATACAAAAGTGTGGTTCAGGTAAAGTACACACAGCTTCTGTGTTAGTCATGGCTGATCAACATTTCCAAAGTGCCAGCATGATTTATTTAGTCACGTTTTGCTAACAGCCACAAATGAAAAGAATCAGGGGAGCAGTTAGAAGAACTACGAAAGGTCTCGGGTGCGTATCCCGGACAAGCCCCCGATAATTTTCTTACCCTGCTCAACCAGAGAAAAGAGGAAGTTTACACCAGATGATTACTGGTTAAAAGGAAAAGTGGGATTTTAGCATTCTTGAGTTTAATGGCCGCCGTGTTTATGGTTATTAGTTTTTATCCTTTTGCCTAATGTGGAGCAAATTTTGGGAACCAAATAACAGAAAATCAAAGCAAGCATTATATCACTCTTCTGCAAAAAGATGAGACATTTTTCGTTTGAAGCAAGGTGAGAATAAACTGGTATAATTAATGCATCTATATGCTTGATGTAAAATAAATAACATGTTCTAATATTTTATTCATAATAACTTTACATGGTTAATATGTCTAGCTTGAGGCTCTTCTCCAAGCAAGTTCAAATATTAATACCGAGCTGGAGGGCGCAAAGCTTTCAATAAAGTTCAGTCTTTTATTAGAAATGAATGCTTATTAAATGCTTTTTTCTTAAATTTTTAAAGCTTTGTTTGGATTTTAACTGCAAACTTCATCCTTGTATAAACAGAAGTATAAATTCATATCTTATTAAGCTGTTTTCACGTGACAAGCCTGTCCAAGGGACGAATTTCAAGTGTGTCGTGGGTTTGATCAGTAGGAGGTTTCCATTAACAGTTTCAGTTAAGTGTTGTGTAGCTTTCAGACCATTAGTAAACAGGCATTCCTTCACACCCTGTCTCACTCCATCACTCGTTGTCCTTGCGCTTGATTAGAATGCACCCCGGTTGTCTGTCTGCTTGCTCATTAATCACTACTGCGAGTGACGGGGCCCCGACGCTAAACATACAGTTTGTCCTCATCTCAGCTCTCAGCACAAAGTGCTTCTTCAGCAGAAACCCACAAAGGGTCACAAATGACTGAGGTGGCTGGAGTTCTCTGCTTATAGCGGCCCTAGCGGTGCGTGGGGTGTAAATCGATCATTGCCATTTGTGTAAAATGGTTCTGCAAGATTCTGGTTCACATCCTGGTAACTAACAGCCAAATGGGTGAGCTTTGTTGATGGACTTTAGCTGACAAAGCTTTTTATTTTTGTATAAACCAGGTACTTTTAACTAGGTTAGCTGCATGGGATCCCATATTTGCAGCACTTCCAGTTCCACTGTACATGGATAAGAAGATGGCTTTTTCTACTCGAGATGCCTCCAGTATTTGTCAAAAAGGACCGTAATTCACGCAGAGGCACATGCGCAATGCAAATATGGCATCTGTTGCAACTTTCCCATTTCATCGATGTTCCAATGTTCCAAATGAACAAAGACAGGAAATGTTCTTCAAGAGTTAAAGGACATCATATACAGGTCTATGTGTCTACTGAAAAGAACAACAATCCCCTACAATCTAGGGTTTTTGACCATCCATTAGATGAAGAAATCATCTTGTGTTTGAAACGTTATTCAATCAGTAAGAAACACATTGCGAAAAGACGCTGGTGTTTCCCTGAGAAACACCAGCAGATGTTTCGCTCCTCGCATCGCTGATGCCAATGGCTTCTGACAGTCGGACAAACTAAGGAGGACGCTTGTGATTCAGAAGACCAAACTCATCAAGCAAAACAGAGCAAACCCTCCCCAGAAATTCAAATAAAGTGACAATATGTTGGATGTACTCAATCACTGAGCTGCCACGTTAGATCAGGCCCGCGGAGAGGAGGTGGTTTTCTAAAGGAGGAGGCCAGCGGATACATAATCTCTTGTGACTCCAAGGATGTGATTAAAAACCAAGGACACTTTAATGAGGAGCTTTTCTTGTAACCTCCTTCTTCTAATTATTCTGCTTTAGCTAGTCCAAACCTTTAAGCTCCATTTGAGGTTGCTTCTGTAATTTGATCCAACACCTTCATTTTAGAGCCTAAAGCTTCTAAAATGAGAACATGAATGCACATGTTTGGCCTCGAGTGTTTTCTCTTTAATAAACTTGACTTGTTAAAAGCATCGGGCCTGCCCAGCACCAATTAGCTCTTGAGGAATGACCGTCCTACGTCTAACCCATGGAGCCTAAGAGCTCCATGGGGAAATGTGAGGGAAAGTGACCCTAAGAGGGGTTAATTTCATCTTTCTAGATCAAATCCTCGTTATGAGGAGCGTCACCTTCTCAAACTGGCTCGACCAAGCAAAAAGGTTTTGTGTGTATGAGCGGACGGACGTGGCTCCTGGAATGGGTTCCATAGATATTTTTGCACAAATGCATATTTTAGTTAACTTTCTCATTTAGCGAGCCGAGATGAGTGAGTCCATGAATGCTACTTGACAAGGAGACGTAGATCTGTGAGACTTTTTCTGTCCCAAGTGTTTCACAGTCATTTTCTTTCTGCAGCTAATGCAGGAAATAGGTGTAGAAGACTTTTTCATGTTCAGCCTGCACGTGAAACTCAGAGTGACCGATTGTTTTTCAAAAATAACAAGTAAAAGTTTTCTCAGTGAACTCGGTCTATGAAGCTTGGTCTTTTCCCTAGAGTACAGATTCACCCCTACACACACAGAGTCAGACTTATATAAATAACTCTGATTATTTTTCATCTCTAAATCCTTACTTCCAATAAAAGATGGATTTGTCGTACCACGGCGCTCTTCCAACATCAGTATTGACTGTAACTCTGCGTTGTGTCGATCAAACAAGGTTTCTTTAAAGAGATCGCTTTCATGTTCTTTAATTATCTATTGATGAGTTTATAATTCAAGCTGAAAATTCCTCAAATAATTTAATCATCATGCACTGTGGAGCAGGAAATAATGTAAATGTCTCCCAATCTTTGAAAAATGAATCCATTTCATGGCTTTCTCACAGATTTGTTGCCAAAAAAGTGTCATTTATGGAGATAATTTTTTTTTTAAATAAAACATCAACATTCCCCTCATTTTGTTTCTACCTTGTGGGGAACATTTTTGAATAAAGTTGATATTCAGTTGTGTTAAAATGTTCTATTGGGTTAAATTTGACCAATCTCTATAACTTCTTGGTTGGTCTGACTGTTAGCAAAACATTGCATAAACAACTGGATGGATTTAAAAGAGCCAATCATGCAAAAACAAACTTTTTTGAGCTTTTGACCATCACAGCTCCTTCTTGAGTAATAGAAGTTCATTACTCACAGTGCTCAAGTAACATTTTCTGAAGGTAGTTTTTTAACTGTCAGGTTATCATTTGTGTCCCTACTTTTTATGTTCCACTCACCTCTGGTCAAAAGCCTTTTTTGTGGGCGTTTGGGTGGACATGCTGTTTGGCCCAGACGTTCAGCTGGACCCCCCTTTAACAACGCTGCCTCCTGGTTAACTCTCCTCTTCTTACACTGCTGCCCCTCCTGGATAACTCCACGTCTGAGAGCATCGGACCGGCGGCTGGTCATTCTCAAATATAGGACTTTTCCCTCTGGGTAAGATGTAAGGAACAAATATACGTGCTTTTCTTGATCTGCTCCACACAGTTAAAATCCGCTCTTCCACATAAAAACTACCACCATTTTGCTTCTTCTGTCTTTAGCTTAGTCCGTGTCCCTTTTCAGCTGTTTCATGTGTTTCGTGGTCACGGCTGTTACCGGCTTTGGAAAAGGGATAAAAGTCCTCTTCGACATCCGATCTGGGCGTCTAGAGTCTGATTAGCACCTCCCCAGCAGCAGCGCAGTTCCTTGCTGTTTGAAAATATTTAGGAGACGAAAAAACAATTTTAGCCAGATCGGAGCAGCTCAGACCCACAGGAATCAATAGTAAATGCCCGCTTGCTTGTATGCTGTCCCAGAGTGCTTTGTGACGTTACGTCACGATTTATTTTTAGCTACTGTAGAAAGCTCTATTGGGGGTGTGTCATTTTGATTGACAGATAGCAGATGAGCCGTCAGCACTAGCGACTTGCCTCCTGCTGGCTCCAGGGAAGGCCTCAGCCTCGGTCTCACGTTCAAAGTGTTACAGCCTAGAAGCCCGAGGGTAGCAGAGTCACTCAGCCATGGTGTTCTGGCTGAAAGCACCCGCCAACCTCCGTTAGCTGCTGTTAGCTCATAGTTACGTTGGTTTAGAGTTTGGTGTCAAGCATCTGCCCCCACCCTCACAGCTCTGCTCTCAGCTCCATTTTTGCATTTTCCAGAAGTGATGAGACCCGGTGTCAGTACCAGATCTGCTCAGGTGCTAGATCGGCTCGGGGTCCTGCGCCTGCCGGTGACGTCACACTAGATGATTGGCTGAACGTAAGACTTACAGAAGTTACGATACCATGTTCATAAAAGTTACGGTAGCACGTTGACAATGAAGATATTTTTATTGGTTTGAACAAAATTGCGGTTGTAGTCCTTGTGGTTGTAGTCCTGTAGTCCAAAAACAAACACTTTTCAGGGAAAATATGTTTGTTTTGCCAAAGGAAACGTAAAATAAAAGCAAAAATATCAATTGATAAACAGAGATTCTCAGCAGCTCTTGATTTTGATGAAAAGGGGCAAAATAAAAATAAAATAACTTTATTGAACAAATAGCAAGCAACATTTTGAATGAATGAATGAATGAATGAATGGATTTAAGAACTAACAAAATATACAGAATTCCACATAAAAACAGAAATGGCTGCTAATTCTGTAAATACATTTACAATTTTTCACATATAAAAACTGTTGTGCTTTTTGGAAGTCTGGTGTTGGTTTTATGTAGTTTCACATTCTTTACAAAACTACGACAATATGGTGTTTTATTAATAAAATAGAAGAAACAAGACAAAACTGCTAAACTCTTTCCAAAACTTATGTTTGAAATTCGAGTGGATTTGCCGTAGTTTGACGTCATCATCGGCAGGCGAAGGACCCCGAGCCGATCTGGCACCCGAGCAGATCTGGTACCGACACCATGACGCGGCCAAGATGGCAGTGATGGGAACCGTCCACTGGGCTTCAACTCAGCTCTTCAGAAATCTACAGGTTACGGCGCAGAGGATTCGTCCATTATTTATACAGTCAATGTTTTTTGCTTTTCTTTACAAAAGTGATGGGCGTGGTGAAGATGTCAGGCTTAGTGATTTGGCAACACAAACTACTTTTGGATTATCTCTGATGGAGGGAATCCAGATGTGTGAGAGCTTCCATGGACATCCAAACAGATGCCACTGCACCGCTTCTATAAAGTTTTTTAGTTGCTTTTTCTTGTTTATCTCTCTGTTTTTAATTTATTCCAACTAAAAACAGGAAAGGTCATTATATCAAGCTTAATTTACCACATGAAATATTCAAAATGTTACCTAGGGAAAATAAAGTCTTGTCATTTCCTTTAGTAACAGAGCCTAGAAATGTAGACCAGCCATAGAGATTTTGCTCTGCAGGTTGTAAATATTTACATATATAGGATGGCTTGCTAGGCTACTAATAACACTCGATTTCAATACCTTTTTAATGTATTTCTAAAGCATAGCTGTTAGAAGTTTCTTTAGAATCATCTCAGCACAGACTCTGTGGCTGAAATCGGATTACTTGTCTTTGTTTTGGGTTCCTTGTGGTCACTTGTAGCACTTTTAGTCACATGCATCCATCCATCCATCCATCCATCCATCCATCCATCCATCCATCCATCCATCCATCCATCCATCCATCCATCCATCCATCCATCCATCCATCCATCCATCCATCCATCCATCCATCCATCCATTTTCTTCTGCTTATTCGGAGTCGGGTCGCGGGGGCAGCAGCTTAAGGAGGGAAGCCCAGACCTCCCTCTCCCCAGCCACATGGGCCAGCTCCTCCGGGGGAATCCCAAGGTGTTCCCTGGCTAGCCGAGAGACATAATCTCTCCAGCGTGTCCTGGGTCTTCCTTTGGGTCTCCTCCCGATTGGACGTGCCTGGAAAATCTCACCAGGGAGGCATCCAGGAGCATCCTAACCAGATGCCCGAGCCACCTCAACTGGCTCCTCTTGATGTGGAGGAGCAGCGGGTCTACTCCGAGCCCCGAGCTCCTCACCCTATCTCTAAGGGAGAGTCCAGCCACCCTGCGAAGAAAACTCATTTCGGCCGCTTGTATCCGCGATCTCGTTCTTTCGGTCACTACCCAAAGCTCGTGACCATAGGTGAGGGTAGGAACGTAGATCGACCGGTAAATTGAGAGCTTCGCCTTTCGACTCAGCTCTCTCTTCACCACGACAGACCGGTACAACGCCCCCATCACTGCAGATGCAGCACCAATCCGCCTGTCGATCTCACGCTCCACCCTTCCCTCACTCGTGAACAAGACCCCGAGATACTTGAACTCCTCCACTTGGGGCAGGACCTCATCCCTGACCTGGAGAAGGCATTCTACCCTTTTCCGACTCAAGACCATGGTCTCGGATTTAGAGGAGTTGATTCTCATCCCAGCTGCTTCACACCCGGCTGCGAACCGCTCCAGCGAAAGCCGGAGATCACGTTCTGACGAAGCCAACAGGACCACATCATCTGCAAAAAGCAGAGACCTGATCCTTAGGCCACCAAAACGGATCCCCTCACCACCTTGGCTGCACCTAGAAATTCTGTCCATAAAAGTTATGAACAGAATCGGTGACAAAGGGCAGCCTTGGCGGAGTCCAACTCTCACCGGAAACGAGCCCGACTTACTGCCGGCAATGCGGACCAAGCTCTGACACTGGTCGTACAAGGACCTAACAGCCCGTATCAAGGGGCCTGGTACACCATACTCCCAGAGTACCCCCCACAGGGCCCCCCGAGGGACGCGGTCGAACGCCTTCTCCAAATCCACAAAACACATGTAGATTGGTTGGGCGAACTCCCACGCACCCTCCAGGACCCCCCCAAGGGTATAGAGCTGGTCCAGTGTTCCACGGCCAGGACGAAAACCACATTGCTCCTCCTGAATCCGAGGTTCGACTATCTGACGGACCCTCCTCTCCAGAACCCCTGAATAGACCTTACCAGGGAGACTCAGGAGTGTGATCCCCCTGTAGTTGGAACACACCCTGCGGTCCCCCTTTTTAAATAGGGGGACCACCACCCCAGTCTGCCAGTCAAGTGGAACTGCCCCCGATGTCCACGCGATATTGCAGAGCCGCATCAACCAACACAGCCCCACAACATCCAGAGCCTTAAGGAAATCCGGGCGGATCTCATCCACCCCCGGAGCCTTTCCACTGAGGAGTTTTTTGACCACCTCAGTGACCTCTGCTCCAGAGATTGGAGAGCCCAACTCCAAATCCCCAGACTCTGCTTCCCATGCATATATAATTTATTTTATTAATCAGACCTTGTGCATTAAACTGTTTAAAGTCTCACATTTCCAAGATGAGGTGAAGCCGTGTGACCAGTGAAATGGAGTAAATCTGCTTTATAAAGCAGCTTCCTGCA
Organism: Aphyosemion australe; assembly: GCA_006937985.1. NCBI lineage: Eukaryota > Metazoa > Chordata > Actinopteri > Cyprinodontiformes > Nothobranchiidae > Aphyosemion > Aphyosemion australe. The sequence continues at coordinate 1,256,932 of SSNS01000169.1, read as the reverse complement.
GATTACTGCTGTCCAGGCCACAGCAAAAACAATCTCCAGGGTCATTAAAGTGAACACAAACACAAGAGCTCTGTGAATACAAAGAGAAACATGAAATCATGTGTGAAATGCAAATTCAGAGAGTTACTGTGCCTCAAAATTGAAATGTCAGGAGGTGGAGAGGAGAAAAGCACTTAAAAAAACAAATCTCGGTTATGATTGGGTGCAGATTCACCCTCACCTAAAAGTTTTATTGTCTGGGTTCAGAATTTTTTTACCTTCCGTCTGCTGGAGGGACAGCACCTGTAGAGCTGCAGAGAACGACTCATTCTGCAGTTTGCTTTGTTCCCACGTGAGGCTTGAAGTGTTTTGTCAGTGTGACCTGGCTGCAAGTGAACCACCAACGTCCTTCTGAGGAAAAGGAAATCTATCAGAGGAGAAAGAAGAAACGCTACAGACTCTGTACATACAAATTTTGTTTGATTGCTTATGTATATAGGGCTACTTTTTGTCTTCATCTTTTATATTCCTGTTGGTATAAGAGCTGTGTAATGCTTAAATTTCTCATTTGTAGGTTTATAAAGGTTTATTCTATTCTAGAATAAGGAAGTCCAACTAAATCGGCCCTCACCATTTGTAGATCCTCCACCAGAGGGCAGTAGACATGTAGAGTGTCGCACTGTAAGTGGTGATGAAGGTGCTAATCCTAATACTCCCCCTGGATGCTTTAAATCCAGAGGTAGTTAGATAGGATTGTTTCTCAGCTACAAACGTGAAAAGTTAGCTCAATATCTGTAAAACCAACTGAGTTATAGTAGTTAAAGTTGTGTTTCCAGTCCACTTTAATTGAAAAGCACACTTTGAAAACAATTGAATTAACCAAAGTGCTGTACACTACTAAAATGTATTCAAAATAAACATAAACAACACAAAAAGAAAATCATAAAAGTTCCCATTATTAAGATAAACAAAAATCAAAATGGAAACGGTCAATAAAAAGTCACACTGTTGCATCTAAACCCCATTATACCTGATCATAGACCTCTAGACTTGAGGGAGTCTTTCAGATGTTGTTCGGTTCAATCAACACAGCTGGGTAATATCTGAGCAAGGGTGGGTTCATGTGCCAACAATTAGCTGCTAAAGTGTTCCAGATCTGGATAGAAGAGAACATTATTCTAGTCTGGCTAGCTAGTCCTGTTTCTAGAGAAGTGGCTCGCTCTGAGTGACATCACCAGTCTGTGAGCTCCAACATGCAGTGGCGCCCCCAAGGGGTGGACAGGGGANCAGAGGTGGAAAGAGTACTAAAATATTCTACTCAAGTAAAACTATAATTACTTTAATGAATTTGTACTCAAGTACAGGTAAAATTACCTGTCTCAAAATCTACTCAAGTAAAAGTAAAAAGTAGCTCATTTCAAATGTACTCTGAGTAAAAATTACTTAGTTACTTTTTTGACATGAGGACGGCCTCTTCTGAATAATTAAAAAAAGACAATAGGGTATATAAATCTCGAAGCTGTTTTTAATGAAAAGAAAAAATATGCACATTAAAGTACAAAGGCAGTTAAACTGCAAACCAGCAAATCAAATTAAGTTATGGTCACAGTCATAAGTCCTGACAGACATCACTTCATTCCCTTTCACGAGCTCTGATCTTCTTAGGTGATCCATCCAGTCATCCAAGTGGAGTCCGTCAGTGTTTCTTATTTTTTCCTTCATCCCTCGTAACACAAATTCTCCCGTAAATGCGATGCACTGCATGACTCACCTTTAGCGTCTGCAGCTCTTCCGTGGTTTAATCCAGTATAGACATAAACACATAGACACCATTAGACCCATTAAGTTCTGGATCACTATCAAAATGCATAATGAGGCTTCTACATTTATATATGTCTATGCTCTTGTCTCGGCTGTCTCCGGCAGTCTCGGCAGCTCCGGTGGCCTAGTGGTAGAGTGTTTACTCAGTAACACATAAGAATAAAATTGTAGCAAATTACAATACTTACAAAAAAAAGTACTTAAGTAAAAGTAAAATTACAGATTTTAAAAACGACTTAAAAAGTACAAAATACACAAAAAAACTACTCAATTACAGTAATTCAATTACATGTAATTCATTACTTTCCACCTCTGTNCCCCGAAATAAAACATCTTCATGTTCACACAAAACATTAATCTTCTTCCATTCATAGTAAATAATTTATTTCATAAATAATTTAAATATATATGTATGTCACTGAGGCTCACTATTTTACTATGATAATAATAATAATAATAATAATAATAAATCCTAATACTTTTTGTAGATGTTTTAATGTAAACGGCAACAGGCAAATTTACCTTTTAAAAATTAATAAATAAAATAAAATTTAAAACAATACCTGAAATGAATGTTTGAATTTTTGTCTTTCTCCTGAAATATCTGTGTTTCTCAAATCTGAGGTCGATGTATAGGATGCATAGGTGTTTTGTTTTTTAATGAAAAAGAATGAAGGCGTAATGCACAGCTACAGGCTAAACTCTCCCAGAGTTACCATAGGGACCAATTTGGTGTGCCACCCCAAATTGACATGAGTGTCCTAAAAAGCGCTATATAAGTTTGATGTATTATTATTATTATTATTATTTTCATTGTCCCCCAAATGAAAATTTTCTGGCGTCACTGCTGCCTAAATGTAGACAACTATGGAAAAAGCTAACACATGAAATTGTAACTACATACACACTAGGCTCTGGCTTCAGTATAACTTTAGTTCTGGTGAATGGATGGACCTCTAAAAGAGGTGTGAAGGTCTGAAAGGCTGCTGCCGGGCCAGATTCCATTTTAACGTGAGGTCTGACCTCACATGTCAAAGGTAAGGCAAAAAGTGCGGGTGAGCGTGACATTTATGGGTCACGTCTGCTGTAAATAATTGGAGAGCACTTTGTCTTCCTGTCTGGAGCTAATGAAGATGTCACTGAGAAGTTAGAGCCTCGTCTCCTGATGGGGACGGCGGAACTGCGTTAATGAACCTGTTTGTACAGTACGAATTACTCATTCTGGGTCGTTTGGGACAAATCCTCTTTTTGCAGAAAGGTCTATAAAGATCACGACCTTTAGTTAATGTGACGGTCTGAATAACCGGTGGTTATCTCCGCCACCGTGTGTAGCGACGGGACCGTAAAGGTCAGAAGTGTTACCTTGGTGCTGACCACACAGACCTAAAGCACCTCCAGGAAGGAAAGGCTGCCCTTTTTGATGCTGCCAACATGAGCTGAGAGAACAGGAAGTAAACCCAAGATCTCCATCTGATCAATGCTAATGGGCTCTATGCACGCTCCAACTTCCGCATTCCACATAAGACCGCACTCCTATGTCCGGTTGCCATAGTCGCCAGCGAAGCTGTGACATGGCTGAGTTTGGAGTTCACCCGGTGCTTCCTGGAGGTTAGTTGCTTATGACTTTTTGGTCGGACGTGTTATTGGTAGAGGTTTTTTTTTTTTTTTAAATCGAGAGAAAAAACTTTTTCTTTCTTTTCATCTAAACAAAGAGAAAATTCACCTTACATCATTGCTTGTAACTTTTGGTAACACCAGTAAGCACCGGGTGAACTCCAAACTCTCAGCCATGTCGCAGCTTCGCCGATGACATAGGGGTGCGGTCTTATGTGGAATGCGGAAGTTGGAGCGTGCATAGAGCCCATTATAAACGAACTATGTTAACTCACAGGGAAAAAGTGATGAAGGTCCAGCATTGGTCGGCCCACTTCCTGTTCTATAAGTTTCACATCGATTAAGGTCCTAATCAGACTGACAAGGTTTCATTTTTTATCTAACAGCATAAAAGTTGAAAACTTCACTCACAAGAAAAAGATTTATTCATTTCAGAAGAGGATTAGGGCCACTGAAAAGAAAAAATAAGAATTCTGACTTTTTGACCTGCTGAGAAAAAAGTAAGAATTCTGAGAATTCTTTTTCTTTTCATTGGCCCTAATCCTCTTCCGTACATTCTGATTTCTGCACATCACATGCTCTTGTAAACAGGTCAGAGTTTAAATTCACAGGTTTTGACTCAAGAAGGAAAAAGGAACCAGAGATGCTTTAAAGTTTTATCAGGGGTAGAGCAGATTCTGATTCTATCATCAGTCACGTAGCGCCACCTGGTGTCTTCACTTAGACACAGCAGCAGCTAGCCATTGTCACATATATATATATACAGTCAGAGGTGGAAAGAGTACTAAAATATTCTACTCAAGTAAAACTATAATTACTTTAATGAATTTGTACTCAAGTACAGGTAAAATTACCTGTCTCAAAATCTACTCAAGTAAAAGTAAAAAGTAGCTCATTTCAAATGTACTCTGAGTAAAAATTACTTAGTTACTTTTTTGACATGAGGACGGCCTCTTCTGAATAATTAAAAAAAGACAATAGGGTATATAAATCTCGAAGCTGTTTTTAATGAAAAGAAAAAATATGCACATTAAAGTACAAAGGCAGTTAAACTGCAAACCAGCAAATCAAATTAAGTTATGGTCACAGTCATAAGTCCTGACAGACATCACTTCATTCCCTTTCACGAGCTCTGATCTTCTTAGGTGATCCATCCAGTCATCCAAGTGGAGTCCGTCAGTGTTTCTTATTTTTTCCTTCATCCCTCGTAACACAAATTCTCCCGTAAATGCGATGCACTGCATGACTCACCTTTAGCGTCTGCAGCTCTTCCGTGGTTTAATCCAGTATAGACATAAACACATAGACACCATTAGACCCATTAAGTTCTGGATCACTATCAAAATGCATAATGAGGCTTCTACATTTATATATGTCTATGCTCTTGTCTCGGCTGTCTCCGGCAGTCTCGGCAGCTCCGGTGGCCTAGTGGTAGAGTGTTTACTCAGTAACACATAAGAATAAAATTGTAGCAAATTACAATACTTACAAAAAAAAGTACTTAAGTAAAAGTAAAATTACAGATTTTAAAAACGACTTAAAAAGTACAAAATACACAAAAAAACTACTCAATTACAGTAATTCAATTACATGTAATTCATTACTTTCCACCTCTGTATACAGTATACAGTATAANATCCATCCATCCATCCATCCATCCATCCATCCATCCATCCATCCATCCATCCATCCATCCATCCATCCATCCATCCATTTTCTTCTGCTTATTCGGAGTCGGGTCGCGGGGGCAGCAGCTTAAGGAGGGAAGCCCAGACCTCCCTCTCCCCAGCCACATGGGCCAGCTCCTCCGGGGGAATCCCAAGGTGTTCCCTGGCTAGCCGAGAGACATAATCTCTCCAGCGTGTCCTGGGTCTTCCTTTGGGTCTCCTCCCGATTGGACGTGCCTGGAAAATCTCACCAGGGAGGCATCCAGGAGCATCCTAACCAGATGCCCGAGCCACCTCAACTGGCTCCTCTTGATGTGGAGGAGCAGCGGGTCTACTCCGAGCCCCGAGCTCCTCACCCTATCTCTAAGGGAGAGTCCAGCCACCCTGCGAAGAAAACTCATTTCGGCCGCTTGTATCCGCGATCTCGTTCTTTCGGTCACTACCCAAAGCTCGTGACCATAGGTGAGGGTAGGAACGTAGATCGACCGGTAAATTGAGAGCTTCGCCTTTCGACTCAGCTCTCTCTTCACCACGACAGACCGGTACAACGCCCCCATCACTGCAGATGCAGCACCAATCCGCCTGTCGATCTCACGCTCCACCCTTCCCTCACTCGTGAACAAGACCCCGAGATACTTGAACTCCTCCACTTGGGGCAGGACCTCATCCCTGACCTGGAGAAGGCATTCTACCCTTTTCCGACTCAAGACCATGGTCTCGGATTTAGAGGAGTTGATTCTCATCCCAGCTGCTTCACACCCGGCTGCGAACCGCTCCAGCGAAAGCCGGAGATCACGTTCTGACGAAGCCAACAGGACCACATCATCTGCAAAAAGCAGAGACCTGATCCTTAGGCCACCAAAACGGATCCCCTCACCACCTTGGCTGCACCTAGAAATTCTGTCCATAAAAGTTATGAACAGAATCGGTGACAAAGGGCAGCCTTGGCGGAGTCCAACTCTCACCGGAAACGAGCCCGACTTACTGCCGGCAATGCGGACCAAGCTCTGACACTGGTCGTACAAGGACCTAACAGCCCGTATCAAGGGGCCTGGTACACCATACTCCCAGAGTACCCCCCACAGGGCCCCCCGAGGGACGCGGTCGAACGCCTTCTCCAAATCCACAAAACACATGTAGATTGGTTGGGCGAACTCCCACGCACCCTCCAGGACCCCCCCAAGGGTATAGAGCTGGTCCAGTGTTCCACGGCCAGGACGAAAACCACATTGCTCCTCCTGAATCCGAGGTTCGACTATCTGACGGACCCTCCTCTCCAGAACCCCTGAATAGACCTTACCAGGGAGACTCAGGAGTGTGATCCCCCTGTAGTTGGAACACACCCTGCGGTCCCCCTTTTTAAATAGGGGGACCACCACCCCAGTCTGCCAGTCAAGTGGAACTGCCCCCGATGTCCACGCGATATTGCAGAGCCGCATCAACCAACACAGCCCCACAACATCCAGAGCCTTAAGGAAATCCGGGCGGATCTCATCCACCCCCGGAGCCTTTCCACTGAGGAGTTTTTTGACCACCTCAGTGACCTCTGCTCCAGAGATTGGAGAGCCCAACTCCAAATCCCCAGACTCTGCTTCCCATGCATATATAATTTATTTTATTAATCAGACCTTGTGCATTAAACTGTTTAAAGTCTCACATTTCCAAGATGAGGTGAAGCCGTGTGACCAGTGAAATGGAGTAAATCTGCTTTATAAAGCAGCTTCCTGCAGATTACTGCTGTCCAGGCCACAGCAAAAACAATCTCCAGGGTCATTAAAGTGAACACAAACACAAGAGCTCTGTGAATACAAAGAGAAACATGAAATCATGTGTGAAATGCAAATTCAGAGAGTTACTGTGCCTCAAAATTGAAATGTCAGGAGGTGGAGAGGAGAAAAGCACTTAAAAAAACAAATCTCGGTTATGATTGGGTGCAGATTCACCCTCACCTAAAAGTTTTATTGTCTGGGTTCAGAATTTTTTTACCTTCCGTCTGCTGGAGGGACAGCACCTGTAGAGCTGCAGAGAACGACTCATTCTGCAGTTTGCTTTGTTCCCACGTGAGGCTTGAAGTGTTTTGTCAGTGTGACCTGGCTGCAAGTGAACCACCAACGTCCTTCTGAGGAAAAGGAAATCTATCAGAGGAGAAAGAAGAAACGCTACAGACTCTGTACATACAAATTTTGTTTGATTGCTTATGTATATAGGGCTACTTTTTGTCTTCATCTTTTATATTCCTGTTGGTATAAGAGCTGTGTAATGCTTAAATTTCTCATTTGTAGGTTTATAAAGGTTTATTCTATTCTAGAATAAGGAAGTCCAACTAAATCGGCCCTCACCATTTGTAGATCCTCCACCAGAGGGCAGTAGACATGTAGAGTGTCGCACTGTAAGTGGTGATGAAGGTGCTAATCCTAATACTCCCCCTGGATGCTTTAAATCCAGAGGTAGTTAGATAGGATTGTTTCTCAGCTACAAACGTGAAAAGTTAGCTCAATATCTGTAAAACCAACTGAGTTATAGTAGTTAAAGTTGTGTTTCCAGTCCACTTTAATTGAAAAGCACACTTTGAAAACAATTGAATTAACCAAAGTGCTGTACACTACTAAAATGTATTCAAAATAAACATAAACAACACAAAAAGAAAATCATAAAAGTTCCCATTATTAAGATAAACAAAAATCAAAATGGAAACGGTCAATAAAAAGTCACACTGTTGCATCTAAACCCCATTATACCTGATCATAGACCTCTAGACTTGAGGGAGTCTTTCAGATGTTGTTCGGTTCAATCAACACAGCTGGGTAATATCTGAGCAAGGGTGGGTTCATGTGCCAACAATTAGCTGCTAAAGTGTTCCAGATCTGGATAGAAGAGAACATTATTCTAGTCTGGCTAGCTAGTCCTGTTTCTAGAGAAGTGGCTCGCTCTGAGTGACATCACCAGTCTGTGAGCTCCAACATGCAGTGGCGCCCCCAAGGGGTGGACAGGGGAGGGCCANAGTATATATTTATATATATATATATATATATATATATATATATATATATATATATATATATATATATATATATATATATATATATATATATATATATATATATATATATATATATATATATAGTTTATTTGTATAAGGGCTGCCTGTACCAATTGTGGTTTTAGTGCATCTCCTCCATCGTGATCATCTCTTCATGTGCTGCTTCGCTGTTGTTGTGCATCTGTAAACTAATGTTTTTAGTCTCTGAGGGCACAGCTAAGTTTCAGCGATCCATCATCCACGCCATATTAATCCTAGCCGCCCATGTTCTGAATCAGCTTTGCTGAATAGATCTCCTATTGAGATAATGGCTTTTTCATCACCAGCAGTGTGATGTGTGACCGGTGCAGACCCCGACACGGTGTGGTGTGGATTCAGGCTCTTTGTTAGAACATTAGAATGTAAGATTCAGTTAAAGGTCTGTGAATTTTATTAAATAAATGAATCAGAGGTTTCATGATGGTATTTGGATCTTCTTAAATTACTAAATATCTGAATTTGAATTCTGAAAATGTTGATTTTATCTTTAAGAAAAGGACTACTGCCTAAGAACTGATCTGAAACTTGTTTAGAAACCCTAAAGATTAAATCACATTAAATGTATCTGAATGCATAATAAAAGCTAATTATTGAGCTGCGTCTTCCACATAACATTTTATAGCAGCTACTTTTAAAATCCTCATTTTAACAAGTCCAGTTCAGTGATGTTTAACGTGATGGTGCCACCTAGTGGTGTAATGCATCAAGAAAATACAACAGAAATGACACTGTTGGGATTTATTTAATAAACATTTGCCAAAAGGAAGGGGAGAAGGGGGGGCAGATTATTTTAGTACAAAAAAAAAGTTGTTTCCTTTTATTTCAAACCTCTTATTATGATTGTTTTGCTCATTATGTTACACCTACAGCCCAAGATTGGTATGGAACTCAAAAACAGCCTTTGATCCATACAACAGTTTGAACAAGTGCCACCGGTCTTTGTCCTCACAGCTCCAGACGTGGACGTCCCACCCGCCAGCCTCATCCAACCGGCCATAAATCAACAATCTCTGCCACAGATGAAAGGACTCGGCATCATCCGTCAAACGTCCCTCGTCCATTTTTTTTTTGTTTCATAGCCAAAAATAGGTTCTGCCTACTTCGGTCAGTAGTGCAAAACATACTACTACTCTGCCTCAGAACATTAGGGAAAGGCTAAGGTAGAATAAAATGTACCCGGCCCGATGAACGTCCAAAAAAGGTCAAAGTTTAATTTAAAAGACGGCAAAATAGATTACAAAAAAATACGAAACACGGTACGAGGAAAAAAAGCTCCTCCGGTGTAATTCAGCGGTCCTTCTGCAACATATTCCAGATTAAGAAAAAATACAGTTTTACGTTATTAAACTGAATGTGCATCTCCAGAGCCGTCCAGCCCGGTCCCACCGAGTCCTCCAGTCTTTTGTTCTGACGTCTCTCAGAAGGGCAGCCCTCGTCCTCTGATCGTTGCCGTCGAGTTCACATGTGGAACGAAGCCCAGAGGAAGGGGCGGAGCCCCGACTTGTGACGGAGAACCCCACTGTTGTCCTGGTGCTGGGATGGGTGGAGGTACGCCGTCCTGCCGAGCCATGGCGTGATTGTAGAGGTGGATCGCACTCTGGTTGGGCGGTGCGTCCCTAGAGACGGAGCTGTGACTGTACTCGAACCGGTGATCCTTGTCCCCACTGAACACCATGCTACTGGGACCAGTAGCAACTGGTGGTGGAGGGAAAGGGTCTGGGTGGGGCGGGGGCAGAACCCCAGCAGCTTGGGAGGAGGGGGCAGCTTGTCCAGGCCCACTGAACACCTCCCTAAGGGTGTGAGGGGGCAGGCCTCCACCCAGCATGTGACCCATGTAGCTATCACCGAATGCTGCAGGAGCAAAGGGAGGAGGGGGTGGGTGTGCGTACTCCGCCCCGTACCCAGAGCCCTCCGTAGAAGGGAGGGGGGGGTAGTCTGGCTCCGGGGGGCGGCCTCCATCACCTCCACCTGGGATGGGAGGAGCGTGGCCCGTTTGGGGCTCAGGCGGGGGCTGCCGGTAGTCCAGGTCGGCGTGGGGGGGTGGTTCTGGAGGCTCAGGTGGTCTCTGGTCTGGAGGCAGGATGGGAACTCCGCCCACTTCAGACACTAAAACAAATAATTCAATAAAAAACGTTTCAGATTTTAAAACTTTGTACAGAATTTAGAAATCTTTTCCAGACTCATGTCAGACTTTTACAGTTTTTGGGACAATTTTTAACATCTGAGCACAAATAATTTATATAAACAATATATAAATAAATTTACTAGACTCTGTTGGTGCTGCTGGGAGAAACTGTGTGTGAAAACCACTCATTTGAAGTTTCAACTTTAGGATTTTTTAAATATACGCATTGGAAAAAAGCCTGAAAATTCTGTATTATCTTCCATACTATTCCATATTTCCCAGACTGTAGAAACCCTTTCACCAGCGTGAACACAGCCTAAACTCACCTGGAGAAACAGGACTTGGTTCTGGAGGCTGTTTGACCTCTGGAGGTAGAAGTGGTGGTGCTGCTGCTGCAGGAACGGCGCCCTCTGCTCCTTCGCCGCCATCGCTGACTTCCTGCCTCTGAGCCTGTTGAGCCTGCAGCAGCTGAGCTAGCAGCATGGTCATGGCCGTCTGCGTAGCGGTGGCGGCTTCGCCCTCTGGGATACTTGATGGGGCAGACATGGGGGGCGAAGGAGGCTTGGGCATGGGAGGTGTGCGTGGTACTCCTACTGGAGCGGGTGGCTGTGGGGGGGGTTCAGATGGTTCAGAGGGAGCTAGGGCTTTAGTGAGCTGCTGTAATGTCTCCTGGTTGACCTTTGTGCTCATGGACTGGACCAACTGGGAGGTGCTGACGGAGCTCTTAGGCTGACCAAAGAGGTTCAGGAGGACCGCCAGCTGCTCCTGAGTGAACTGGGAGTTTGGACCCTTTGGATCTGGAATAAAAATAAAATAAAACAAGAAAAGGGGTTTATCTGTGTAAATGAAAAAGGTGTCAACAAAGCTGAATTAAAGCGAATGATGATTTAGGATTTTGTAGCCACATTTTATTCCTTATTTAAAGACTCACTCCTAATCCTTCTGCAGAAGCTAACAGTTAAAGCGTGGTGACGCTCACCGAGCAGCGCTGAAGCAGCTGCATTCTGGGCTTTGACGCCTCCAGCAGCCGGGAAACCCTGCGGAGTGTTGCTTCGGCTGTCGTCGAGGCCGAGCTCTTTGCGAGGTGCCTTGGGAGCCACCAGCTCCTCTGGCAGCTGCTTCTGTCGCCGCCGTTTCTTACTCCACAGCTCGTGACAGTCCTGCCACAGCGGTAGACTGCAGAAAGGGACACGGTTCAGATGTCAAGGGCCTGATAACGCTGTGGGGTCAGCGCGTGGACACAACAAAAACAAAACTTACTCGGGTGGAGGCATCTTGTCTGGATCGACGTCCTTGAGGAACTCGCTGCTCAGAGCTTGTTCAGCAGCGCAGCGCTTGCTGGGGTCCAGGTTCAGCATGTGGTCAAACAGATCCAGGGCTGTAGGCGGGATGCTGAACAGCAACAGAACAATCACACAGTGGAAGTCCGACTCTCAGAAAGACAGAAGCAAAATAAAGAATGAAGCAGAACTCACAAAGCAAACTCCTCTCTGAGGCGCCTCCGGTACTGCTTCTTTGGTTTCATGGTGTTGAAGAAGGGAAGCTTGATGACATCGGGCCAAACAGCTGGACAGGGGCTGCCACATATCCGACTGGAACAACAAAACAGTTTCATGTGTTTTTTTGTTTAAAGATAGGAGCTGGTTTAAGGTGGTAGCTTTGTTCTGGGTTAATCCTGGACTAGCCGTTAGCTCATGGGGACTTTATTTATCAGAACTGAGGCCATTCAGGAGGTACGTTATGATGAATATTTACGATGTTGAAACCGTCATCCATGCTTCTGTCGCATCCTGCCTCAACTATTGTAATGCCCGCCTCTATGGCATCAATAAGCCATCTCTTTGCTGTCTTCAGTTGGTACAAAATGCTGCTGCAAGGTTCTGACATACTTCCATACTCTTACATACTGTTCAGCCCCCCTGTTGTGTCTGAAAGTGCTGTACATGTAAATGCTATGGTATGGTAAAATGGCAGAAATGTCCATTCAAAAACAAGAAGTCTGATCTAATCGTCACCATGACAAGCCGGTGAGTGACGGTCTGTAAGAGTCCAGCAGACACTGACCTAATGAGCTCCAGCTGTGCGAGCTCCTGGTTTGCCTGGAAGATGGGTTTCTTAGTGAACAGCTCCCCGAGGATACACCTGTGGAGGACGAATGAAAGAATGAATCACGATTATGGAAACTACAACGATTAGATAAACTGTTGTGCTCTTACCCGCAGCTCCACACGTCAATAGCAGGAGTGTACCTCTCTTCTCCCAGGAGCAGCTCCGGGGGCCGGTACCATAGTGTGATGACTTTATTGGTATATGGTCGACTGAAAAGGAAGATATGGTTGTTGGTGACAAAAATCATAATCAATGGCAGAAATAATGCAGAAAAAAGAACCTCAGATGTTAGCAGCGCCTCACCTCTCCTCTGAGTTATAAAGTCGAGCCAGACCAAAGTCTGCCAGCTTTATTTGACCTCTGGTGGAAAGAGAACACTGATTAAAGTTAAGAAAAGAGACAAAACACGTCTGTTTATATTCTGGTCCAATGAAGAGCTCACTTGTTATTAAGGAGAATGTTGGAGCATTTGATGTCTCTGTGCAGAAAGTTCTTCTTGTGGCAGTAGTCCAGGCCCTCCAGCAGCTGTCGCATGAAAGACTTGATGTGGTTCTCGTTGAAGTGGACCAGGCCCGACTCGAGCAGACCCATCAGGTCATGGTCCATGTACTCAAACACCAGATAAAAAGCCCCTAAGGTGAGAGGGAAAAGCCTGAGTCAGCAGATATGTGGTTCCTGATCAATATCGTCTGCAACAGTTGCAACACTAGAAATAAACGCCACCTTTATCGTTCCTGAAGTCCACGGCGTCCTCCTTGTCGGTGACGATCTCCTTCATGTTTATGATACTCTTGTGATTGAGCTGTCGCAAAATCTTTATTTCTCTGATGGCTGTGATTGGGAAGCCCTCTTTTTCGTTGTCCAGTCGAACTTTCTTCAAAGCCACCATTTCAGCTAATGAACAAATAGAAGAAGAGAGTTGAGGGTGTGTTAGCTGGTCTTTAAAACAGCCGAGTCAGCGACCAGCATAAACACGTCTCCATGAAAACAGCACAGAGGACGAGTCACAGATGGCATGTTTATCTAAAAACGTACCTGTGTCTTTGTCTTTAGCTTTGTACACCTGACCGTAGGTACCTTCCCCCGTGATTCCAATGATCTCAAACTTGTCCACACACCGTTTCCCCCAGTAGATCTCCGTTTCTTTGATCTCACCAAATCTTGGCCCACAGATTCTGGGAATGAAAACATGTTAAATGATGCAAAAAGAAAAAAGCAGGAAGAATAGGGTCTGTATAGAATTATTAAAACATACTTGGGTCTTCGACGAGGCGTCTGGGACTTCTTGTCATCAGGAGGACTGTGAGGGGACGACGTGCCACTAGGAAGCTCTGGGGGAAGAGGCAGATCCGCCAGGAGCTGACGAGCCTTTCTCTCTATCTTCTTTTTTCCTGAGATGTCCTTTAAGCTGCAGGAGGACGAATGAGAACGATGACCAATAAAGAACCACAAAAACGTGTGCACTGGGGGAGTTTCATACCTTTCTCCTTTCTCTGAGTTTTCAGCAGCTGCTGGGGGCAATGGCAGTGACAGCAGAGTAGAAATAACCGGGCCGGTGGTTCGATCCTTGTCTTTGCTCAGCACGGATGCTGCTGCTTTCCTCTTGTCCCGGTGTACAGAGTCATCCTTCCCCTTTCCATCTCTGTCTCGACTGTTCTGGTGCTCCGTGGTCCTCTTGGACAACTTGTCAGCAGGGGACTGAGGCTGGCTTGAGGGGGGGGTTCTTGGACCCTTCTCTTGTTGAGGTGGAGAGGGAGGACGCCCCTTCCTGGATGTGTGGTTTACTTTAGGGCTGGGCTGAGGAGCCGATGAGGAACCCTTAGTTGGAGTTGACGTGTTGCTCGCGTTCTTGGCTTTGGCCGCCGCCTCTGCAGCTTTAGCTTTCTTCTGCTTGCTGAGCTCGGCGGCGAGGCTGGTTTTGAACGTGAGCGTGCTAGGTGAAAGACTGGAGGGGCGGCTGCGGGAACGGGAGTGGCGATGGCGGCTGTGAGAGCGTGAATGCCTCGAGGTTGTATATGGACTTCTGCTACGTGACCGTCGCCTGGAGAGGAAGCAACACAAACTCAGTTATGACAAAAAGAAGTGAGGAGGTATCTAGGTTCATCCAGTAACTTTAGGGTCCATGACAGCCTAGGAGGGACCTATTAGACTAGTAGAGCTGAGAAGAAGACAATTCTGAAGAATCTTCTTTCAAATTTATCACAAAAAACATTTAAGGATTTTTTTCTGGTTAAACAAAACTATTATGCAATAAATTAACTCCAATTTTGCAAAGAAGCATTAAAACTAAATCTATATTCAGGTTTCCACTCAGAAGAAATGCCGACTGGGGGGAATTTTTTGGGAAAGTTCATTTAAAAAATCAACAAGCCACTGCAGCAGTGTGGTGATGTTTCTCACTAAGGTGAAATAATTCAAACAAAGATCCATTTCTCTAACAGCTGCTGCTGCTCTGTTAAACACCACAGGCCCACCCCAGTGCATGCTGGTCTATTACCAGTCCCTTTACTTGTAGAAAAACAGTTCCTCCTGACTGACTTTTAAAGGCAAACAAAAATATAACAATTACAAAATAATACAGAATAAATGGCTCCAACAGCAGGCTGGAAGTAGATTATGTCCACCTCCACAAGTTCTATTTTTCAGAAGCTGATTTGTTCTTGTGCCTTTTATTTAACCAGGCGAGGCAGATTATTTGCAACTGGCACAAGGCCGGAGCTTTTTGGGATAAAATTATAACTGGGAAATGCCGCTCTGCTCTGTCACTCCACTTCATCAAACTGGAAACAGCTGGTGAGTGAAGTCATTGTGTGCTTGTTGGAACAGACTAAAATCTACATCAAACCAGACAGAGGAAGTTATAATATCTCACCGTAAACCCATCTGATCTTACCTGACATCTGGACTTGGGCTCAGGGACTTCCGATAAGGACTGCGAGATCTTCTGCGGCTTTTATAAGGACTTGAGACAAACTCTCCTTGTTCATATGGACTGTGTCGACCATAACTTGGTGACCTTCGCCAGTTGGCTGGGCTCGCTGGGGATCGCTTCCTCTTGTTGCTGGAGTATGAGCTGGGTGACTTTGGAGCACTATATGCTCCGTACACATCTATGTCCCGGCTGTAGTACGTGGAACTGGGAGAAGCTCTTTTACTCCCATACGTTGGACTTCTTCTAGATATCATCTGGTTATACCCACCAGGAGACTGGTAGCTGCTTGAATAGGATGTCCCATAGGGACTTTCAGTTTTAGAAGCAGGACTTCTCCGGTAGGACCTCGGGTCCTCTCGGTCCTCTCTGTAAGACTGTGGAGCATCTCTGTAGGCAGATGGGGGCTCTTTGTCAGATCTTGTTTTACTTCTGTGTCTTTTTGAGTCCTTCTTATCTCCAGATTGTGAGGCCTGAGATGCAGAAGTCCTTTTACTGTTTTTGTCACTGCTCTTTCCGGTGTCCCTGTGGTTTTTAGAGGTGCTCAGGCTAGCCCCGCTCCTGACTTTGGAAGGGTCTTTCTCACGACTTTGACGCTCCTTTTTCTTCCCTACCTCCTTTTCTTGTTTGTTCTTAGCACATGGTCCTCTTGTTACGGCGCCTTTACTGAAGCAAACCGCCTCTCGGCCTCCCAGGCGACCTCTGTCAGTGGATGCTGGTCCATTATACTCCCCCAAATCAACATCGCTAAGTTGATCCACTGACAGGCTGTCAGCATGGGGGTAGGATTTAGGAGAGGGGCTACCAGAGAAGCGCTCCGACTGGGAGCTCACGTCGTCATACTCTACTAGTGTACGAAGTTCAAGCTCCTTTTCAAAAACGTTACTTCGGTCATTCTCGGGGTCTCCTGCTGTACCAGCTGGCCACAAGTTTCTATTCTTGGCTTGCCTGCGTTTCTTCCTCCGAGACGCCGACGAGCGCCTCTTTTCCCGGTGCCTGTCTCGCTGAGCGGCACCGCTCCCCGGTTTACTCCGTCTGTCCTGCCTGTTAGCATTCCGCTGCCCAGAGGGGCTTCGTCCCCGACCCTCTCGAAGCACCTCTGAGTTAGGCATTTATTCTTCAAATATAAAAGCTACGACGAAGTTGAGACTACTAGTATGTTGGGCTTTACGTAAACTATGTCACTTGGTGTGTCGTTGAACACAACATTGGGCTAGCTGGCTAAGTTAGCCAACTTCTCAGCACAATCAATAGGTTAGCAGGATAGCTAGCTATACAGTTCCATGACAAAGCGAGCACAAGTGAGCTCCCAAAGAAAGTGATGACACTTAATGACAACAGACTCTACCACACTCCGTTTCTAATGAGGTGCTATGTTATATAGCCAGTCCATACTTAACCATTGTATTCCAGGATGGATTTGTTAGCCACAGCTAATCGGTGAAGCTAGCTAACTGTTGAGAGAGTCGCATTCCATTTCATGAGGCCCGGAGCAGCTCCAAATCCTTTAAAACACAATTCTCCCAAAATAGAACAGCTCATGAGAGGCCTTTAATCCATTTATCAGATAATGTTCGAATGTTCGAAAACGAAAGAATACTCTCCTCCACGTAAACTTCTCGCCATCCATTAAAATCCAATGTGCAACAAGGAAGTGAATAGCACGCAACTTTGCCGCTAGCTACCCGCTAGCAACTTAGCCAGCTAGCTCTCCTTTCTCCTTGCGTGGAGTTTCAGACAACTCAGTCACGAAAACATTCCCATTCAAAGACGCATCTCTGGTCTTGTATCCCGCCGGACTTCCGCTCCGTGTGTTGACAACATTCCCCTCAACGTAGATGTCGTCTTGCCGCGCACAGTGACTAAAAGATATCTTGGATTTATTTCAAAATATTATAACTTTGTTCGTAATGTGGCTAACGGTACCGCTTTCCAGGCCCGTGCAGCTTTCAAACTACAGGCCTCGTGCGACGACGTGAACCAATAGGAGCTGTCTGCGTCATCCAGATCAGAGGATACGTCATCACGAAGGGAAACCCTCACCTTCAAAATAGAACACGAAGAACCAAGTCTCCTTCAGCTTTATGTGTTTGGTCATTTTACAACTTCAACGTTAATTATTAATCTCTGCATAGTTTGTGTCATTTCTGAAGCGTTTAAATAAAGAAAGAAGCACGAAGAAGAAAGAAGAAACGATTTTTTATATAGTACCTTTCAAGATAAAAATCACGAGGTGTTTCAAAAGAACAACAAATGAAAAATTATTAAAAAAATATTTAAATTATTTAAAAAATATTGTAATAAAAATGGGGGGAAAGGAAAATGTAAATAAAAATGAGAAGGAAGAAAGAAAACAAATAAGAAAAGGAGATACAGCAGCATGAAGAGAAAGTAGTGAGGAAGAATCAACAGAAGGTCACACATCAAAGCCAGCCTGAACAGATGAGTTTTAAGCTGCTTTTTAAAGGAGACCACTGAGTCCACTGATCTCAGGCTCAGGGAGAGAGAGTTCCAGAGTCTGGGGGCCACAGCAGCAAATGATCTGTCACATTTGGTCTTTACTCTTTAGCCTGCTGCACTGCACAACCAGTAGGCTTGATCATTGGAACTCAGGGACCTGCTGGGGGTGTAGGGACTGAGAAAATCACCAATGTATGATGGGGCTTGGCCATGTAAGGCCCTAAAAGCCAGAACCAGGATCTTGAAATGAACCCTGAAGTTAACCGGCAGTCAGTAAAGCTGGAAGTGATGTGGGTGTGCTTTGACGATTTGGTCAGAAGCTGAGCTTAGCAATGTTCCTGAGATGGAAGAAGGAAGATAAAGCAAGAGAACTGACATGGGAATCAAGGCTGAGAGCTGGGTCGAAGGTCACACCAAGATTCCTGACAGAGGGTTTGGTGTGAGAAGCAAGCTGACCAAGAGAGTCTCTGACTTTGGGAACCAGCTTGTCTGGGGCACAGATGAGGATCGCAGTCTTGTCAGCATTCAGCTGTAGAAAGTTCCCAGCGCAGATGTGCAACAACAGCTGCAGCTTAGACATCTCATGGGGCTTAAAACAACATTCTGCAAGTTTTACACCTTAAAATTATGCTTTTTTGTAAAGTATTACATCATAGTATTATCTATTATGTTAATTTTCATACCTGTGATAGTTTTGGGGGGTCCCACGTCTGTTTACTGCGCTATAGTTTTTGTGCATCGGGTAGCGACGGAAGTACTGACTGGGTGTCGTTTTACGGCAGAATATGGCAAGCCAAAGGGATAAAAAAGCGTGCGTTCTAAACGCGCGTTATGTCCGCCAAAATGCGCGTCTTGAACGCACGTTTTGACGCCAAAGGGGGCAAAAACTCGCATGTTCTAAAATCAAGCATTATGTCCGCCAAAACGCGCGTCTTGAACGTTTTGGCGGACATAATGCGAGTTTAGAACGCGCGGTTTTTTTTTATCCCTTTGGCTTGCCATAATTGTATAACGTAGACTCGCTGTAGCAGCGGCAGCTTCGCCAAAGAAAGCTAGAAATCCCTTATCAGAGGAATATAGGAAAAGAAAAGAAGAACCTGATAGAGCAAGAGCAAAGACCAGAGTTATTACTGGGCCGTCTTTTCCTCGCTGGAGAGCTCTTTTAGAAAGAAAGGCATGAACTATGGACTCTGACCTAGCCGTGCTGCTAATGGCTAGGTAAGTAATAAATTATTTCACCGGGGTTATTGTGTTTGGTCGGGCATAAAGTCGTTATACAGTCCTGATAAAACTATTTATTCAATGTGTGGAGGTGGAAAAGTTTGTTTTCGTTGTTTTGCCTGATTTTAGGAATGTAAACATGCCACTTTTGCCCGAGAGAGAGATTTAATGTTACGACAGTGACGTTATGCAGCAAGCCTCTAGAGGGCGACAGAGACCATATAACTGCAATGTTGAGGAATGCTGCTTTAAAGGAGATGTACAGTTGGATGTCATCTGCATAAAGATGGTATGCGATTCCTTTAAAAGAGCTCAGCATGTGCTGGAGAGGGAGCAGATAAAGGAGGAACAGTAGAAGCCCAAGCACAGAACTTTGTGGGACACCATGGGTGAGGGAGGTAGCTGAGGACCGAAACTCAGAGACGGCCGCAGAGAAGGAACGCTCAGACAGATAAGAGGAGAACCATTCCAGAGCAGTTCCTTATAGTGGGATACCCAGCTGTGTGTGTACTTTTGGTACGTCACAAAAATGTAGCTAAATCTGAACTCACAATTCCCAGATTAGATCTTTAGAGTGACTCAGTTCTGTTTTGTGTTGATAAAAATGTGATTTTACTTCTATTTCCCTGTCAAAACATAAGACTCAGTCATCAGTGTGAATGTCAATTTGATCATCTAGACATCAGATCTGAGAGGGAGCGGATAAAGGAGGAACAGTAGAGGCCCCAGTACAGAACCTTGTGGGACACCATGGATGAGCGAGGTGGAGGAGGACCGAAACTTGGAGCGGCCACAGAGAAAGAACACTCAGATATATAAGAGGAGAACCACATAGCAGAACTCGTGTGTGGCTAATGTTTGAAGGTTATAGTGCTACATGTATGAGTGGCAAAATTAAACCTTAAAATTTTTATTCATAATAAATTTGTATATTTAAATCAAGTGTCTTTATTTATTTATTTTAACCATTTAACCATTTTTTTTACCAGGTGAGTTGATTAAGAACCCATTCTCATTTACAACAACGACCTAGGCAAGTAATGGCAGCAAGAGCAGAGAACGTTAAAACAAATGTTTTACAACCATGGTGGATCAATTTTCCTGATCTGATGAAGCAAACAGAAGTGCAAAAAATATTTGCAGTTCTACCCTCATCCTCTAGGGGCTGGCAACAGAAGTGAGCAAATTCTCATTGACTCCCATGTTAAAAATGTCAATTTCCCAGCAGAAATAAACATATCTGAATCCTGATGTTGTACTGGATTTTATAAGCAGATTTTCCAGTTATGATACAAGACACCAGTGTGACACTATTGATGATTGTGTTCTTGCCTTAAATTCATCTTGTAACATGATCCTCTTCTAATCCACTTCCATGGACTCGGGCCATTCATCCACGTCCATGAGCTCGGCCACTAGACCACGTCCATGGGTTCAGGCCACTAGACCACGTTCATGGACTCGGGCCACTCATCCATTTCCATTGGCTCGGACCACTCGTTCACTCGTTCAAGTCTTTTATTTTAAATACTTTTATTACTACTGCTCAATTAGTTTTTTTTTAATTCTTACGGAAACCTGGATTAAGCCAGATGAATTCAGTCAGATCTTGGAGGCTTGTCCTTCGCATTACCAGTTTTTAAACTCACCTCGTCTCTCTGGTAGGGGTGGGGGGATTGCAGTAATTTATAAAGACTCCTTTACTTGTATTCCCATTAATCTGAATGTGCATTTCAGTTTCGAAGCTCTGATGTTTACAACTGGTGTGGTCTACCCCAGTTTTGTGTACTATAGTCTACCACCCCCCTAAATTGAGTACTGTAT
Organism: Aphyosemion australe; assembly: GCA_006937985.1. Classification (NCBI taxonomy): domain Eukaryota; kingdom Metazoa; phylum Chordata; class Actinopteri; order Cyprinodontiformes; family Nothobranchiidae; genus Aphyosemion; species Aphyosemion australe. Next base: position 1,236,104 of record SSNS01000169.1, on the reverse strand, counting down.
ATATATATATATATATATATATATATATATATACAGTGTTGGGAAAGCTCGTTCTAGAACCGAACTAGTTAAAAATTCATTTCCTACATTTTAAAATGAACTAGTTAATTATTTAGTTCATAATTTAAAATTTATTGAACTAAGTTCACTGTTCCGAAAACGAACTTGTTTATAGTTCTTATTTTTCAATATATATATGTGTTTATATATATATATATATATATATATATATATATATATATATATATATTCATATATATATATTCATATATATATATATTCATATATATATATTCATATATATGTATGTATATTCTAAATAGCATGAAGAAAATCTGAGTGGCTTTCATTAAAAGATTATTAATTAATCAACATGAGTGAAGAACCAGGCTGAGATAGGAAACAAGGATGTACCTCAAAGTGCAAAACATTTAGTTATCTTTAAATTAAGTCACTTCTCAAATTTTGTGAATATATTTTCTGACTTTATTGCCCAAAGATAAAGAAAACATTATCATTTATTTGTAGTAACAATTGTAGCTGTGGTGGAAACGTGTTTATTTTACAAGAAAAACTTGTAAGGGTGCATCTAAAATCGATGTTATGTGCGGTTGTATATTTTCCGAGGTAAATGGAACGCACCATGACGTCCGTCCTCCACACAGCATAGACATAGAAGAATAGGCGCCACACCGACCGCTACTCCCTATGGCGGCTGCATTTCCAGGGTCTACTTTATATAAAGTCTATGGTTCACCGGACGTTTTGGAAGTTTTAGCTAAAGCTTTAGCTCTGTTGAGGTCTGGAGCTCAAACGGCGAGAGAACGCCGTTCATAAACCTGTTCACACACGCCAGAATGAGCGCGCTCACTTTAACGTTTGTCAGGCAAAATACGAGCAAATTCTGTTCACGTTCACCAAAAAAACGAACGAGTTCACGTACTATCGTTGAATGACTGCGTTCAGGTGGGACTTTAACACGTTAATCATGATTAATTAATTAGAATGAAATGACGCGTTAAAATAAATTAACGCATTTAATCACAGCTTGAATTTCAAGCAGGCAGAACCTTAATTTGCACGAGTTTCCAGTATGCCGATTTTTACTGTGACACACAATAAAGTACCCTTGCTCTAACAGCTACTAAAGTGAAAGAACGTGCCTTGTTTGGACTTAAGCAGTGTTTGGGAAAACACGCTGACCTCTTCATTTAACTTGTAAAAGTAAAAAAAAAAAAAAAAAACTCCCAGAAAACTGCAGAGTTCATGACACGGACAATTTTCAGAGATCGTCTCTGACCTCCAGGCTGCAGCTGTACCCTTCTTGGTGTGACAGCGGGACTTACCATGTAAGGCAGGTTTGCTCACCCTTTCACTTCTCAGACATCAGATCATTAATTCCTCATCACGATCTTTCCTAGATCATCCTCCAGTCATCTAACTGGAACCAGTTAGTGTTCCTGATCAGTTATTTAGTCCTGCTGTAACCAGCTTGATCACTCTCACCCACGTTAGTAAATTTAAGTCCTCCATCAGGTGCCTGTTCTAGTGTCAATTTAAAATATTTTTATTTATAGATAAGATATGCTTTTACTAGATTATGAGTAATAGAAACGCTAATAAAAATAACCTTAGGTTACTGTCGTAACCCCTGTTCTCTGAGTAACATGAGTGAGATGTCTCACTATGGGATATGCCCCTCCGCGGATTCCTCAGAAGCACTTATCTCAATAAGCCAATCCTGATTGGCCAGTGACCGTGACGCTCATGTCACATGCTATTAAAAGTAGCAAGCGTCCCAACGCACACGTCAAGATAAACACCTCTTCTCGTTTCGCCCAGCAAGAAGGGTTGTCTGGTGAGACACCTCACTCATGTTACTCAGAGAACCGGGGTTATGACAGTAACCTAAAGTCCTCTTTCTTAACATTCGTTTCAATGTCTCACTATGGGATATGGAGACTCCCGTATTGCCAGACAGCTTATCTAGCGATCACTAGCTTGACAGGGTTACGTCCTGGCCTGCTGAGGACCCTACACCCAGAATTGTGTGGGTCATAGCAGGAGCCGAGAAGTCGAGCTTATAGAAACGTGCAAACACAAGAGGAGAAGTCCATCTTTCTGCAGCACAAATCTCTTGGAGATAGCCCTCGAAAAAGATGCAGACAGGCCCCTAGTAGAATGGGCCCTGAGCCCCTCAGGCGCCTGAATGCCCTGGCAGGAGTAAGCCAGAGAAATAGCCTCCACAATCCAGTGGGAAAGCCGCTGTTTTGTGATGGGTTTTCCCTTACAAGGTCCTCCCCAAGAGCTGGTTGCTCTCAGTCCGATTACTCCTTGAGGGCACGAACCAGACACAGCTTATGCAACGGCTCCTCCTCAGGTGAGGAAAAAGGCGGTGGGCAGAAAGCTGTGAGGAGAATAGGAGAAAATGAGCCCACTACCTTAGGTACAAAGGCAGGGTTGGGCTTCAGAGACACCCTCATGTCACCTGGTGCAAACTGAGTGCAGGACGGGTGAACAGAGACAGCCTGTAAGTCACTGACCCGCTTTGCTGAAACCAAAGCCAGGAGCAGAACCACATTAAGAGACAGACACTTGAGGTCCAGACTGTCCATAGGTTCAAATGGGGGCCCGGAGAGGGCCTTCAGCACCAAGGACAGATCCCAAGAAGGCACCAGAGGTTGAGACACAGGAAGAAGTCTGCACGCTCCCCTCATGAAGCTACACACCAGGGGGTGTTGACCTGCCAATTTCTTCCCAAAGCCTGAGTGACGGGCAGAAATGGCTGCCAGGTACACCTTAATGGTGGAGAAAGCCTTCTTCTTATCCAGCAATTCTTGCAGGAAGGACAGAACGGCATTCACTGGAAGGGTAGGATATTCTTACCCCTGCACCAGGCATCAAACACCCTCCATTTACAGTCATATAGGGACCTAGTGGAGGGGGCCGTAGCGTTCTGAATGGTTCGCATGACTGCCTGGGGCAGCTCTGGTGACCCTAAACCGTCCTACTCAGCGGCCAGGCCCAAAGAGCCAACCGTTCTGGATGTGGATGGAAAACGGACTCCCCCGCCTGGGACCAGGTCCCTGCGGGGTGGCAATTTCCAAGTTTGGCCCCCCAAAAGCTGAAAAATTTCCACCAACCAATGCATGGCTGGCCAGTGAGGGGCCACCAGAATGAGAGTGTGACGCTAAGCTCGTACTCTCAGCAAGGTGGGCGGTATCAGGGCCACTGGGGGAAATGCATAAAGCAGTTCCCGCGGCCACTCATGCACCAGCGCGGCCACGCTGAGTGGAGCGTCTTGGTCACGCAGGGAGAAGAACAGGGGACACTGAGCGTTCTCTTTGGAAGCGAACAAATCCACCCTGGCCCGACCGAACCTGATCCAAATCTGCTCCAGCACCGCTGGATGCAGACTCCAATCCCCATACAGGGGAGTCCCTCCGGACAACAGGTCCGCCCCTCGATTCAGGACACCCGGAACGTGGGTGGCTCTGATCGAGAGGAAATGCCTGCTGCACCACAGGATCAGTCTGTGTGCCAACATGTGTAACCGCAGGGAGCGCAGAAGATCTAAAACATAACAGAGTCCCTTTGGATTTAGCCTTTTTAGCTACATTTTAGTTTTCTTGTTTGTTAAATGTTTGTGTGCATTATAAAGAATTACTGAAAAAAATAAGTATCTTCTGCACATTGCAACATTGCTATGGATAGAGTTACAGAAATCATTATAGGTGGCCTAAACCAGACGTAGGAGAATTATTCAAGGAATCATTGTCATCTTCTACCCATGAGGATGCCCAGAAAACATCCTCTGATGTAAATCGTGGATTAGAAGACTTCAATGACCAACATTGTCTGACAGAAAACAGATCCTCTGTCAACATATCAGAAAATATCGATTTTAATTTGCAAAGTAAAGGAGAAAATTTGTCAGAACTCCCAGGAGAGTCCGGTGACCAGATCGAAGTCAAGACCGATGACCAGATAGAAGTCTGGTGAAGCAACTAAATATGAGACGCGTAAAAGTCCAACCAGTCTCTCAGAAAATTGCCGACACCTTCATCTGTTCTCTATTTGTGACGTTTTTATTAAAATCTTCAGACAAATACGTAGGACAACTGGACCAAAACATTTTAAATGAGGTCATAAACTGCCTGAAAAACAAGGTTCTGTCTTGTCAAAGGCTTATCTCAGTCATAGATGATGAAAACATGAAAATCTACATTAATAAAATGGTTAAATATTTGTGTATGAAGTTTCAGACCCCTGAAGTGATGCTTAAAGCTGCAATGAAACCAGGGGGTACTGCTTTTGGATGGCTAATCCAGTTGTCAGGTTCAGTTCATTAGTGGAAACAATTTTCAAGACACACTTAATGACTGTAAAAAGCTATGGGCAAACCCTCACCTATAGCAGTGTTTCCCAACCATGGTCCTCAGGGCACACTGTCCTGCAAGTTTTTCATGTCTGCTTCAGCACACCTGATTTAGATTGCCTCCTCAGGAGGACACCACATGCTGCAGATGCCTGCTAATCACTCATTCGGCATGTGTGTGGCAGCAGGGAAACACTGGTTTTTGAAAGGGCAACATGGAAAACATGCAGGACAGTGTGCCCTGAGGACCAGGGTTGGGGAACACTCACCTATAGGTTTCTGAGGCCTAAACCTGAAGCCTAGTGGGCGGTTTCAATCACCTCCATCTTGGCTGTGTCAGATGTCTCGAGACTCCCGGACAATACAAAAATGGGCAAAGAGGTGGAGCTGAGAGCGGAATTTTGAGGATCTCAGTCCGCCTTAGTCTTAGGTACAAGCTAACTGTGCTAACGGAGGTTTGTGGACATGGGTGAGTGACTCTAACATGAAGCACGCATCAACTCACTGAGCTGCAGAGTTTCTGTGGTCTCCCTCAGAAAGCTATACAGGTGAAAAGCACAGCCTCAGACCTGCAGCCATCGGAGCCGGGTGACAGAACTGCGTGAGCCCGCGCTCCACTCCTCCACAGCGGTCAGGCATGATGGAGAGAGCAAACATATCAATATTTGCAGATGATTTATTAATATTATTGGAGGATCCATCCAGATCAATAAAGGAAACTCTTGCCATCCCAGAATATTTAAAAAAAAGAAAATCAGTCAGTGACAATGACATTATCAGGGGAGTGTCCAACAGGGTTGAAAGGAAAAGTAGAGTTCAGATGGAACGAAAAGGGGTTTAGATACATGGGGATTGTCATAACTTCTGAAATCTCTCAACTCTTTGAATCAAACTATAAGAAACTGATGAAAGAAATTAAGAGGGATTTAAATAGATGACAGTGGAATGATCTGTTTCAGTAGCTTCCAGGATTTATTCCTAATTCATTTTTCAGAGAGTTAAGACAAAAACCTTTTTTTTTGGCTTTCTTCCCTCCACCTAAACAATGTGTTTGTTTTTCAATTGAGTGGTACAGTTTAGAGGTCACATTAAAGGTGGACAGAGTTATGAAATGATTTCTCCTTCTCATTTTTGTACAGCACAGGAACCTGGCATTTTACTAGGGGTGTGTAAACTTTCCATATCCATAATCAAACACTTGCTACAACGCATTTAGTGAACCAAAAGCTTTTCTGCCTCCTTGTGGTAGATTAAAATACTGCAGGGCATAAGTGCCAATTATATTTTATATCTGTTGTAATATTTTATATTGGCCAAATAAAATGCTTTCAATAATCATACAATTGTTTTAATAACATTATCGTATAAATAGATCAGTTCTTTTTATGCTTTAATTTGTCAGTGAAAAAACAAAAGCTTGTAAAATAGTTAAGTGTTATGATCCATTTATGTCGTGCCAAGGTTAAGTCCTGAGGTTGTAAAACTCAGTGTGGCTAAAAGGAGGCCCCGTTCACTAAAGATTAACCTGCTGAGTGAAAAAGTACACAGACACTTGATGTGATGTTATTAGTAATATCCACTTTATTTGTCATTTCCAAATAACTCACAAAAATGAACTGAAATGTAAGCTTCACCTCTTGCATTCACAAACAGGCTACATTAGTGGTTATGCTCAAAATAAGTAAACATGGAGGAAACACTGAACTCATGGCATACATACAACCATCCAGCTATAAGGACATAGATTTAGCTTTATTCCAGTGGTATTAATATAAAAGGCATAACTAGTTATTTGAACATCCAGTAAGACAGTTTGCTCATAGCCTTCATACATTTGTTGAAAATATTTGGGCCATCAAGTTTATTATCTCATTTTTCACATGAGAATAAAGCAAAAATAATTATGATTTCCTATAAAAAATGACTGAAGCTGTTGTTACAGCAAGCAAGCACGATGGCGGTCAGTAAGCTGCTGCGATGAAGACACAAAGCTGTTAATATAACCTAAAGCCTCTTAGACCACATTAGGATCCTCAGTTTCTGTCACTTTAACTTCTGGGGAGGGTTGGAGCAGCGAGGGTTAGCCCTTAGAACCAGTGAAACGGCTCCCCATGTGCTCTAATAACATGGCGTCCAAGCGGTTCAGGTTTGGCCTCCTGTCTGAGCTCGACTCTCTCGTGTGCTTTTTGGTAAACATCAAATATGTTTTTGTCCAGTTAGGAAAAGCCTGAACTTTTTGGGCACTAATTTTTGAATTCAGTGTTTTCTGAGAGCTATCTGAGGGACATTTAAGCCTTTTAGGAGTGTGAAAAAAAAATTACTGTCCTATTTGCTGTAGATAGATTCCTGAACAGCCTCTGCTCTGAGAAATAGGTTACGTCTTTTGGGTTCGACGGCCCTCAAAGTGACTTTGTGTGGCCTCCGATTGCATTTCTATAATGGTGGACTTGTGTCTCTCCAGCAGGTTGTTGTTCTTGAACATTTTTAGGTTCAGTTTTACAAATATGCCTGTTTTTGGAGCAGTACACATTTTAAAACATCACCATGAAATTATTTTTGACATTTTATAAAATCAAAATAAAAACATTTCTGTGGCCCACGAGAACTTTTACCTTAACACCTTTGGACCTCGTCTTGTTTTCACACCTGGGTGTAAAGGTTTGTAAAATTGGAGTTGGTTTTGTTTAAACAAACATTTTTTTTGTTTGTTATTACGATCCCGATTGATTCAACTTCAGCTCCAGTGATTACACGGGAGGGACAGGGAGTCTTCAACAGCTGCGTTTCCACTATAGGACTTCCAGGAAATTTCTGGGATGAGGAAGGTAAGGAAATACAACAGCTCAGTCCTCTTGGCTGTTGTGTCTCCATACAATCTGCCCCTGTCAGAACTTTGATAAGACGAGTGTTACTGGCAGGTTATTGCCAAAAAAAAAAAAAATCATTGAACATGTTGACCAATGTGCTTCTTATCCTACCTTGCCAAAAAAAAAAAAAACTTCTTGAAAACTACAAGCTGCAGATTGTATGTTGACAGCCTGTATGGAGTACGAGACACATTTATGTTTACAATGATCCACTAGAGATCGTCTCTGACCTTTGCAGCTGCCAGCAGCGTATTCATCCAGGCATTTTAATTGATCTGCGCACTGGAAGCTTTAAGGACGCTATAGTACAAACACAGGGTAAGATAACTTCTTATTTTTTCGTGCAACACTAAAGCACCAAGCAGAAAGACATTTTGCTCTTAACAGTGGTTTATTAACTCATTCACTGCCATTGACGACTATAGTCGTCTTTTCACATCCAACCGCTGGCTGCCAATGACGACTATAGTCGTCATTTCCCTTTTTTCATGGGGCAGCGTTGGAGCGAGCCCCGCACTGTGAGAACAAACATCACGTGTCTAAAGCGGATCTTCATCCGTGTATGTCACACATCACGTGATCAGGAAGCGGAAAATCAATGGATTACGAGTTTGTTTTGGGCCGCTGCTGTAAAAAAAGCGATGCGCCGAACCGGAAATGCTTCTGGAGCGAAAATAAATAAAATAATATTTGTGTATGAAGTTTCAGACCCCTGAAGTGATGCTTAAAGCTGCAATGAAACCAGGGGGTAACGTTTTTGCTGATGCTATATGTGAATATTTGAGAAGAAATAAAATCAGGACGGCTAATCCAAGTGTCAAGTTCCGTTCATTAGTGAGAACAATTTTCAAGAAATACAAATTATAGACAAACCCTCCGTCACGTTAAGAGCAAAAGGTCATTCCATCTGTGCTTTAGTGCTGCAGAAATGTTACATTATTATTATAAATGATCTCATCTCGTGTTTGTACTCCAGTGTCCGGATCAATAAATTAGGATGTCTTTTAAATAAGTAAGGCAGTACAATACCGGTGGCAATTTCTTACCAGAAAAAAACTGTTCCATGTCGCTAATATTACATTTTAACGGGGTTAAACTCTTGAACTCAACCCCCTACAAAAATAAAAAAACACAACAAGCCTCAGTAAACATCTGTAAAGGCTTAAAGGAGACACATCTGCTAAAGTCCTTGACAGAAAACCATGGGAGACACACGTGCCCAGAAAGTTTGGTAAAAATTCAGATAGTCATTATTGCAATTGTCCCAATAAAGACTTGTAAACCTGAAACCCACAAGCAGAACTGAAGAAACCCCAAAAGGAAAAACACATTTTTTAGGGTCTTAAAGGTCAACTCAGAGGCCATTCATTAAGCTACCAATACCATTTAGAACCTTTCCATTGAAACAGACTTTAAATAGGCTGAAAACCCCTTTAAAAGCATCAGAGCTGAGGTGCGTCTATGACGATTTGCCTCATTAAAAGGCAGATTTTCAAACAAGGGCAGTGTTCCGAAATGGTTTCACGTTTCCTCTTTGCATAGATTCCTCATCTTTACTCTTAGTGATTTAAAACAGATTAGTGTGGAGCTTCAACTCCGTGTGGCTATTAAAGTTTCACAAAACAATGATTTAAAAGTGTCTCAGTAAACTAATATTTAAGGGGAAAATTTCACTGAAGCTTTTTCTGACTGTTTAACTTCAACCCACCTCTGAAATGATTCAGCTACAAAGAACTAGATAATAAAAACAAACACACACACTTTTCATTATTATAACACAGCCTGGCACCAAATGTAGCAAAAGGAATAAAATAAAAAAGAAAAGAATACGCTGCACAGCACTGGCCGTCCAAGATTACAGAATGAGTAGGAGGGGATTATCCAGTTTCACAACCAACAAGAATTCCTAAAGTCCCCGTAACCCTGTTTAGTTTCACTCCCATGATAAGGTAGTTTACTCTACACACACTTCGTAGTGCTGATTTTTTTATTCTCACAATAAGAAGAGAAGACTCACCAGAATTAGGAACTGGTCACTTATTTGTGAGCAGTTTCTTTGGTGACTGACAGCTCATTCATTTTATTCCTAAATAATAAATGTATTGAGTTTAAGCCCACATAGAGCACATCTGGAAGCCATTAGTTTCATCAGTAAGTGTCAGAACTTCATGTAGAAAAGATGTAGTGTTTCTGGAATCTCCTCTTATCCGAGCACCAGGGATTCCTCAGTCTCAGCAGAAGGCAACGGCAGCCATTAGCCCGGCCTTTAGACGTTAGGAGCTCAATAAAAAGTTCAAGTGTTGCTAAAATCCTTCTCAGCTTTAAGGGATCAATGTGGTTTGTGCATTTTCAGAAGTGACTGAGAAAATGTGGTGAGGGGATATTTATATAATCCAAGAAAAAAACAAAATGAACCTTCACAGACTAATATAGTACTCAAGGACGTATCCAAGGGTAACAGGTAGGAATGGCATCAAATTTCAGCTCTGGTTTAGATTATGAAATGTTTAAATAAAGAAAAATCCTCCCCAGATTCAGAGAAATTTTCTTTTTTTTTCCTCTGTGGCACACGACGACCTGTGGTCGGTTCGCTTTTCCGACAAAGATTTTAAATTCATTAAATGGATTCAGGGCTTTCCTTCTATTTTCCTCTATTTAAAATATTTTTACTTAAACTCACAACCAGCTGTCTGATTATTTTATAAACACCAAACGTTACAATGAAAGGTTACTTTAGGAGATTGGGAGCTCTGATGTATGACAGGATATAAGGGCCGTTTTAGTTTAAAAAAGGAATAGAAAGAACGTAGCAGAGGGGTAAAACTCCTTAAATAAGTTGCAGAAATGCTGAGATTAATTAAAAAAAACTTATCTAGTGTTTTTCTACATTTGCATGAAGACAAAAGGCCTAAATGTACAAAACTAGAACAGGTAAATGTTTGTTTTGAACCACAAATTTAACACTTTGAGAATAGACATCCTTTTAATTTCCTACTTAAATCTCAAATTTTTTCTTGGAAATTTCTGCGTTAATGATCAAGGATCAATGATTTTTCTTCTGGTAAACTTTAAATTATGATTTGGAAAATTCTAAGAATTTTTCTTGCTAATTTTCTAGTTTAAATTCTTTGGTAAGTTTAAGATATTTATCCAGAGATTATGACATTTTTTTCACAAATTTCTAAATTTAAAATGTCACAAAACATCAGTTTTATTCTTGTGAATTCATGTCTTTTAGTCAAGGGAATTTTCACATTTTTCCTTGCAAATTAAGGACTTTCAATAACAATAATTGAGTTTAAATGTAGTTGTTGTTTTTATGTAAATATGACATTAATCTCTACATTTCTTCTAGGATTTCACTCCCTCAGCTCTAATTGTCCATATTTTATTTCTTTTTAAATCTAAGGCGGCCCTAATATGTTGTCAGAATTTAAAAAATAAAATAAAAAGAGTATATGAATCATAAATTGTTTGGAGTATCAGCACATAAAAAGTTAGAGCTAAATGGTGGATGGAGTGCCGTCTTTACTACTTCCTGACAGAGATGTCCTGTTAGCCAGAAACAGGAAGTGGCGTTCAGATCTGGGCACAAAATAAATGCAAAAGTCTGAGAAATGTATATGTACACAAGCAGCTAACCTGCTGGACTTCACTATAAAATACAGCATCTCTCTCTGATTCTCTTAGCCAAACTTTTACTTTTCTTCTTTCCGTTCTTCTCTTTGCTGTCTTCCATTTTCCTCGCCCGGATCTCTCTCATCAGGTCAAAAAACACCTGGACAGAAAACATTAAATAATCTTGTTCTATTTGCTCCCGGTAAACACAGTGGGATGGTTGTAACAGGTGTGCCAACAAACCTTGTCAACATTGGCGCGGGTTTTGGCAGAAGTCTCCACGTAGCACACCCCCCACTGCTCAGCACGGGCCTTGGCTTCGTCCGCGCTCACCTGCCGCCGGTCGTCCAAGTCTGACTTGTTACCGACCAGGAGGAAGGGCACGTTCTCATCCTCCTTCACTCGCAGAATCTGCTCTCTGCAAAACAGAGACGACGGATAAAAACAAAGTTCTGTGAGGAGTTTGGTTTACAACAGCTGAAAAAACTTTGAGTTCAGATTTGAGAGGATCTTATTGTGATGAACAATAAACACCTGTAGATCCTCCACTAGGGGGCAGTAGACAGAACTGGATATGAAGGTGATGAATGTGTTGCAGTAATAAATGTATCATTGGACAAAAGCAGATGGCTGTACGGTGGCACAGCTGTTAGCACTGTAGCCTCTCCACAAGAAGGTTGCAGCTTTGAATCCCAGCAGCAGCATTTCTGTGTGGAGTTAGCTAGTCTCCAAGTACATGTGTGGGTTTTCTCACACATGCAAAACACATGCAAAAACATGCATTTCAGGTTACTTAGAGACTCCATCTTTTCCCCAAGTGCGAGTGAGAGATTGTTTGTCTCTGTGTGTCTGTGATGGACTAGAGACATGTTCAGGATGTCCCCGCCCACTACTCGCCTGATGACTGCTGGATTTAAGCACTAGCTTCCTACTGATTTAGATAATGAGTCAGTGAGAGGTTTGACTGTTACCCGAGTAGAAAATGTACCTGAAATCTACTGTTGCTGCAAACGACTCCAGTTCTGTGATGGAAAACACGCAGAGGAAACCCTCTCCGCTACGGAAGTAGTTATCCCGGATGGCTGCGTAGTCCTCTTGGCCAGCCGTGTCGAGGATGTCGATCTGCACCTCCTCCCCATCCAGCACCACTTTCTTCCTGTAGCTGTCTGCTTTAGTGGGCTCGTAGTCTTCAACAAACTTAAAACAAACATTAGCAGTTAGGATGAAAAGGCTTCAAATGGGTAAATCATTGACTCACCGCTGAGATGCACCGACCTCGTCATACATGAACTGGAGAGTGAGGGCGGATTTCCCCACTCCTCCACTGCCCACCATGATCACTTTGTGAAGAGCTAGTGAGTTCTGTCCTTTTGGCTTCGCCGCTGCCATGGCTCTGCGTTGATGCGCGTGTCAGGGGGGAGAAAGTTCAAGATGATGGGAGGAATGGTGAACTGGTGAAAGGATTCCAGGTGAAGCAAAATGCTTGATGAGAACTCCTGTGGAGGTTAAGAGAGAGAGGGGGAAGTTGCATCCTAATTTCCAAAGCCTGCATTCAGTTTCAGCAGGTAAATCGACAGGAGAAAGTTGTTTTACAACAAATGTGGTGCAAGCAACATCTGAGAGATGCACAAGTAGGCCTGGGACGATAACAAATTTTGCTGGACGATATATTGTCCAACAAATTATTGACGATAAACGATATTATTATCGAGACCAAAATAACCACTTATGTAATGTTAATATATCATAATAATGCAAGTACATCCTTTAAAATGACCCTGTCTCTCCAAAACAATAAATACAATGGCCTATCCAGTGTCAACAACCTAACTGCACTTGAACGCTCTTGTCATCCAGCGTCTTTGGAGGCCAGAGACAAGGAAAACATATACACACAGGCACATGGCGATATATTGAGGCTGGAAAAATTATTGAGTTCATTTCCATCTATGTACGATATATTGACTTATTGATTATCGTCCCAGCCCTATGCACAAGACTGATGGATTAAAAATGTATTCTTCCATTTAATTCCTCACCATTTCTCTTTGAAATGGATTAAAATACAAAAATATGCAATATTCATCACAAATTAAGTTGAGAAAACGTGCATAAGCACAGCTGTGTTATGGAGGAATAAAATGGGTCTTTCACAGGTTGGATTAGAGAACTTCTAATGACACACAACCCTGTTTGCTGAAACTTATGATCCACAGGTTTAAACTCAATGCAGAAAAATCCCATTTTGCAAAGATGAAAATGTTAGAATTCATTTTCAGGCTGTGTGGAAAACCGTCTGAAAATCATTGCTGTTCATTTTAGGTGGAAGCTGAAACAAATCCTGTGGTCTGAATAATAACTCTAGAAGAGAGCAGAACTAGACTCCTAAAAGCTGTCAAAATAAGCTTCTGATTTTAAAGCATCTTACTCTTCTCTGTAAATTACAAAAAGCATTTCAAATCCAAAAACAATCCGACTATAGATGGTGACAACAAGCAGGTAGTCAATGAGGAAACCAAATGAAACTTATCATTGCAACATCTGGTGGCGTTTTCCTGTCTTTGACAGCGCTGAGTCAAATCTGACACATGCTACAGCTATTTAGTGGTCAGATTCTCATCATGAACGACCCACAAACACCATGAGAGAAGCAGGATGTCCAGAAAAGTGTGCTTCCTACCCAGGCCAGGCAGACCTCTGGGGACAAAATATGGGAATAATGCCAATACTTCATTAGCCAAATTAACGCTGAGATCTATACCCTGGAAGTCAATACAACGATTGGTAATGCACTTTAACTAAATTAATCTGGACATACAATAAGAAATTGGGTGAAATGATGGCGATCATTCATAAAGTGCACAAGTTAACAGAATTAGAGCATAAAACAAACATTTCTTGACAAAGCTGCACCGTCACGATACAAAACTCCTGTTAGGAAGAGGGCAGATGAATGTAAATAGACTACACAGACCACAACGTGACTAAACCTGTAATAAACTAAGCTGTGGATCATTACTTTGCACATAAATAACGACAAAAACAAGTCACGGTGGGGTTTGTCGATGCTAACTTAGCAAGCTGCGCTGTATCCAAACTCCTAGAGTAAATAATTAAGGAAAACGTCAAATATAGCAATAATGTCTGTAGTGTTAACTCGTTACCAGATTTACATTTAAACTAATATTAATCTAGCCACAGTGGATTGATAAGTGGGCTAAGTGGATAACCAGCTAACTAAACCCAGCAAGCAAGCAGGTAAACGTCACCTGATTTGTAATGAACAGCTGAGGGAGGTCCGTCTAATTGTAGCGGCTCCGAAAACGTCTAAAATCTCAATTTTTTTTACAAATCCCAGCAACAGATGCTCGGTCGATGCTCTCAAACTCAGCAGCTAGCACCACAGCTAAAGCCAAGCAAGCAGCTAACTACAACAAAACCGCGTTAAAAACGTAAAAACGTGACTAGCACGAGCAATTAAAAGCTCTGCATTTGCGTGAAAAACCACATACCTGTAAGTAAATCAGTATTAACTTTGGCAGAACGTTTGACGAAGGCTTAAGACGATGTGGAGAAATAAAAATAATCAGCTAGCTGTTGGTTAGCTCATGGCTAGCTTCGTGGCTAACTCCAAGGACTGTAGCAGACTGACTGAGCGTCCTGTGGGCTTGGCTCCGTCTGACAACGCCCGCCCGTCGGAGAGATCCAGACAACAGTCCGTTTTACTTCTGATCCGATTCTTCACAAAATAATGATCAAATAATATTGTGGTAACTCGCTTGGTGCTTAAAAAGCCAAGAACACGTAGGATATGACTGAACAATTAGCATGATGATGGCACGTGAGCAGCTATGACTTTAAAATTCGTGTTTTTAAATTTCAAATAAAATTTCACTTTACGTTTTTTACACTTACAGCCAAATACAGAAATAACTGTTTAGTTTAGATGTAATTATTTGTTTTTAAGTGGACAAAAATTAATTAAAAAAAAAAAAATTTTCTCTTATTTTGTTTGTCTTTAGTGATGAAGGACAGCATCATTTCCAACCTGCACATTAAGTTTGCAGAGAAGACTTGGAATGATACTTTTCAGCTTGTTCGAAGATGCATGGTGAGACAAACATGTGCAACCAAAAAACCCTCATAATTCACATGTTGAAGTGTGTTCCAGTGTTTTTAAACTGTTGGAGAAGGCTATGAACAACCTCAGTTTGGAGAAACAGATGAGTTTTGATAGAACCAAAGCGCTGCCTGGGACACTTATAACGTGTTTTAAATAGTTTAAATTGCAATTATTTCTTATTTAAATGCTTTTATATATTGTAAATGGTCTGTATTTGTATAGTGCCTTAGGGTTCTACAACCCCCCAAGGCGCTTCACAACACAATCAGTCATCCACCCATTCACACACACATTCACACGCTGGTGGGGATGAGCTACATCGTAGCTACAGCTGCGCTGGCGCGCACTGACGGAGGCAAGGCTGCCGAGCACTGGTTCCACCAGCCCCTCCGACTATAAACTAAGCATGGTCATCCTGTCAGGATTATTACATTCCACCCAGAAGTAATACAGTATAGCTTCAGCTCCTTTTTGCTGCAAATAACCACTAAAATGACTATATAATGTGAAATTTATGAATAAATCATCTACGAAAGATCAGATTTTATTTGTTCATGGCTAAACTGTGACCTAGACTGGGAGAGATTTAGCTGTGAATCCGTACCCTGTGTGCTGATATGGTCCAGTTAGATCATTCATACTGGAACACACGAGTCTTTGTTGTTTGATTTGCAGCTCTATTTTTCAACATAGCTAAACACTGCGGTTTGACACTTCTATTGAACTTTTTATTTCTTCTTGCAATGTTTGCATTGATTCTGTCCTTGTTCTAGCCCTAAATGCAGATTTCTACTGTAGAAGTTTACATTTTGTATAGATTTCAGAGTTCAAGCGGTGCACTTTAACACTGCACTGCTGAGACTGTGAAAAAAGAGTGGGTTAGTTTTCTTTACATTAGTCATGGGTGGAGCAGCAGAGTAGATAATGCTTGTGGATTAATCTAAAGTGGAGCTTGGCAGCGGCTAGTCTCTGGAGTCCGGTTGGGAAGCGTGATTACTCGGTGGTCTGGAGTGATGTGTGGTCCAATGGGATAATGCTGCGGCGGCTAGTCGGCGCTGATGGGCCCAGAAAGGTTTAAGGCATCTCAGTGTCAATATTTCTCTTTGCCATGGTGTCACGCAGCTTTGTGTTCCCTGGTGGGACGGGCAGGCTGTTGACACAAGCCTCTCATCGCTGCACAACCGGCCCTTTGTTGGTGTTTTAACTCCCTTTTTGTCTCACAATAGGAGAAATCCAGAGATGAATCCAAACCTTGTGAGCCACTTGTTAGAGCTCTGGAAAGACTCCAGGAAGTGCTTCATGGTAAACAAAAACACGTTCCGATCATGCGTCTGAGTGCATGGAACTGGTGGTTTCTGTGTTTTTGTGTTCCAGCTTCCTCTCTGAGCACCATCACGTCCCGTTTGGAGATGATAGCCAAACAACAAGGGTAGAATTTACTTTTCTCTGCTGTTCTTTTACTAAATTTGATCTGTGTCGTAGAATGTTCCTGCTTCTATCTGCATTTTTAAGGATGGGCTTCCACATCACAGAGGCCACCTGCTACCTGACAGCTGACCTGTTTTATGTGGAGGTGTTGCTGCTGCCATGTGGGGAAGTGCGGGAGGTGAAGGTGGCTCCACATGGAGAACCACCTGCTGTATGTCTCCAATAAGCACTTTAAAGCACCACTTTCTTTTGAATCTTTTGATAATTTTATGCATTGTCCTCCCTGATAGCCCAGCAAGTTCCTTCTGCATTTGCTGAGGTAAGAGGTAGAGGAATGAGACGTTTACGTTTCTGAGATTTGCTGCAGGAAAATGCTGCAAATACAAATGAATAATGGCTGCAGCAGTGGTGGTTAAAGGCACAAATAAACTCCTCACCATTTTGTTCGGTCATTCTTAAACCAAACAAAGTAGTTTTAAGAATAAATTGGGATAAAAGATGACGCATCCAAAATGAACTTTGCATGTGGAAATCAAACATGGACAAGTTTCATAAACGCTGCTTTTATTCTGAAAAGAACCCACGCTGCAAAGGAAGAAAACTGACTAAACATGAGGAGTTTTAGTACAGAGTGATGGAGCAGTGACTCAGGAATCCTTATGGAGTCTTAGCCTGAGATCTAACATCCTAAAATCTAGACTCTTGTTTCCTTTCAAAGGTCCCAAAATTTTGCTGATTTCTCTGTGAGATTGAGATGCCTGTTTGCCCAGTACGACATCCCCGGAGACAAGTAGCCACTATTAAAATACTCTGTTCTTTTTTCTTATTTGCGTCTCTTGTGGTGATTTAGCAGCTTTTGTCACTTTTTCCCAGTGAAATGAAGTTAAAATTGTTGACGTCTCTACAGCATCTCGGGAAAGACCTGCAACTAATAGCAGAATTGCAAAAGTAAGTAAATATTTTACTGTTTTCAAGGCAAATTTAATGGAATTTAATAATTTTCTTTGCATTCAGGGAATCTAAGCAATTCGACTCTCAAATGGAATTTATCAACTACGGCAAGGTTGGCCTTTTAATCACAGGAAAAGAAGGTACAGCGATAAATTAGCCATGTATGCATTCATAAATAAAAATTTTAATGTATTTTTAAAAATTCCAGATTTTCCTATGGCTCACCAGTTCTACGCCCCGCCCACTGATGACATAAAAACCTCCAATTCATGTAAGAAACTTGTAATCTAAAGCAACACTAAAGAAGTTTCCCGCTGCTCCTCCCTATTGCTTGAAAGCTGAATTATAGCTGTCGTAAACAAGCCTGCTGTAGCCAGAGCTAACATTGAGCTAACGCTAACATGAGCCAACTGATAGTAAATAAGCCATGAAGTAAAAAGATCCACACTGTTGGACAAAAAACAATATTACTTACAAGTCCAGTAGCAACTAAGCCAGGTCACCATCAGTCCGTGAATGAGTGGAGGCTGGTTTTAGCTCTTTGCTTCACCTCCGAAGACATTACTCTCTTACTTTTACTTCCAGGATCCACCATGATGCCAACAAAAAAAGCCAAATTCTTCTTTCTCTTCTTGTGCTTTTTACTGACTTGTCTGCGAACTGAAAAAGCTAACTGCTAGTCTTTATATTAGCTTCCGGCGTAGTAAATGGCTATTGCCATAAATCAGGTATAGACCTCCCTGTAGCGTTCCCACCTGAACCACATTAAGTCCAGCTTCTGGTTAGCAGAGGGCTACAGAGTGCTGTCCGATGTGAAGTTGCCCAGGTTTTTGGCTGAAGAACCACTGAAACCAGTTTGAAAGCAATAGCTTAGTGTTAAAAACTCTTTAGTGTTGCTTTAAAAAAAGACACATTTGGCCTATTCTTGCAGTTTAAAGTTGTGCTTTTCTGTTCATGTTTTCATAAAGCTGATTTGGAACCAGGAATCCAGGCAGCCCGAGTTACAGTTGGCATCAGCAACGTGACTCACAAACTTCCGATGGCGTCTGTCATCCTGAAGCCTCATGATCTGGATCCACAGGGGTCGGTGTTTTATTGTTTTAATCTCTCACTCAGCTGGACTGTTTTCATTTCAGCGAGCCTTTAGTCACAGCCGCTGGAGCTAATGGTAAATCTGTGTCCTGCATGGGGGCAGCTGTCCCGTGTTGGCTCCGCTCAGTGAGGTGCAGAATGAGACGTTCCCTGCCTGTTTCCTGCTCAGACTGCAGCCACCAATCCCACTGATGATGCCTTTTGTTGAGAAGCTCAGACAAATAACAGGTTAAACTATTTTTGCAGGTTTAAATATTGTAAAAATTACATGTTTACACTCACGGTCCTGTCATATAGATGTAGCTGTACCAGATGTTCACCTGCAGGGGGCACCCTTACCTCAGCTACTTGTAAGCTCTTCACAAAGTGCATGCTGGAAGGAGATCTTTACAGTGGTATGAGCATGCAATGATTATTTAATAAACTTAAAGCTGCAGTTTTAAAGGAATCACTTGTCTTTCCAGCCTCTTCCTAGCGGTCCGATGCACAGCTGCCTTTTCCCTGAAGCTGCGTGGGATGTACCCACACAGAGAGCAGCTTTGGTGGACAGGGTTCCCTTCACCCAACCGGCCCACATCCCGCCTCTGCTGGAGCTGCTGCGCCACCAGTGTGCCATTAACACCCTGCTGAGGAGCTGCACCTGCGGTCGGAGCTCCAGTCCAGGTGGGACGATGATCATGTTACAGAATCACAATCGTAGTGGTAGTCTTGGCTGCTGATGTTCTTGTTTGTGTTTCATTTTACCGATGTGGATCCCATCAGGTCTGATTGGTGACCTGCATTATGAAGTTCTCCCGGAGTCCGCTACCAGCTTTTCTGTGACCTTCAACCGACCCCACGCAGACTCCCTCGCTGTCTGTGAGCTCCTGTTTTGTGTAGATTATTTTTGATTTACTGAGATTAAACCAGTCTCAGAAATCTGTTATTCTATTGAGACTTTCATTAATAATTCATTCAGAGGCTCATGAGATATTTAGTCATAAAAAGAACACACGGTCACGTTCAACTTTGGTCTTGACCCTAGTCTGACTAGCTGTTAGCGCATCAATCTTATTACAACTAATCTCTATTTATCTAAACTGAGGCTGTTCAGAGAGCTATCTGCAGCAGAGAAAATTTATAAAAGAAAATAAAGATCTCAAATGATCTGAACTATCCTAGTAGTTCAGTTAGTATTGTAGAGCACCAGCAGGTAATGCAGCATCATTAGTGTGATGTTTGTCTCCATAGTGCTGGTGAGCGTCTCCAACCCCCGTCAGATTACTTGCAAACTGTTTGGAGCAGGAATATCTGACCCATCACTGGATGAACACATCTCTACAGTTATGAACAGGTGTGTTTATTTCTGTGTCATAAATTTACTCTTTTCTGGTTTCAGAGCTTTTCAAATGATATTTTTCATTCCTTTATTTGTCTCCCATCTAGTTGCCTGTCCATCCCTGTGACCATGACGACTTTATACAGCAGACTGGAGGAAGTCTGCTCTGCCTCTTTTTCACCCGACTCCTCGGCCACCACAGAAGTAGAAAGAGACCACTCGAGTCCTGCGATGGACATCAGCAGAGAGTCACCCACGCTTGTCCAAGGGACGGCCGTGCCAGAGGACAGCGTCTGTGATTCAGCCAAATCTGAGCTGCTTTCTGAAATAAACTCCAGCGCTCCCAACAACACTTAAACATTCCCTGCTGTGGGTGGGTTTCCTTAGAGATGATCTAAACATTAAAAAGTGTGGCAGCATTTGTTTTCTTCACCCACTCGATCACTTTATCCAAGAAATGTGTGCTGCGACTCGGCGTTTGTCCGATAGAGATGCTGATATGCAACCGCTGGAGGTTGAATTTGTCTTGCTGTGCATTCCAGAGTGGCAGAGATTGCTGGTTATAAAGGTCTGAGGTCTGAGATTTGACCTCAGATGGCCAGAAGCCCGGCTGCTCGGTACCGGCCGAGCCAATCTAACACTTTAAATATGTTCTGCATGGCTCAAAAGCAAACACATTAAAATGAGAAGCATTAAGGATGTGGTTTTGTTGAATGAGATTCCCAAAAGCATTAAAAATATATTTTGGGCATTTTCAAACATTTCTACGTTAGAATTCTATGTGATTTTAGAAATGACCCCTGAAATCAGCAGGTGATTGGAATCTGTCATTATGCTGCATCCTCAATTCAAAAATCTTATTTTTGTTCAGTTCATGAATGTCTTTACCTGACACCAATAAAAATTCAGACAGTTTATTAATTTTTGTGACACCATCATTGCTAATCACTAGTGCATGCTAGCAATAACAGATCCTCGATGTGGAAGTTTTACTTGCAGAACCACAACTTTCTAGTTATCAGAAGTTTTATAAGTGTATTTGTTAACTAAAGTTCCATCAAAATTAGCCAAAATTCACATTGGCATTTCTAAGTAACTGATAATCACTTCCTGAATGGCCCAGGTTTGGAGTAAAAATCAGGACCAAATCACCGATAGGCTAACAGCTAGTCCAAACCAACCAGAGCAACGAACAATGCATCATTCAATACATGAAAATGAGTCAACGAGGTACTCCACCAGAAAAAGATGCAAAAACATCCTTTTTTTGGAATAAAGGACTTAAGTACTTATATCATGGTCTAAGTCTAAATCATCCAAAGTTGATGCTAATGCAGTTTCAAAGGAGCACCATTGCTGAACCGACACCATTTTTGGCATCTTTCTCCGTTGTAGCTCTTGTTAAGCCCACCCAACATTTCTCTACAAACATAGAGTGCTGGGATTGGCCCAATCTAAAATTGTTTGGGCCTATGGTAAACCTGCTGAGGCTACAATGTAACGACCGGCCTGCAGAGCAAAGTCTTGTTACTGCTATGGATTTTCTTAATTTCTAGGCTACTGATGAGTCATATTTTTCTGATGATGATATTTATGCATGTAAACCTTTAAAGATGTCATGGCTGTGCTAGGACTAGCCATTAGCTTATCAATCCTGCAGGTCATAAAAGCTATTACTCCAAACAGAGGCTGCTCAGGAAGCTATTTAGAAATGATAATTGTAACTTTTTTATACCTTTTACACCACAACACTTCAAAATTCAAGAAAATGTATTTAAACTTTCTATTTGTTTTGACAAAATAAAACTTTGTACAACGAAGAACAGGAAGAAGAGATCCCTCCATTAATGCTGAGGGTTTTTACGGGCTGCAAGCTGAGACGGCAAAAACAAATGTGACTAATTTGAGATGTATTGGGAGAAATTTTACTACCTAATGCACAGAAGAGAATCAGATTTTGCACGCCATGTGTGATTTCTGTATATCTTTCAGCTCTGTGCACATGGAAGGGGATTTAACATCTATTCAGAATATTTGGTCAACTGTCAGCAGGAGACAACTGGCTTTGTCTGGTAGCTTTGCTCCTAGGTATCCAATGACCTGCCTGGCTGCTATTCATAGAAACACACCACACATGTTGGATAAATTGCTCTCTTCTTATAGGACCTGGATCCTCTGACTGTCAGGGATTATGTGTCCTTGGGTCTGACTGGTTGAGAATAACTATAAAAGTGACACAAAGTCTTGTGGTGTTCCCTGCAACAATATGTTGTTATTTGAACATTTCTGAGTCACGATCGTGGCCTTTTTTAGGCATTTTTCATCCCTCCCATCAACATCCAGGCTTCCCTAATTGGTGTGCGGTCCCTTTAAATCCAGATCCAGCAGGAGCGGGGGCCGCTGCGCGTCCTCGCTAACCCGGCTGGCCGCCGTGACTTGCCCGCACTCATCCCGATAAAACAGCTGCTTACCATTTTAGGGAACTTCACGAAGTTTTCTCGGACCTCCTCGAAATCGGGACTTTTGTTTGCAGCGCTCAGACTCTGCGGAGGTCCGCGTTCACGGACAAGCCTGCACCGCTGGATTCTTGGTTTGCGTAACTCTCGTGCGTCCGCAACATCTGGATTAACTATTTGAAGCCAGAGATAACGGTCCTACACACCAAACTCTGCCTGCGTTGCCATTTTTAAATGAAAATACTGCCTTCGTTTTTTTCACCCTGGAGTTCAACTTGACAACCCGAGTGTGTGCTCTTAGATTATGTATTCTTTAAAATGGGTGCGAACAATGGAAAACTGTACGGAAGCGAGGGTAAGTCCGCTTTAAAAACACAGGATTTTATTTGCACTTTAAAAACTATCTATGAACTCACTCTGGCAAAAAGTTGTCGCAAAGTAACGTGACGTCACTCTCAGAACTAAAATAGAGGAATAGTTTACAATGAGCACAGTAACTTTAGTTTTCATAGGTTATCCCTCTGATTTGTGTATAGCTACTTTCCATTTTAACATTTAATTACTAACTTTTTATTTACTGCTTATTTATTTTATTTTTATTTGATCTGAAATTACACAGTGACATTTGCTGCACCTATTTTTGCATCTAAAATGCTGAAAGTTTATTCTAGCTGCGCGTGCCAGTTCTGTTTTTCTTCTTCCTGTCTGAAGCAATTACCTCCACTTGACCCCATTGTTCTCTTGGCTTCAGCTAGAAGTTCACCAGTCCTTCATGACACTAAGCCAGGACTTTATTGTGTCCAGTAGTTTTGAACTATACTGATTTTAATTCAACATTAACAGAAATATCTAACTTGTAATACTGATGCAGTTTAAGTTTGATACATTATTAGACAACAGCTGATTTTGTAATCTCATTTATGTGTGGCTTTTTTTTTAATAGGAAAAGTTTATTTCCCAAATGAAGAATGAGGGGATGTGGGTGTTTGGATATTAGGACATGTTCTTATCTTGACAAGAGCCAATTCCTGAGATTTTTGTTCATAATCCCAGATCCTGTTGTTCTTGGACTTGGAAGCTTTCATATGGGTCAGCTCATATCAGATCTTTTAAAGTTGTAACTAATATGGTAACTACAGTGTCCTTAAGATTTCTTCTATTGTTTTTGTCTCTTCTAAAAGTTTCAGATCAGCAGAAACACTTTAGTATTAGACAAACATTGATCTTAGTTATCTAAAACAAACTGACACGACATGAAAAATGGATTAACCACATTATTTGGAAACCTGAGTTCAGTTTAACTAGCCACACCATCCTGACTACCACCAGACCTGTAGAACCAAGACAACATGAGGTAGGCTGAACGATCTCAAAAAGCAACAGTCAGTGCACCCCAGGGCAGCTGTGGCTACATTGTAGCTCATCACCACCAGTGTGTGAACGTGTGAATGGATGAATGATACACTGTAGTGTAAAGCCCTTTGGAGTCCTCTGACTCTGAAATGCGCTATGGTGCAGGTCATTTATCATTTAACACATCATTAACTTCAAAAACAAAATAACTCAGGACAGGTCTGTGACCTGTTAGATTTGGTGCAAAATTAACTCTGCAATAAAAAAAAATCAGCAAAAAACCTAACAGTCAAGCATGGCGGTGGCAGTGTGATGGTCTGGGGCTGTTTTGCTGCTTCAGGATCTGGATCATTTGCTGACCTTTGATCTTGCTAGAAACCCCCCCAATGTGGCTGAATTTAAAAAATTCAGCAAAGAAGAGTGGAGCTTAATTCCTCCTTGTCATTGTGAAAGATTCGTAAACAGTCCAAGGGTGTTCCAACCAGTTATTCACTTTAGCTGCAGTTACTTCACAAAGTCAGGTTTGTTTGGACAGGTTTCTTCATTTAGTCTAATTTAGTAAAACTCTGCAACACCTACAGTCAATATTTTTGATGCTAGGAGGATTATTCCTGTTAGTGTGTTTGGATGTAGCTATTTCAGCTGTCAAAGAACATAAAAAAGCAATAATGGTCTTGTTCAGTAGTTTGCAGAAACCATTAAATAAAATAAATAAAAAAACAACTTTCCTGTCATATAATTAAACCATTAAGACATTTTTGTGATTAAATTTAGAGATTTTATTATGTCTTCATACAACTGTTGACCCAAGTCAACTTTTATTTTTATAAAATTACTCTGTTTGCCCTCATACCACAGAAACAATATCTCTAACTCATCTGGATGGTCTGTATCATCCATATTACTACAAATAATGTTTGGACATTATTTTGGGTGTTACCACCAAAAGAGTATTTACATTCTTCTTGTTTTTATCTCTTACACACATTTCTGAATTCATGAAAGAAAAACAGCTGTCCAGCTTAACCAAGGGCCTCAGAGCAGAGATGCTTGTGCAAATAACATTCCAATGAGCTCTATCCCTAAGTCAGGAGAAAAGGTCGGACACCGGGGTTTTAAAAAATAACACGTGAAGCGACTCCACCTTGGAGTTCAGCGCGTTACAGTTTCTGTAGTTGAGCAGCACTTTTCATGGAATTAGGCAAGGCAGCACATTTCATACACAGAAGCAATTCAATGTGCTTTCCAGGTGCAAGATCAGCATGAAAATAAAACATTAAAATCAACATGACAACATAATACAGCAGATTATTCAATTAAATTAAAAAATACACAAATAAAATTAGGCAATGTTAAAGACTGAGCAGTTACAGTGCAGAAGTGGCAGTATAAGAAACAGTCATACGCTTATGAACACATGAAAGTTTTAAATTTTGATTTAAAAGTTACTGGAGTTGGGGAACATTTGAGGTCATAAGGAAGCTGATTCCATCTGTGTGCAGCATAGTAGCGAAAAGTAGGTTGACCCTGTTTGGTTCTGACCCGGGGTTCTACCAACTGACTGCTTCTTAAGGATCCCAGAGCCCTGCTGGGTGTGTATACTGTACTTCAAGGAGACCCAACATGTATTTTGGCCCCATGCCATTGAGCGATTTATAAACTAGCAGAAGCACTTTGAAATAGATTCTGTAGTTTACTGGTAACCAGTGTAAAGATTTAAGAACAGGAGTGATGTGCTCGGTTCTCTTGGTTCTTGTTAAGACTCTAGCAGCAGCATTCTGAATACGCTGCAGCTGTTTCACAGCTTTTTTGGGAAGACCAGCCAGAAGACCATTGCAATAGTCCAGCCTGCTGGAGATGAACACATGAATGAGTTTCTCTAGGTCTTGTCTGGACATGAGACCTCTGAGTCTATTTGATGAAGATGATAAAATGCTGATCTAGTTATAGCCTTAATGTGACCAGTGAAGCTCAGGTCTGAATCAATTATGACACCAAGATTTCTAACCTGAGTCTTTGTTTTTATCCCTCTGGAGCCAAGTTGAGCAATAACCTCCATCCTATCCTTCTTATTTTTAAAGACAATAACTTCAGTCTTGTCTTTGTTTAACTGAAGAAAGTTTGACTGCATCCAGTCATTAACTCTCTCCAAACACTGACAGAGTGAGTCTAGGGGACCACAGTCACTATGTGATAGAGCTAGGTATAGGTGTCATCTGCATAACTATGATAGGTAATGTTGTTATTGTGTATGACCTGACCCAGGGGGAGCATGTAGGGATTGAAGAGCAGTGGTCCAAGTATTGAGCCTTGGGGGACACCACATGTCATGGTGATCAGCTTTGATTTGTGATCACCAATAGAAACAACATAACTCCTGTCTGCAACATACAAGGCAATTAAACCTACTAGAGACCACTGGAAATGTATTGATTACATGAGTGTTCAAAACCTTTAAGGTCTTAACTGTGTCCTCTGGTGTTTTAGCACTAATCACACTGAAAACTGGCATTCTAGCCAGATTGTTGCTGTGTAGCAGTGGTCTGATTATGCTGGCTGTCAAAGAGGAATGAATGGCTAATCTGGTGTTTAGGATTTTCTTGTTGATAAAGGATGCAAACTCATTACAATTAGTTTGGGATATGAAATAAGGGTCTAACTGTGTTGGGTGATTAGTTAGCCTCTCGACAGTAGCAAACAGAACACGAGAATTGCTAATATTATCACCAATAACTTTGGAGAAAAAGGCTTGTCTAGCTTTATTTTATTCAGAATTGTAAGCGTGAAGCTGCATTTTGAAGATCTCATAGTGACTTTTCTGCCATTTACACTCAGCTTTCCTGCATTTCCTTTTCTGATTTGTGACTGGTATAGTGAACCTCCATGGAGCTTTCTGTTTGACCTTTTCGGGCGCGATGGAGTCAAGGACTTCTTGAGTTTTGCAGTTGAAATGATTTAGAAGTGAATCAACACAGCTGGTTGTCAGACTTGTTGACATATTCATAAGTTCTATAAGAACTGAAGCAGTGTGATCACTTAGACACCTTTTATTGTGAACAACTGAAGTGTGATGGGTAGCAGGTGAACCTGCCATATCAAAGAGAACTCAGAAATGGTCAGAGACCCACATCCTTAACAACAATGTCTGAGACATCAACATCTTTGGTTAAGATTAAGTCTACTGTGTGACCTTGACTGTGTGTTGGTTCACATACATGTTGTTGCACATCAAATAATTCTGCATAACAGTTTTACAGATTTGTCTTTAGCATCATTGTGAATATTAAAGCCACCAGTTATGAGAAGATGTTCAAAGTCTGTTGTGATAACAGTGAGAAGCTCAGTGAAGTTTTCTAGGAATTAAGTGCATGACCCTGGAGGCCTATAAACTACCAACACTAAGATCTTAGGTGTACCTTTCAACTCAAAGCAAAGATACACAATCGCTACATAGGAATGAGTCTTTAAAAATAGCAGCTACACCACCTCGCCTGTCACATCAAACCACGTTTAGAGATGTGAAATTTGTTAGTGTTGATTCTATGAGAACTGGTGCACTGTTGCTAGCATTTAACCAAGTTTCAGATAAAAGCATAAAATCAAGATCATAAGCAGAGATAAAATCATTTAAGAGATCTAACATTTAATAAAGCTACCTATAGAAATGGTGGGGGAACACTGTGTTCAATGCACCTGACATGTTATAAGGTTCTTGGATAATGTGAGTGAACAGGCACTTTACTTCTTTTAGATATTATCTCAGGGATAGAGAAAACTAACATTTTGTTGCACCCTGGAAAAACTCATGAGCAACATCTTCCTTGAAATCTTGACCCAACACATATCGGATAGAGGAAATTGAGGACAGCTCATTGGTTTCTTGGGGGACCAGGGGATGAGGAGCTTGTTGTGATAGTGGGCTGAGGAGGGGGCGAGAGGTCGAGTAGTGAGCGAAAGAGTCATCCTTCAAGCAATCTGAAGATTGTAAAAGTGAGGGAGGTTCAGAAGTGTTCTGTTTGTATCCATAAAATATTACTTTTACAACTTATTTTCTAATATTAGAAAAGTGTTTTTTTAATCAAATAAAACCATTTTAAGTGATGACCCCAAATACAGATTTCTTATTGTTTTGATCTCTTATTTAAATTATTGCTTGAGCTCAAGACATTTCACAAAAAAGAAAGCAAAAAAGATTTTTCTTCTTTGCAGTTTTATATTAATTCAGGGACATCATTTATAATGTAATGTGTTTTTCCATCAAACAAAAATCCTAAATTAATATTTACCTGCTTTTAGAGAAACCTGGAAAATAAAAATAATCTATAAAAGACTGCTCCAGCATAAAAGTCTTTTTCCTACTTGGTAACCATCCACAAATGCCCAAGCATGGCTGATAACAGATTCATTTAAAAGTGGTAAATATTAACCAATTACCTAATCTACCTAAACGTTTGGCAGTCACAACATACAAGCTGTTCATATCTGCTGCACACACAAGCTAATTCTTTCTTAGACAATATCAAAATCTATAATAAACAGCATCTGGTTTAGAAAAAACTGCACAAGATCAGATAATCATTCTTCTGTCACGTACTTGAGTAAAAAAATGTAAATTTGAAGATGAAAGATCAGAAAATGAACAGAAAAACATTCAAAGAGATGCATTATGGGTAATTTAGGCATCCGTCTTTTAATAATATTAATGTTTCTGCTGCTCCAGTTTCCTCTGTCCTTACTGTGAGTGAAGCCAAACATTAAGCTGTAATTAGTCTCATATTCTTATTTAATAAAAGCATAAAAGTGCAGCTATTACTGCTTTATAAGACCAGAGTTTTATTTACAACATCAGAATTCTGCAAGGCATCAGTCCACATCTGTTTTCAAGTGTGTCTCCACAATTAATTACACACTGGTCACAAGTATGCAGCAACTATCTACAAGTGGGAGCTTTTTAGAAACTTGTTTTCTGCAAAAGACTAAAAAACAACCAGAAATTAGTTTTGCCTTTCATGAAACCAGCTCTGCTCTAAAAGCTCTGATGTGTCATATTGTTTTCCCGCCTGTCTCCGGTTTCCATATTTATGGGTTATTCCAGGAGGAGTCTAGCTCATGTAGGTGGCTGTCCTCTGGTCCTGGTGTCCTCGCTGAAATGCTAATGTGCTCTCAGGAAAGCCACAGAGCTGCATGTGTAATCTGACAGCAGAATGGGCGCCATACACAAACTGTTCCACAAGCAGCCACTCAGATCAGACAGACAGCACAGATTCAGATCCAAATAAAAAAAACATCTGTGTCATTATTTAGAAACATAAATCCTAAATCTAATGAAGTGAACTTAGCTGCTTTGCTGTTTTCAGGCGTTAACCTCAAAAATATGCTTCCATCTTCTTTTAAAGTCTTGTTCTGTGCAGAAGTGAAGACAGAAAGACGCGTTTAATAAACATTTTTCTTCCTTGAAATATCAAAAGCTGATTCAAACAAACCCGCCCAGATTTTCTGCACGAGCCAAGGGAAGCTCCTCGCTCCCAGCTGGGAAATGTAAAAGTCAAACGCAGTCAGTGAGAGGGTTTATGTCTCTGACAGACGCGTCTCAGTGTTATATCTAAAAACGGATTGTTTCTTATTGTCTTATTGTCACTTTTTGTGTTTTCTGCAGGTAAAGGCAGCTCCAGCATCTCCTCTGACATAAGTTCAAGCACAGATCACACTCCAACTAAAGCCCTGAAGAATGTGGCTACCATCGAAGGTAGGGCATCTGGTGCTCATTAACCAAACTGCCCTCCCTTTTCTCCTCCTTCTCCTCCTCCATCTCTGGCTGCTGCTGCTGCCTTTTTGGGACAGAAACCTGTGTTCCCGGGATAAGCCTTCAAATGAAAAACAAACTCACAGCTTGCATCAGAACCCAAAAACGAGAGATGTTTCTAGAGCACGAAGGAGGAGGAAAACAAAACGTGCAGCTTCTCCTGGAGGAGGAATGCTTGGCTCATGGTGCTGTGTAATAGGGAGGGAGGTGTCCGTGCACCAGGAGAGGGATTTTTTTTAGAAAGTGTAGGGAGTGGAAAAAGGGAGGCAAGCTTCACTTTTTCTATCAGATCTTTTTAATTTCTCTTTTTTAGCTCTTTGGCTCCCTCTTGCCTCCTCATCTCTTTGCCTTCCGGTCCAACCCAAATTGTTTCTGTCAGGAACTGTTTGCAGGGTGCACGTGTTACGAATGTAAACTTTACGCTCGCTGTAATGGTGCAAAAATGCCGTGCAGCTGTGCAGGCCTTTTGAAGCTAGCAGCTGTGTTGGATGTAGATTTTTAATACTAAAAAAACATCAGGAAGAAACATTTTTCTGCATAGTTCCAGAAGAGGTCTGCTCTCTGAGATGTGTTTTTACTCTTTATGATAGCCAGATGATCTTTTTCTTAAATTACAATCAAAGCAATCATTTTTAATCACAAGAACAGGATGTTGATGGTTTTATTGTTCTTTAAAAATCAGAATCAGGCCATAATTCAGCATGATCCGTCAATCTAACCAGGACTTTCCATCAGAGCGTAAGCACAGATGCTTGTCTATCATTTTCTTTCTAATCTCCTGAGACAACTCTTTCCTTCACTTCCTCTGGTCCATGTTGAGTGTGGTACACACCATGTCACCAAACAACACAGTGACTACCTGGAGCCCTATATATAGGCCCACTGACTGATTACAAGATTGTAGACACCTGTGATGCTAATTAGTGAATTAACACGTCCCTTTGGTCACATTATTTTCAGTCTTTTCTAGGGAAACCATCATTTTTGTCCAGGCCTGTTCATGAGTTTATTTTTTAAATAATTCTGTTGAAGCATGGTTGAAAAGGAATGTCTGACTTTCACTGGTTAAATTTCATAGAATTTTTATTTATTATAACTTTTGTCAGATTCAAGTTATTTCTGTGACCATTGTGGGTTTTTCTTTCATTGACCAAAGGGTACCAACAATTTTGTCCACGTCTGTATCTGTAAAATGACTTTAGCTATAGCCTTTTCTGTGTTAGCTAAAGTAAGTTAGCTGTGACAGTTAACTCCATAACAATAAAGCTGCTATAGCAAATCTACAGAACAAGCTAGGTTTTGAACACAAACACGGTCACGGAACACTCACCCCTCCCCTCGAATATCTTCCCTGGATCTGTGTGCACCGGAACCAGAAACCCTCATTGCCAGAGGAATCGAGATAGCGCTGAACACCAGTCGCCATTTTCTAGGTCCAAACGTCTTTTGTTGTCCGTGACTTCAAATGGTGTTTTTCTTTTTGGGACTCTGGTAGTTTGTCCTAAAGCTGAAGTGGTAGCAGCCGGCTGGTTCTCCTTCTCTGATGTTATTGAGTGGAGAACCTCTCACACCAGTGGTGTTCTGTTGCTAAATACGTGAGTGTGTGATGAGTGGAGAACATAGGGAAGTGCGGCGGTTCGGCGAGACTGACAACCGGATGGTACAATAGTTGCTGTCAGTCCAAAATGTGTTCTTGGCACTTTATTTATTTATTTATTTATTTATTTATTTATTTATTTATTTATTTATTTATTTATTCGTTTTTTAATCTCCACAGTATATTTATAGCTATAATATGTTAGAACGTTGTTAAGAGGCATGATGTTTTTTTTTCCAAATTTGCCGTTGTAGATTTAATTAGTTTCATGAATATGACAGGATTTATTTCTGAAAGTCGAACTCAAATCCGTTTAATGAGATCTTTCAATAACAGACAGGCAAAGTAAGCAACGTTTTTCTTTCCGTTGTTTAATCTTGTTTTGGTCTAAAGCAATCCTGATGCTATATAAAACATTCAGGAGTAAATACATCTGAAAACTTCCTGATCCCCACAGACCGGTCGTGTCCTCTTCACCTTTCTGCTGCAGCTCCTCTCAGCTAAACTGTGACTCACTGCCTGCTTTGTGCGCTCATACTCGTATACAACATACTCACCCCGTTGCTCTCATGCATTGTCATCACCGATCTTAAATTTGCTCTGGTCTGGTGACTGTAATATTCTTGTGGTTTGGCCCGGCCCACACAAAAACAAATAGCAGCTACAGGCTGTGTTTATAGCCGTCACTCAGCTGAGGGTTTCAAGGTGTTCCTCAGGGAGGAACAAGAGAAAAGAGCAGCTCCTCACGAGATTCGCTTTTGGTTCAACGCAAGATGTGAGCACATCGTCGCTGATTTGTCTTTTTGAGTTTAGAAACTGATGAAAGCTTGTGTCGTGGGATGAGTCTGGGGCTTCTGGCAATAACCTTCTTGTCCTGAGTGCTTGGACAACCTGTGCTGATCTGAACAGAGAAAAGACCATAGATACAACCGTGTCCAAACCATAATTCCCAACTGTGTTTTGACTGAAATTGTTATTTTTTTCTCCGTGCTAAGTGGGAGTAATTACATGGTCCAGAACCGCCACAGCCACAGTCAAATCCCCCTCCTTAGAAAGAGACACACACACATGTAGACTCACACACACAGTAGCCCATCACACAGCCCCTGCCCACCCAGACCTGTGGTCCACTAAACTAATCAGGAAGTAGTCTGGACCGTTTCCCCACCACACACTGGGAGTATTCAGGACCCACACGGTCCCAAAGCTGCAGGAAGGTCACTCCTGCATCGCTTTAATCTCTCGACACTACACCAAACATCAAATTAGAACATTTAGAAATTCTACCAAATTAGTCACACATTACCAAAAAAAAAAAGCTCGGGATGTTTTATCACACAGAATCTTTCTAGTTTCTTCGGTTTTCTTACTGTGTTCCAAAGCCACGAGCTATTTTGGCCAGTAAACTGTTTTTCTGCCATTCTAACTGAGCTCCTTTGGAACAGTGTTTTAGCTTTTACAGAAAGGTGTTTGTTTTTTATAAAGATTAGAATATCAAGTTTATTTTCCAAGACAGTTTGGTGGATTTAAGGCCATTTTCTGATTTACTGCGGTGAG
This sequence comes from Aphyosemion australe, assembly GCA_006937985.1. Taxonomy (NCBI): domain Eukaryota; kingdom Metazoa; phylum Chordata; class Actinopteri; order Cyprinodontiformes; family Nothobranchiidae; genus Aphyosemion; species Aphyosemion australe. Next base: position 1,203,563 of record SSNS01000169.1, on the reverse strand, counting down.
AAGAAGCAGACACCTCCATCTGCACCCCAACGTCCGATTGATCCGATTACTGCGTGAAATAACAAACTGTTATTAACAGGCAACTCTGGGGAACTTTGGGTTCAGTTTGACTATTTTATGAGTGATATTTTCTTTCAAGTGATACATTTTGTCCTTGCAGCAGCCGCTGAGTCTAGGATGATGACGATGAAAGGTTACAGAAGATTGCCTTCCAGAGATCTTCTCAGACCTCCAAACGTCAGCCCTAATGTCCGTGTGCTAATGAAAAGTAGGGCATCGCCTGTTTTCTTTCACGGATCCTTCATGCATTCCCGCAAAATCAACACGAGGAAGTCACACTCGTTCTCCTGAAAACAAACGGTCGTCTGGCAGGTTTCTGCTCCGTGTCTCTGCTTTCAGTTATTATTTAGGCGAGTTTGTGGTGGCCTGACCCAGTTAGGTTTCTTATTAGCTGCAGCCTGAAAGGCACAGTCCTGGATTGTAAATTCTTCCTGTGGGATGGAAACTGAGTATTTCTCAGCAGGGGTTTCTCCGTGACCCTGTCTGGGCCTCTGGGATTTGCTCTGGCAAAACCCAAATCAGGGTCCTGCCCAAGTAATACAGGTATCATTTTGAGTCTGATGTGACACAGACTTGTCACAGACCCGGGGTCAGTTCCTTCAGCCGTTTATAACGGCACCAGGAAGGTGGGAAGTGCTGGGAACAATGGACATGCCGACTTCCTCTCTGGCTGCCTGGGAGCAAAGGAACGGAGATAATAGTGATGAGGAAACAGCTTCCATACACCTCCGACACAGCGCTGCTTTGTGAATGTGCTGTGATTTATGTGGAGTTCTAACATGTCGTGTCATTTAGACTATAGTTCAAAACAAATGTCTGCTTCCAGCTATGAGTCAATTCTACTTTATTTTTCTCTGAAAGCTCAATGTGTACAAATAATATTAAATGTCCTGCTGTAAATCCTATACTACTACTACTACTACTACTACTACTACTACTACTACTACTACTACTACTACTACTAATAATAATAATAATAATAATAATAATAATAATAATAATAATAATAATAAGAAGAAGAAGAAGAAGAAGAAGAAGAAGAATGATAATATGGTATTGTTTTGGGTCAATTTAGAGTCAAATCTAAGCTACTTAAGGCCCAAATAGATCATCTTCATAACAATTTCTGTTCCTGAGAGTTTCAACATCGTGTTGATAAATGAATTAAACTTATATTTAGTCTGAGATTATCTGATTTTTATTATTTAATCAGAACAATGTCCCATTTGTTTGCATGAAAGGGGTGGGGCTGGAAACATATACTAGAACCTTGTTTGGCTTCTGCTTCACCTTTCAGGTTAGATTTAGATGTTTATTTATTCCAGTAGCTGTAATTTACATCTGTATACGTTTCTTCACAAATAAAAGTTAGAGAAGGTCTTTACAAGAAGATAAAAGTGTTTGGCTTTTTTATAGGCTCTAGGAAACTGGTACATAGGAAGTGTTACGCAGAGCTTACAACAATAAAAGTAATAGTTGCACTAAATACAAAAAACAATGTTGAATATATTCTATAAACAATTAGATGTTGCTAAACCTTTCAAATGTCAAACTAGTTATTTTTTAAACTAACTTAATGCTAAAGGGTTAGGGTCCTTGCCTGATACTTATTTTTGGGACTATTTCATTTTTCATTTCATTTTTAAGTCATTATCTGTGTAAACAATAAAAATAACAACTTACCTGTTGTTAGTTTCCTTAATGGTCTGAGTTCAGAGGAATAGATCTCATGTCCTTTATGGCTGATGAGCTAACTAATCAGGACCAGAAGATTTGATTTTGCCTTAAAACGTCTCCAGTTGTCCTGATTTCCATTATTTTCTACTCCTGGATGCAGCAGAAGTGCTCTGGTTTACTGCTGCACATGAACTTCTATGTAAATAATAGTTTAATGCTAAACGGACATCAAGCCTATTCAAAAGCAGTCATTAGCACTTAAGTCTCAAAGGCCATAAAAGCTATTTCTCAGAACAGAAGCTGCTCATAAAGCAATCTGCAACAGCTAAGGTGGTAATTATTTAGATCTTTTACACTAAAACACTTCAAAATGGCCAAAAGCTCCACTGAGATACACATTTTCACATGTGCGTCAGTAGAAAAGCAGTAAAACGGGCGTTATCAGTGACAGACAAGCTCCAATCTGAAAGTATGCATAGAAATCTGCTCCTGATATTTCCACTCTGATGTGTTGAAGGGTCAGATGTTGAGTCTAAACAGCTCGGCCATGAAAACTCCCGTCTCCATGTTCAGTCTCTGCCTTTCCAGGAGCAACAAATCCCTCTCGCTTTATCTATAAACCAACCTCGACTCGTTTACTCCCGTTTACTCAGACTGATATATAGTGTGTGTGTGTGTGTGTGTGTGTGTGTGTGTGTGAGAGAGAGAGAGAGAGACGCCACCACTGGAACGATTTTACAATCACAGCTTGTTCTTTAAACAGACACACAGAGGAAAGTTTGTTTAGATGTGTTTTTGAGGAGAGATGCCTTTAATTTGAAGAAGCAGCTCAGTTTTTTTTCATGAACCCGTTGGAACTGCGGTCTGCTTTTAATATTTGTCATGAACTGTCAGTGTGAAGACACAGAAAGGAAAAAGTTCCTAGTCGTATTTTCCCCACATTTCCTCCATCAGCTGTCCTCAACTCCTCCTCCCTCTCTACCGCCTGCAGAGCCAGGAAATCTGAGCAAAAATACTCAGAAGAAGAAAAGGAAAACAATTGCTAGCAGATTACCTATAAGGAGGAGGAGGAGGCAGCTCAGTGAGCAGATCTCTCATCTCATAAGTCTTTTTGACCCAGAGGAAACAGCGACGCTGTTGTCCTGGGTTCTCCTACACCCCCTGGCTTTGCCTCCTGCTCTTGACGGATGTTTTCTGTCTGATCCACCCGGGTCTTTATGCTGTGGAGCAGCAGGACCGACATGTCGGACCCCCCCTTCCCTTCTGTGGTGTGTTTTGTTACGTAAGCGGGGAAGTGTCAGCCGTGGTTCAAGCTGCAGTTGTACAAAAATGAGAAACATTTCTCTCTAAATGCAGCTCCCTGAGGAGTCCTGGCTGGGATTGTGTTTAACATGGAGACGGTTCAAGGAATACTCACAGACGGACCAACGCTGAACTCTTATGAGCAAGAATCAATACAAAGATCAAATAGTTGTTTTTCTTCATGCCAACAACTTTATATCTAATCCCAGTAATTAAACATGTCACTGATCGCATGAGACAACGGCACCAAACCCACCCATCCTTTAATATTCATAAACATTTAATCCCTTTTGTCTGGAGCATGATGTAGCGTCAGCTTTTATCTGCTTTTGATTATTGACTATTATTGTAAATTATTCAAATATTTTAGCAACATCAGCTCAAAAATGGTTTAAACCTGTTGAAAATTGATGCTAACATCAGTCCAAAGCCATCTGCTGTATAAGAAGAATAAATAAAATAGCTAAATGACACACAGTCAGTAAACAAAACCATCTTTTGTTAATAGCTAAAATATCTATTGGTTTTAGAATCTGTTAGTTAAATAAAAACAGAAGAGTGAAAGCTTAAAGGTGCAATAAGTAATACATTTACAGTGAAATCATTACAAAACGTCTCAATCATGTTGGAAGGACGGTCACATTGAAACAGATTTAAATCTCAGCTGGCTGGGGGTTGTCAGTTTTTCCCCTCTCAAAACAGCCAAAGAGGGACGTAATCTTTGTTTACAATCTGTCCTGTCTCCATACTTCCTGGTTCCAGATCCAATCATATGTGATCACGCAGGGTTGCCAGGTCTGTGGGAAAAAATGTTAGCCAGTAAAACGAAGCTAACCAGACGTTATTTCTTGTACCTCTAAAAAGCCATTGCATCTTTTTGCTTTACTCTAATATCTGGTAAAGAAGGCTAAAGGCTAATATTGCGCTAACAATGCTAACGGTAATGGTAACTTTCTTTAACCCAGATGCTCAAACCCAGTTTAGATGAAAGTAGTTGAGTGGTCGCAGATTAGATCTTCTTCATCTCATCTTCTGAACTGAGTTTCTTCCGTAGGGCCACGGGAAGCCATCAGGAGAAAAGTGGGGGTCCTCTCACTCCGTGCGTTTACATGCGCATCAGAAAACTGAAGTATTGCCCTAAAAAGACTCGTCATTTTTTTAAAAACATGTAAACATGTTAGTCTGGCTGAAGGTGAACTGGTTCTAATCGGGCTGAAGCACCCAGATAATGAGGTTGCAATCCAAATTCACCCTGCAGGTTCCAGAAGTGACGAGACCGCAGTAGCGCTCGTCTGATAATATCATCGCCACAAAGTAACACGTGTAACACCATCAAACGTACGTACCAAATAATCTGTGCTGCAGCGTTGTTGTTGTCCACTCCTTCAGCCACGGTGCATATCCTGTTTCAATTCCGTCTGCTTCACTCCCACCAGCGTTTGTTTACTATTTGTGTTGCTATAAGCTAACCGGAAAAAAGCCGGAATGAAAGGGCGCATGTCGCCACCTACTGTACCGGAGTGGAACGAGCTTCATTTGAGAGGTCAGTTTTCTAATGTGCATGTAAACTAGGATAAAGACTCGCAGCTTATTATCATAAGATCGACCTGGATCGACTTAGATGTTGATACTGCCCATGTAACCAACTGCACTGAATGTGGCATCATGTAGCTCACAGATTAAAGCATCATGGCCATATTTAACAATGTTGTTGCAGCTATTTCTAATATTGTTTAATTTTATTTTTGTCATTGACTTTATGAAACACTTGGTTTGGTCTTTGAACTCAGCACATGTGTAAATATCATGGTAACCCAGATACATGTGGTATTGTTGCATTAAAACCCTTATAACATAAAAGAACCATGATTCAGGCAGGTCCACTCCAAACTGGAAGGGATCCCAGTAAAGCTTCTAACCACAAAGCTTCAGGCTCTCTTGGTCTAACCACTGAACATCTCTGCGTTTGCTCCTCATCACAACCAAATCACACATTTGGGCCGGCTTTCCCTTTTCCATTCCTGTTTAATGTGCTCCTCTTCTGGGTGCCATGTGTCGTTTAACACGGCGTCTGTTCCACGCTCTAATCCTCCTCACGCAACTCCACCCCCCCAAAAAGACACATGATCGCGCTGACTCTTAGAACTTCATCACCTCATCTTCAACATCCAAATTCAACAAATTAAAGCAATGACATCATTTCCCAAAAGAGTGGATCAGCTTTGCATGGTGCCAAATCATTTTTGGGGTTGAAATCTGCATAAGAACTGAAAACACAAAACAGGATTATTAGGATGGCGCAGGCAGCATGGGAGGACGTCTGAAGGACTTTAGTTGATGGAAACAAGTTGTATGATGGAAAATACGTCGAGGTTCCTGCAAATCTGTTGCAGCAGTTGTTTTTTTAGGTTTAGAGGCTGTGAGAACGACTCAGACTGGAGGAGCTGTGGGGGGTTGTGTTGGGAGAAAGAGTCCATTTCCTGTCTAAGTGTACACATTGTGAAGGAACCAGCAGGTTCTATTGTTTCTCCGGTCGCGCGGTGACGTCAGAGCTTCCTGTAGTGAAGGCTCTGCTGATAGCATGGCCGCCACACTCTACTGTAATATGAACTTCCACGTTTTCAATAAAACCCGAGACTGACCCAGATGTTTTTCATCCCAGCACTTCTTGGATGTCCATAAAGCCGTCCAGCGCTGATGAATCGGTTGTTTTTGATTTTGTCGCTGCCTGGTAGTTATAACTCATTACCTTCTTCACTAAGTTTAGATTTGATCTCCTTCCTCAGGAGCATCCCCGATTCCCCTCACACTCTTGGCTGGGAGGGTGTAGCTCGTGGAGTCGGAACATGTCACAGAGCTAATGGCGTTGAGGTAATGGACTGGTCCGCTCTGCCAGACGCAGCAGTAATAATCCTTGGAGCTCCAGATGGGGTCTTAGCAGAGCTTTGCAGGACTGTGAGATCCTGAGCAGAATCCTTACGGCTTCGGTTTATGACCAAAGTCTGGTCTGACCCTGCCGGTGTACTTGTCCTTGTCTCTGCTAACGGCTGCCGTCATTTTTTCTTTCCTCTTTAGTTTTCCCCTGCCTTAAAGCTTTTTAGTCTAATTAATTAGGTTAGTGTCATTAAAGCAGCATCACCACGAACATCTGAGGCCTCTTGTCATCGTAGTGATCACGCTGATGGATTTACATGAAACTTCTGGTATGAAAGCAGCATCCAGATGTGCCTCTGAAGTAAGGCTAAGTTGATGTTAATGAGATCCTGCTGCAGGACCGCCGTGGATCCGCTCAGATTGAGTATTAGTGGCGAATGATTTCAGCCAAGTATGCCTTGCTGTGGCTCTACGCGCATTCACAACCCATGAGATTTTCTTTCACTTCACCACTGCTCAGTCGTTCTTTGTCCGGGGCAAAGACCAGATGTTCCACTGTTCTCCTCTGATTTCCTAAACCAAACTGAATCTTCCACCAGCTGCACTCTCAGGCCTTCAAAAGGACTCCAACAGCTGCGTGGTATTTGCTCGGTTAATGATAGGTTTGCACCAATACAGAGATATAAAACATGACACCCTTGGTTAACTGAATTTTTTTTTTTTTGCAACAAGTGAAAGATTTAAGAAAGTTTATTCTTTGAAGTTTGAGTTTAGGAAGGAATGCTTCACTTACTGTCCTTTTTATGGAGTTTTCTTTCATATCAGATTTTCTGTCATATTTAAATCTTGAGATGGAAACTTAGTGGCTCCATGAAGGAGTTCACATTCATACGGGCTTGTGCAAATTACAGCAACAAACTTGTTTTTGAGTTCAAAAGAGGAGTCGGTGAGTTTGCAGGTCAAGGTTTTCCTCAACCCATCAGACTGATGATTGGTTCCTTTAATGCTGAACTGTGAGGTTGAGAAATACTGATGGGTAGAGGAGGATCTAAGAGAAACACTATTGTGTTGTTACGAGCGCGTTTGTGTGTGTGTGTGTGTGTGTGCGTGTGTGTGTGTGCGTGCGTGTGAACAGATTTTCTTTTCTGCATCAACTTTGTGTTGCACTTTGACTTCAAATGCCTAAAAAGCGTTTGTGTGTAGTTTGAGTCTTAAAAAGAACATTAACTCTAAATGTGTAACATTTGTTGTTTTTGAAATATGATCGGTCACTCCGAGTTTAACATTCAGACTGAACTTGAATAGTCTTCTACCCGATGGAAAATAGGCAGAAAAAGCCTGACAGATCTACGTCACACTGTCACTTAACATTCATGGACTCACCCATCTTGACTCGCGACGGGGAAGGCTGTTGTTGGTTTAGAAACAGCAGAGAACGTCTCGGCTAGTAGAAGCTAACTGTTAGCATTAGCAACTCTACACTATAAAAAAAATAACCTTACTCAAATTAAAAAAATTGATGTCCTATTTTCACATCCAAAATATTTGACTTCACAGAAACTAAATTGAATCATTTTATATGACCTGATTCTTTTATATTGAAGTAAACCATATTAGCTACTTCACTTGACCAAACCTGAATTCTTTGCTTTGATCCAAATAAATTTCTTCACAAACAACTGTATTTTAGTTATTGAACCAACCTAATGTCTTCCATTTCAACCAAATTAATTTGACTCAACATGTTTGCATTGACACCAGTTGTTTAATTTACATATATAAAAGCTACATTTGTTAGCATCAACACTGACAAACGCCAGTTACCTCAAGCCTCACAAACTAGCTAACAGCCAGTGAGAGTGAGACACAAAGCGCTGCTTTCAGAGATTGTAATGTAAACCTCCATCTTACATTGAACAGCGGCACGGCACAGCGGTGTCATTCCTCTGACTGATCTCCGCACTTATGGTGCCAACATGACATAACAAGTAACGCCACATTTACAACAGGGGATGAAGTAATAAATAAAAACAACACAAACCCCCACAAAACAAACACACATAAAGACCCCGAAATAGAACAAAATAACTAGGAACATGGCTACCCATTATGCACCTCGCTCACTTGCGCATCAGAAAACCAAAGTATTGCCCTAAAACGACATGTCAGTTTTTTTAAATGCATGTAAACGTGTTAGTCTGGCAGAAGGTGAACATCTAATCGAGCTGAAGCACTAAGAAAATACGGTAGTTATCTGAATTCATTCTGCATGTAAACGCTGAACGAACCCGTCTGGATGCTCGCGTTCCGGAAGTGACGCGACCGCAGTAGCGCTCGTCTGATAATATCACCGCCACAGTGTAACGCGCATAACACCATCAAACAGTACACTACGTACCAATAAGCTATGCTGCAGCGTTGTTGTCCGATCCTTCAGCCATTGTGCATATCCTGTTTCAATTCCATCTGCTTCACTCATACCAGCATTTGTTTACTATTTGTGTTGCTACAAGCTAACCGGAGCAATGCCCAACATGAAAGGGCGCATATCGCCACCTACTGTATCGGAGTGGAACGAACTTCGTTTGAGACTTTGGTTTTCTAATGCGCATGTAAACTAGAATAACTTCCAGCTTATTATCATAAGATTGTCCTGGATCAACTTAGATGTTGATACTGCATATGTAACCGCACTAGTAGCTCCCACGGGTGTTCAAGTGCAAATTACTTTGACTCAAATTAAAAATATAATTTGCTGTACATAAAAAGAAGTATATGTTTTGAAAGAAATCAAAAACTTTGTGTTGTGTGCTTTGAATTGATGATTAGTTCCATACAAGTCAAAAGTGATGTTTCGAAATTCAAAAAGAAAGACTTTCACAATCAAATCAATGATTTTATTTTGCTTTGAATAGCAGTTAGATTGAATGAAAAGCTGCATGTTAGACTTTTTGCAGTGTACTACAGCAGAACTTCTTCAGGCTTGAGTTATTTGTGGCGATAAAACATCAACGCTGCAAAGCAAACTTAGTCAGTGGAAGAGTCACGTTGCTGTTAGCCAATTAGAGGCTAGCTGTCCGAATATCATGAAATATTAACGAGTAAGACTCCAAATCCTTCCTTTTTCTGCCCCTCACTCCTCCGACTAACTTCTAGTTCCTGAAACAGGAGCTCCATAGCTGTTTTCCTACAGAGATTGACTCACAAGGCATTCATGTATACTAGAGACCACTGCAGATGTGTTGACAAAAGGAATCAAGGACCACTTTAAAGCTCAAAAATTAAATTCTTCAATCAGTTGCACGTGTTAGTGGAAACTATCTATGAAAGGGAAGAAATCACTTTTTTACAGTGAATCACAAACATATAATTATTTACTATAACTTAATTTGGACAGATTTACAGGTTTATCTGTAACAAAAGCAAAACAAATATCAGACATTTATTAATGCATTAGCACATATAAACAATTTTGATTTGTAGGAAAAGCACAGGGCTGCATTCCAACTGTCAGCATGTTTACTGAACAATCAGCACATGCATCTCTAGGGAATGGTACTGAGCCCTTGTTAACACACCTGTGCTTTTCCCTACTCTTATAAGTCCAGATGTCTGCCATGAAATTGGCCTTTTTAAAGCAACTGAGGCAACGGCACATCAACTGAGCTGTTAGCATATTTTGCTAACAGGCGTTAGTAATGCTACCATAATGCAACAGCTAGTAGTTAACATGAAGGTGATGTAAATCACAGCACCACATCAAAGTCACGTTAAAGTTCTCTTCTTTCATGAACACACAGGAAGTGATCATCAAAGTGTGTCACATCTAAATCAGTCCCAGTGGAAACTCTCTCTCTCTTCTCATCCCTTCGGATCTGATCCACTCTTGGATTTTCTGTTTGGCTCTAATTGTCTATGATGTTTAAAAAGGAAATGCCCTTCTGATTTTCTGTGTAACGTTCGTGTTATTAGATTAAGACCTGTCGCTCGTCCTTTTACCTGAATTCAGATGTGAGAGAGGTGGTTTGAACGTGCATCAGACCACGGGTCTGTGGATGTCATCAGAGGCAGTCCGAGACTCGGGTCTGGAATACAGATCTGTAGGACGTCACCACCCAGCTGCCAGTCCCAGCTCACAAATCCACATGACAGGCAGGATGCTCTCCATTAGTCATAAACATTTCTGTGTAGAATTCAGCCGCTCACCAACACAAGTTCAGACTGGGACTTGAAATTTAGGTCGATACTCAGTTCAAGTCTAAAGCTTCAGCTCTGAAACACAGCAAGTTGCAACAGCACGCTCTGGAAGTTACACAAAAACAGACACATAAAATCTTCATTCTGTAATAAACATAAAACTACAGCATGAATTTCCAGGACCTCTATTTACCAAATACTAAGGAACTGTTAACCCAGGTCCTTGAGGGCCACCATCCTGCATGTTTTAGTTGTTTCTCTGCTCCAACACACCTGCTTCAATGGCTGAATCACCTGTTTAGCAGGTCACCAAACTCTGCAGAAGCCTTTTAATCACCCCTCTGACTCAAATCAGGTGTGCTGGAGCAGATTAACCAGGATTAACCACCCCCAGACCTGATGAAAGTGTCAGACTTTTATATTTGTGATACGATGTACCCAACAAACTGGAGGTGTCGTGTTTAGTTCTGTCACCTCAGACAAAGATGGGTGTGTTGGTGAATTATTATTAAGTGTTTTTCTCTTGTTTTTTTCTCTAATCTTCATTTGTTTTACTATTTTCTGCCTCATTTTAGAATTCTTTGGCTATTTTCTCTGTGTTTATTTTACTGCTTAGTTTTATTTTTTGCTTTCTTGTTTGTTTATATTTATATTTTGCTTCTTTTTAATTTTTTTGCAATAACTTTCTTCCCTCAAGAACTTGTTTTACACTCTTGTAGATTTTTCTACATTTCTGCTATTTTACGTTGTTTCTACTTTTTCTTTGGTGTTTTACTGAAAAATTCCTAAAAGACGAGAAACAGGAATCGGCAAAGTCATTACCATAAAATCTTCCTATAGGTAGTGGAAAAATTATGTTAGGAAAATAAATAAAAACACTTGTGGGATTTTAAAAATGACCAGGAGCAGCAATATTTATTTTTTCCTATTTAAACTAAATTCCCAGATCAGAGATCCTTCTTTCCAACATAAGGAGACTTCTCAGGGAATCAGACATGAAGCTCAGCTGACGAAGGACTCTGTCGTTGTGATGGGATCCAGAGGTCGCTCCTCACAGCTGGATTTACAGACAATTAGTGCACATCTGTCAGGAGGGCCTCAGCGTTTACACGCGGCTCACCGCACATCGTCAGCTTTGAAACTCCACAGTTTATCTGATGAAGAGGCCCAGTGAGTGCTGCTCCAATGCCTGGCAGATAAACCTGACACGGATTTTCCCAAACTTCCCAAAACAGGATAATGAGATCCATGGAAACCCTCCTACATGTACGATAAGAGCTGGTGTGGCATCGTGGTGGTGGACTCAGCTACATGACCCGTTTGCTTCTGATCATTTTGAACTAAGAAGTTGTTCATGTTTGTCATTTTAAACACTATTTTTGTATCATTGTCACACTTTTTTTATTTCATTTTGGGGTCACACAGCCCGTTTGTAGTTGGTACATTAAACTGGTACATACGATTCGTTTACATACGTCCAAAATGAAAATGAATGGTGACATCTGCACCATCTACATAGAGCAGTACGTTGAGCTTGTCAAAACGAGAAAGTGAGTATAAACACAGGTCACACGTGTCGTTAGAGTAAAACCTAAAACCCCGGTTATTTACGTCCATAAGCAAATGCTGACAATGCAGAATTCACAAACCTCCTAGCCTGGCCAACCATATGCTTCCTTATAGGAAGCAATTCCTATTCCAGTTTCCATGTGTAGAATAGACAGAGGGAGAGTCTGGAAGGCAGGGCTACAAATCTCCACCTTGATCGAAGGTTTTTCAAAGAATCGTTTTTGGTGCCGTTAGTCTTCACTTTCATGTGGATGACCGGCCTAAACCGTGAGAAATATCTTTGTTTAGTGAAGAAGAAAAGAAACAATTTTGTATATAGCACCTCTCAAGATAAGAATCACGAGGCGCTTCACAAGAACAAAGAATAAAATTAAAGCAGGGGTACGTGCGTGTGCTTTGACAATTTGGTCGGCAGCCTAGCACAGACATTCTGAACCACCTGTAGACAGTTCTGGGAGGTTTTACTCAGACAAGTGAAAAACCAGTTGCAGTAGTCTAAGCGTGAGGAGATGAAGGTCTGGATTACAATCTCAAGTTCAGAGCAGGACAGAATGGGACTTAGCTTAGCAATGTTCCTGAGATGGAAGAAGGAAGAGAAAGCAAGAGAACTGACATGAGAATCAAGGCTGAGAGCTAGGTCGAAGGTCACACCATGATTCCTGACACAGGGTTTGGTGTGAGAAGCAAGCTGACCAAGAGTTTGGGAACCAGCTTGTCTGGGGCACAGATGAGGATCTCAGCCTTGTCTCCATTCAGCTGTAGAAAGTTCCCAGCCATCCAGGTTTTAATAGTCTAAGCAGATGTGCAACAGCTACAGCTTAGACATCTCATGAGGCATAAAGGAGATGCACAGTTGGATGTTATCTGCATAAAGATGGTATGAGATTCCTTTAAAAGAGCGCAGCATGTGCTGGAGAGGGAGCAGATAAAGGAGGAACAGTAGATGCCCCAGCACAGAACCTTGTGGGACACCATGGGTGAGGGAGGTAGTTGAGGACCAAAACTCAGAGACGGCCACAGAGAAGGAACGCTCAGACAGATAAGAGGAGAACCACTCCAGAGCAGTTCCTTATAGTGGGATACCCAGCTGTGTGTGTACTTGTGTACTTTTGGTATGTCACAAAAATGTAGCTAAATCTGAACTCCCAATTCCCAGATTAGATCTTTAGAGTGACTCAGTTCTGTTTTGTGTTGATAAAAATGTGATTTTACTTCTCTTTCCCTGTCAAAGACTCAGTCATCAGTGTGAATGTCAGAATTGATCATCTAGACATCAGATCTGATCGTTTTTTGTGACACTAACCCAAAGGGTCAGACTATTTTCATCTAAAGCTTTCATATCAGATTCATCTGGTGTCCTTTTTTCTGTATTCAGGCTTGGAGAGCAGCACAAGAACACTGAGCACCCCCAGTCCAGGTCTGATCCTGCCATCCAAGTCCTCCTCCCTCTCTTCACCAGCCCTGTCCAGTAATGGCCACGAGACCAACTCCTCGTCCTCATCCTCTGCCCACGCCGAAACGGTGGCTGTGATCCACCCTCAGCCCGGCGGCCACACTCGCTCTAGACAATCAAAAACCCACCACCACGCCCCCATCGACCTCCTCCCAGACCACAGCCTCCTTCAGATCTTCTCCCATCTGCCAACCAACCAGCTGTGCCGCTGCGCTCGCGTTTGCCGGCGCTGGTACAACCTGGCGTGGGACCCGAGGCTGTGGATCACCATCCAGCTCACAGGAGAGCTGCTTCACGCTGACCGCGCCATCAAAGTTCTGACCCATCGGCTGTGCCAGGACACCCCCAATGTGTGTCTGACGCTGGAAAAGGTCGTAGTCAACGGCTGCAAGAGGCTCACCGACCGGGGGCTGCACATTCTGGCCCAGTGCTGTCCCGAGCTACGCCACCTGGAGGTCGCCGGCTGTTATAACATCTCCAACGATGCTGTGTTTGAGGTGGTGTCTCGCTGCCCTAACCTGGAGCACCTGAACCTCTCAGGTAAGAACAATGTTGTAAAGCTCCTATCACACTAGGCTTTGACTGGAGGAAACACAGAATTGCAAGAAAATGTGCTAACTGTCTTTTTTAATCACACTGATTTGGTTTGTAGGAGACTTTTGGGGCAAGTTTTATATCTGTCTGGATCATTTTATCCACAGGTTGCATGCAGGTTGACGAATCTTACGAATCTTTGTCATCCTAAGTTGCATTTACGCTGACAAGGGACACCGAGCTAGTGCTAGCTTTTTAACCTCGCGTTGGCACAGGCAGCAGGCTGCGTCTTTGTTCACACACTTGATGCTACACGGCACTGCACTGCATGTAGTACTGGAGTGTTCCAATAGGGGGCAAACTAGAGTACTCAGACCGGATAGAGAGCTGGGTTTGTGGGTACAACCAAAACAAACATGGCGTCAATAGAAGAGATCACTAACTAGTTAATTTTGAGATCACTGCAGAAAAGACATCAGCGGTATCGTAAATACCACAGACCTCTAAACCAGAGACAGAGTGACCATAGTGAGTGTGTCTCGCTCGTTTTGTCAACCCAAGCTACTGGTTACTAGTATATTGCAGCATTCCAACGCATTGCCTTAATTTCGGGGGACGCGCACAAACAACGCTTCAAATCAACGCAAGTTACGCGTGGCGGCCATTTTAAACTTGCATACGCGTCGTTAAACATCAAGTATATTCCGGCCCTAAAGCCTAATTTATACTTCTCTGTCAGCTTGAATGTGGAGTCACGCATTGACGGAGGTGTTTTCCCTTCAGACTTCTCCGTCACCTGGGGAGAGCTGCATAGCAATTCCCCGCCAGGACAACAGAGATCGTAGTATCCTGCCACCATTACGGTCACGTATCTGGTCCACGATAGTGTATTTACTACTGTGTTTACATTGCTTTAATGTATTTTAGAGACTTTTTAACATGAATGAATTTCTCCCTCATTCTCCTCCATCTCTTCAATGCGCTCGTCACCTCTAAACCCACATTTCCCATCATTTCTGTCCACAAATAAAATACTTGCTGCGTATCTTTGTGCTCCTTCAGTCACGGATGAATAAACTTTAATATTTTCTGACTTTTTCCACGAGGCGTTCTTCAATCTGCTCTGTGTCTGCTGCTAGATATCTTCAGTTCTCTTTATTTTTTGAGTTGGCAATGGCGGTGCTGTTGACGTATTTAATGGAAGTGGCGTCCTGACCAATCACAAGCTTGTGCTCTCCGTCACTCTCGACAGACAGTTAATGTGGCTAGGGAACTTGTACCTTAGCTCCGTTACAACCATTTTTTAATAAATCTTTTCCATTATTTAATTACAACATTTTTGAATCACACACACACACACACACACACACACACACACACACACACACACACACACACACACACACACACACACACACACACACACACACACACACACATATATATATACATATATATCAGAGCCTCCTTAGAAGATTCTTTGAGTCTAAAAGTGGGAGGTTTGGGAGGTTAGTGGACTATTTACAAGTAAAATGAGTGGAAATTGTGTAAAAAAAAAAAGAGATACAATAAATATATTATGTGACTAAACACAGACGGGAAGTTCAGTCACATTAGTGTTGCATCATATGCCCCACAAGTGTCGTACGTTCCATTCCAGTGTGATTCAGGCCTCTGAGATCCTGGCTTTAGGCAGTCAGGTTGGATCAAATAAAATCTACTGTATATGATGAACATGTGTGGAATAATGTGAATGATTCCTCCACTCGGAGCTGCTCAGTTATTCCCTGTGAAGCTGCTAAAGTCATTAGAGGAGCTGGAGAGCCTCATGTGTGAGAAGAACGAACCTGGACACGAGCGAGACGAGCAGGCTGCTGCTTTCATCCAGCAGCTGGATGCAGACGTTAAAAACTTTTGAGTTTCATTTGAAAAGAGAAAATCTAGTTTAGTTTAAGTGTTGAAAACAACAAAAGTTCATTTATTTCAGGATGGAGCATAAAACGTGCAGCAGCGCCTTCTGGTGGTTAATCCCTCAATCTAAACCAAACCATGTGTTTATTTACATAATTTTGGTTGCTGTGATGATTCTGTCTGTCCTTAGTGGCCATTAAGAGATTCCATCCCTGATGTGTTTTTAATGTAAGCAATCTGAGACAAAACCCACAATCCTCCTGCTGTAACTAAAATAACTCACAAACTTCAGTTTAATTTATTATGTGGTGGATCAACTAATGTTCTTCAGGCATTATGGGCTTGTCTCGTTTTTTATCCTCCTCTGAGTGAGACCACTACAGCTGTACTGTAGAAGTAATCATGGAACAACATCTAGATCAAAGCTCCTACTCTGGACTTTATTTATATCCAGGAGGAAAATAAAAAGAGGAAAAGCAAAAAACCTCCTTTAAATATGTTGCTAATTTGTTTATAAATTCTATTAAAGAAAATAAACGGAATCAAAATGAAAAAGTCATTTAAAATACTAAAGGTAATGATTAACACTCACACACCATAATACGTCCACTGCCGTGTTTCACACAGGACTTGAGGCTCATCTTCAGAGTAAATTGTTCCAAAATTTCCAAACTGTGTGAAGACGTCTCAAACATCAACTTTTAAAAGACTCTTTAAAGTATGTCTGTGTAAAACCCATAAATATTTACTATGTTGCTTAAAGTGGATAGCTTCCTAAACGGCTTTGACTTGGTGAAACAGGATTGATGAGCTAACGACTAGTCAGAGGACAATAAAACAGCTGTTTTTTTTACATATGGTTATTTACAGCAGCTACATGTAGCACTTCCTGTTTCTCTAGAGGTCAGATCAGGTCAGATAGGAACATTTTTATATTTCTGCTTTAATAATAGTTATGCTAATTATTAATTAGCGTTACACAAACATTTTACAGAATTACCCTGCTTAAGATGAAAACAATCCACTTTAACTTGTTTTCCAGTTAGCTATTAGCTCAGATGTAAACTATTTCTCCAAACTGAGGCTTTTTAGGAAATATGCATTTAACTCTGCTTTGTTGTCCTTTCTAATAATGTCTGATACTTTTGGCTTTACATGTAAACTGGAAACGTTCTCCTGACAGGTGTAAGCATTAAAAACTCTGATTGTTTTTAATCTGTAACCCGATTGGTTGTTTTTTTGCAGGCTGCTCTAAGGTGACCTGCATCAGTCTGACCCAGGAGGCCTCGCTCCAGCTGTCTCCGCTCCACGGACAGCAGATCTCCATCCACCACCTGGACATGACCGACTGCTTCTCTCTGGAGGACGAGGGTTTGCGGACTATCGCCTCCCACTGCCCCCGCCTCACCCACCTGTACCTGCGGCGCTGCAGCAGACTAACGGATGAAGCCCTGCGCCACTTGGCTCTCCACTGCCCGTCCATCAGGGAGCTGAGTCTCAGCGACTGCCGCCTGGTGGGGGACTTCGGTCTGCGGGAAGTGGCTCGGCTGGAGGGCTGCCTGCGCTACCTGAGCGTGGCTCACTGCACCCGCATCACGGACGTGGGGATCCGCTACGTGGCCCGGTACTGCCCCAGGCTGCGGTACCTGAACGCGAGGGGCTGCGAGGGGCTGACGGATCACGGCCTGGGACACTTGTCCCGGAGCTGCCCCAAACTCAAGTCCCTGGATGTGGGGAAGTGCCCGCTGGTGTCGGACAGCGGGCTGGAGCAGCTGGCCATGTACTGTCAAGGCTTGAGGCGGGTCAGCCTCCGGGCCTGCGAGAGCGTGACGGGCCGAGGACTCAAAGCTCTGGCGGCCAACTGCTGCGAACTGCAGCTCCTCAATGTGCAGGACAGCGAGGTGTCACAGGAAGCTCTGCGGTTCGTCAGGAGACACTGCCGGCGCTGCGTCATCGAGCACACAAACCCGGGCTTCTACTGACACGGGTCAGGAACCGGTCCCATGTAACAATCCTACTCTTCCGTTGGCAGAACTGGTTCATAACTGGTGTGCAGGGCCAGGACCAGTGTTTTTGTTAACCTGCTGGTTAGCTGCAAATGCTCATTTTCAAATACGTCATCAGAATGTTTTTAACATATTTATCCGTCGTGGGTGTGACGTCTGCCTCCACCAGAACAACGGGCCTGAGCTCTGGGGACACTTATGTAGCATTAAGACTTTACATCCATCCTCACACCCTGAATCACTCGTCTACGTTAATCAGAATATTTATATCAGAGGTCAGCGAGGGCGGAGCGGCAAAAGCAGCAAACGGTGTTTCAAAAGGGTTTAGTGCAAATGAAATTGTTCTGACAATCACTAAAACTCAGCTCAGCGGCTCTTATTTTACACAATCAGAGGTTTTCATCACACGTCAGGACTTCTAGTTCCCATAGAAACCACATGTAATAAACAGGATCTCGCTGCTAAAACTGTGCTAATAAATCTTTTCTTAAATCTTAAACGTTTACGAGTCGTCATTTAACTAGAATCCTGATCAAATATAAACATGAAACTCTTAAGAAGCATGCTTTTTTTATCTAAGAGAAGACATTTTTATTCATTCCTTCTTTATTTGACTAAATTTAATCTTTTTTGCAACAAATTAGGACAAATTTTATTCACTTCCTGATTCTGACCAGTAGAGGTCACTAGAGAGCTTTGAGTTTGATCTAATCTAAATGATCTTTGGTTTGTTTTCTTTAAATAATCTGGATATTTTCACCTTTTTGCTCTGATGCTTTAGGGTGTGAAGTCTGCTCATCCCACATTCGGCTTTGCTGTATTTTACATGACAGCTCCCTTTAGGACATTCTGATGGTACAACATTCTGGTTAAAACGTCTATTTTGTTGACATTTAGAAGCTTTTTGAGCAGCTTTTTTTGCATCATGGTCATAAAACTGAACAAACCAGTTGAGTCACGAGTCGTCATCAGGTGGTTTATTTTTATTATAAATAAGAAAAACAAAAATCATTTACATTTATATAAATATACGGCACAAAACAAATGTTCCCATGTGTATTTTATTTTTTACAAACTTCAGATCTTAAAGGAAGTCGTGCAGCTAAACGATCCTGAGAGGAGCTGAATAACTCAGAATGATGAGTGTCTTTTAGTCCGAGCGTGGCTCAAGTTACAGTTTATTAGAGCAGTTAAATGTTTGATTTTTCCTCCGAAGCATGCATCACGTCTAGTGTTTTGGTCAAGCAGAAACTTGATGATTTCCCATCCTGATGCTTCCTGATGAACCAGGATCTGGATCAGACTTCCTATAAAGTGCAGTTTGTTGCTGTGGAGAGGGCGGAGTCTCTGCAGCTACACGTCTGGCTGTTTCTCCTCCCAGTTCTTACTTTTTAGCTCGATTTGTGCAGGAACAGCAGTGCATCGGTTGCGTCATCGTCACCTGGAGCAACAAAAACACAGTTTCATCAACATCACCCACATCGAGCGCTTAAATCTAACACCACCTTCTGTGTTTATTCATACCTGAGATTTGTAGACGAACAGCTCACTGTGAACCTTCCTGTAGCATTTCTCCAGCTCCAGAAACTTGGAGTTCAGCTTCTCGCGGTCCCGCCGCTCCTTCATAAAGTCGTCCTTGTAGATTTCAGCCTGAACAGGAAGGACAAGATTTAGTTTGACTAAAGTAACTCACCAGGACCTTTCATGTTTCACATCTCAGGTCTGGATTATTGGCCTAAATATGAACTTTTATAAAATAAAGATGATTTTCCAGGTCCTACAGAAAGAGGATGAATGAAAAGTGGAATACTCTTTTAAATAAACAGAAATTTTACTTGTGACTCCTTTTTTTTAGCAACCACTGCTAATAGGTGAACAGTAATGTTTTCCTATGTATTTTTTAAAAAACCTTTTCAGAGCTCCTATTTTACCAATTAAAAGAGATTTTTCTGCTGTTTTTAGGTATTTTTTGCACCAAAAACAGATCAAATAGCTTCCTGAACGACCTCAGTTTGGAGAAATAGAGTTTACGTCCAACAGGACTAATAAGCTAAAGGCTAGTCTGAGCTCAGCGAGGACCAAGGTGTGTTACAGCTCCACTCTACTAAATCTCACAACAGTTTTAAAGGTATTTTAAAAATGTCATCAGTTTCTTGTCACACGGTTATTTTTGCACAAATTTTACGAAATCCAAGGTGAATTTGTAGCTTGGACAAACTTAAATATTTTGATGCTGCTGGTGATGTTTATTTAGAATTGAATATAAATAATGCTGTAACATTTAAGAGATTTAAGCTGTTTTAGGATGCAGCTGCACACGTTAGTCTTTGACTAGCTGTTAGCTTATCAGTCCTGTAGGATGTAAACTCTATTTCTACAAACAGAGGCCATTCAGGGAGCAATTATTTATCTTTTTTGTACACAGAAACACTCCAAAGTAACCAAAATGACCTTTAATTATAAGAGATATAAGCAATTATATTTTAAAACTTTACTAATTTCTTTCTAGTTCTTTTTTCACCTGATTTAAAACTTTTATTTCCTTAGAGCTTTTGCAACATTCTAGATTTGATTCTAACCTGAAAGTGTTTATTATGACTCAGTCTTTAGAAGGGCATTTCTCTGCCATCAAGGAGAAAATAAAAACCCCCCAGATCTCCAACAGAAGCGATGACTCAGACCCACCTGGTGTTTCCAGATGTCCTGCGGCGTCTCGGTGCCGCCGCCCCCCAGCTGCTGCGAGGTGAGGAGAGCTTCCTGTAAGGCCTGCGGCGAACAGAACGACACTGATGATACAAACATCTAAACGTGACGAAGCGAGGTCAGAGTTCACTCTGGTCTCACCTTGTTGAGGCGTCTGATCTCCTCCTGCTGGTGCTGCCCCCTGCGGGTCAGAGTGGTGTTGCGCGCTCGCAGCTCTGCGACTTCAGTCTGTCAAAACAAATCAAAATGTGAGCCTGGAAATAAAAAACAGTTTCCATGTGAACGTCTGTAAACGTCCGTACTCGTCTGTCTGTGTTCTCCCGCTCCTCTTCATCACTCTTCTCCTCTTCAGACTGAGTGCTGAAGTCTTTTAGACATTGCACCTGGATGTTAAAGAACAGGATGCTGAAATGAGGTGAAAGTACAGAAATAACTTCAGGTCAGAGTGATAAAACGAGTCCTCCTCACCTTGTTTTTGTAGTACTGCTCCATGGTTCTGTACTCTTTGGCCCACTTCTTATTGATAGCGAGAAGCTGAGTGAAACCACAAAAAAACCCTTAGAAGTCCTGAAACCTTTGGCGTGTTGATCAGAGTTCTGAAATGTGCTCACCTCTTTATTCTGCTCCTCAAGCACGAGAATCTCTGCTTTAATCCTCTCAGAAGAGCTGAGCAGTTCTTCTGACTGAAACACACACAACAAAAAATGAGGAAGTGTAAAAATCCACACAGGCAGAGAGATGCAACAGGACTTCCTTTTACACGTTTCTGGAAGTTTTACTGTTGCCGTAAACACAAAGAATCACGATTCTGTCAAGTCATGTAAATCACCAACCGGTTTGTCTTCCAGTGCACTCTCAGGACGGGCCTCTGCAGCTGTGGGACGTTTTTCTGAAGAGGAGCCGACCGGCAGACAAAACTCAAGCCTGAAAATGTGATTCAGACCCAAAATGATGAGATTTTCTTTGATAAATGGAAACGGTGAGAAGAGACGAGCCTCACCTCTTTAAAGTGGGTAACGATGGGTAAAGTCTGTTGTGCTTCAGGTCTGTGGACTCCATGAAGTTTTTACTCTGACAGAACACAAAAGAAACAAACTTCACCTTATTTATTTAGGTGGTCAAACATTTCTCAGGATTTCATTAACTTCTTTTATATCATTTCCTCAAATAATGGAATGAATAAAAACCAGAAAACTTAGAAACGCACCGATTCTGACTGTGAGGGCCAATACCGATTTTATTTTTCCCCTTGTGTGTCTGGCTGTATAGCAATCAGAATTAATGTCTGAGTGCCGAAAACCAGCCTTATGCTGCGTTCACACCGGGCTTGACGTATGCGTCGCCAGCGTCAAGTTTCAATGTTAAGTCTATGGTAAGGCGCGTCAGAGCTGCTTCAACGTCCCTGCGTCGCTTTGTGAGCGTTGGGCGCGTCAAAGCTTGATACTTTTCACGCGTTTCAAGCTTTGACGCAAGCGTCAAAGCTTGAAACGCTTGCAACGCAAACGTCAAAGCAAGTTCAGCTAGCTGAACTTTCTGCGTCGCTTTACAAGCGTCAACCAATCAGAGCGCGAGTTGGTACGTCACAGCAGAGCGAGGGAAGAAGGCGAATTCATTCAGCTATGGAGGACAAACTGATCGTAGCTGTTTGTAACCAGCGTGAACTGTATGACCCGACCTGCTACGGAATAAAAAGGACCTTGCTTGGAGGAAGGTTGCTGGAGAACTTGGCGTGTCGGGTGAGTGTTTTTTCAACGTTAACGATCCGCCATTGTTACAAACATCCGGCAACAGAGAGCCGCGCACGCGCTCTGTCCTCCCTTCCCCTCCCCGTAGGGCCGACGCAACCGTCAAAGCAAGCTGCGCCAACGCAAGCTGCGTCAACGTCAAAAATATATAGGCGTCAAAACGCCACGAAGTATGCTTTGTTTCACGCATACGTCAAGGCCGGTGTGAACGCGCCATTACAGTTTTACTCTCACAGGTGGAGCGTTATAGATTCAGCTATAAGGCTCTGCCTGATATCAAAACATTTTTAGAAACGCTTTAGGTTGTTTTAAATCCCAACAGACACAGAGATCAATACCAATTTCTGATTCCTGTTCTAACCTGCTGTTTCAATTCATCTCAAAACAAAAAGTTAACAGTGTATAGAGAAAACAACATTACATTAACTTGAAAAGTATGATTTCTGAAGTATAAATGCCCATTTGCATTTAGCAATGATGAAAAAAGAGAAAAATAAATTCTTGTGTTTAGCCCAAACATGCTGAATATCAGCCATTTCAATTATCAGCCATTTAAAATTTAGTTTTAGATTTAGATTTAACTTTTACATTTAGATTTAACATTTATGCTTAGCATTTAGATTTAGGTTTAGATTTAGCATTTAGATTAGATGAAATTATGTGACATAATTTTTAATGTGGTGAAAGTTGCTAAATGTAGGAAAAATGAGCTAAATATCAAAAAAATGTCTGCAAAATATTTTGCACCAGCTATTTACACTTGGCATCCCATAGACAGGAGCCTAAATATCCCTTTAATGTACATTATTTTAGATTTAAAATGTTGAACTTAAGTGAATAACTATTAGATATCATAATTAATGTATAAAGGTGTGATTCTGAAGTTTGTCTGAACTGACAGCAGATGGAAATCCTCTCACCTCTACAATCAAAATCTCAAGCTATTAATTCTGGGTTTTCACATATTCTATTAAAAATTGAATATAAATAAACATACATTTACTTAAACATACATATTTTGTTCTAAATATCGCTTAGCGGACATAAAAGAATAACTGCGTATCAGAACTTTATGTGCCATTCCTATAAAAGTTATGCAATGTGCAAAAGTTTGAAAAAGATCCCTGGTTTCACAATCTGTTGTTTTTCCTAAAACAAACTTTATTGTAATACTTTAAACATGGTATTAATCAATAGTTGTTCTTTACCGCTTTTTCACTTAGAATCTGAAAATTACATTTTTAAGAAAATAGGAAAGAAGATATTAACCAAAAACTAAAACTGCATCAATCCTGTTTTCAGCTAACGGCTCGTTTCTGTCAGGACCATTTTGGATGTGACACACTCAAATTCTGATTGCTTTGTGTTCATAAAAGAAAACCAGTGCACACTAAAATGCATTCATGGCTTTGCTCCATATACATGACTTTACACTGACTGACATGTTAATACATGGATTAGCATTACTAGCATCTGTTAGCATCAGGCAGATATTGCTGTGTTACACTAATAGCACCTCATCATTTACTGATGCTGAATAGCTCGTCAACTGCAAATCTTAAAGTGGGAAAGTTTTTTTTATTGTGTAAAAACCTTGTTCAAATCTGCAGTTGAGCTATATATTGATGTGATTTATTTTTTGCTATAAAATTATAACTTTTTCATTGATTTTTATTTATAGTCCTACAAGAAGAAACAAAACAGCTGATGTTCAAATATTTATCTCACTAACTTGTCTATTAAAAACTTAAATTATGGTGCTATTTAGAACCCAAATCATACTTTGCGATCTTAAACCATGATTTAGATTCTTATTTTCAACAAACTATTTTCCAAGACATTTTGCCTCAAGTAGAAGTTGTTATTTTAAAGTACCTTTCCTCTAATTTAAATCAGGGTTGTTGTTTTTTTCTTTTAATCTGACATTTACTATTTTAAACCCTCCAAAAATGCTTTTTCCACCTACTTCAATAACATTTTTACATTAAATTCAATAATTATCAAGGATTTCAAGCCCCCAATACTACTACTACTACTACTACTACTACTACTACTACTACTACTACTACTAATAATAATAATAATAATAATAATAATAATAATAATATAAACTGCAGGATTGAAATTTTACTTTTTTAAAAGCCGAATTTCATATTTACATGAAAAAAAAACTTCATTAAGTTTTCAAATCACACCTCTATAATAGATGACATGAAACTTTGTCATCTTGATAAATAATCCAAGAAAACTTTTACACAGGATTAGAGAAAGTATTGCCATAGAAGCAGCTTTCACTAAACAAGTTATATTAAAAGTCAAAACTCACCATATTGGTGTGATTCCGGAGCGCTTTGGACCAGAACAGCTTCTGCTCCTGTAGCTGTTTAGCAGCAACTCGCTCCGCAGTTTAATTTAACCAGGAAACCACGTGACGAGGCTAAACCAGCGCTGTCCAATCAGCGGCCGGGATTCCCTTCCGTGAACACCCAGTCACGCGAGAGCCACTGACGTAGTTGTGTCTCACAGAAAGGAAAGTACGAAGTGGCTGATGGACAGCGAGTGCGGTAATAACGAGTGTTTACAGTACGAATGATGACTAAGAAAAATCTGCCGACAAACTTCAGAAAGTGGCAAAAATATCAAAACTCCTGGGTATTGGAACTTTTTTTTTTTGCCTGAAGATGAAGTTTCTTGTTCAGGAAGCTATTTTTTGGTTTTTGTTGTATTTGTTAAAACTTAAAATGCACAAAACAGCAAAAATATTTTCACACATTTTGAACATCATTGTCATTTAGTTTTGATGCTGTTTTAATTTAGAAATTCCCACTTCACCTGTCAGAATAATATGCAAACATAAGAAATGTGTATGAAAAAAATACAACTAAAAGGAATAAACACATAATGCCTCTTTGACTTTTAAGAATAATTAAAATTACAGACAATAAACTTAAAAATAATAGATTCATTTAAAAAGTATTGTTTTTGACTTATTTTGCAACCAGCAGAGCATGCAAGTCAGGATGTTAAAAATAAAACAGACGCCATGATGTGTGGAAGTCATGGTTGTAATCAACGTCATCTTTGGTCTTTACAGCAGTCTGACTGCAGTTGAGTTGTGTGACATTTATCAGCACATATTGACTTCCTGGGTGTTTTAACTTGCAGCATGGTTTCAGAGCCACTAATACCGATGACGAGCTGAAGGTTATGGGGAAAATCACACATCTCTCAGGCTTTATCGTGTTACATCATCTCAACAGAGTCCATTCTGAAATGTTTTGACTCAGAGCAGAAATGTTTCAGGAAAGAAGAAGAGGGGAAACCACACCACTGCTCCTCCTCCAGTAAACGCTGCAGCTGGGGCCAGACCCATGGCTGCTCTTTAGCATTTGTCATGGAAACGTCAAAAACTGGTGGATTTGGAGAGAGGTGGATTGATAGATAAAGCAAAATCAACTGTAGGTCCTGTGTTTGGACTGGTTGGTTAAATGGGAGCTTCCACTTATCGTTGGGGGAGGTTTTAGACAGATATGATGCCTCTTTATCCTGAGATATACCCAAACCATTGTCTCTACTGATTCAAGAAAGTTTAGAAAAATTTTATGTTGAATAATTTCCTGTTTTCCCATCAACAGACCAGAGTTATGGAAAAATCCTGGAAAGAGTGTAAATTTCTGACTGGAATGAAGACTACAGTACATTTGGAAAACGGTCAATAAATATAGTTTGTGATAAATCTACAAAAAACATTTTAAAGCTAACAAAAATATCCAGAAGAGTCACCATGT
Organism: Aphyosemion australe; assembly: GCA_006937985.1. Taxonomy (NCBI): domain Eukaryota; kingdom Metazoa; phylum Chordata; class Actinopteri; order Cyprinodontiformes; family Nothobranchiidae; genus Aphyosemion; species Aphyosemion australe. Next base: position 1,177,744 of record SSNS01000169.1, on the reverse strand, counting down.
TAGTTCTCTATTAAATGCTCTACAGCCTTTAAAGCGCCCACCCATTGGTATTTTTATAACATAAGCTGAAGCTTCTAGAAATAAACTTCAGTCCAATCAGCTGAAATGAATCTCCTCTGTTAGGTGACTGGTCTCATCTCTTAATTTAAGGTGAGGAGCTTCTCCTCATTGGAAGGAGCAAGCTGAGGTGGTCACCTTCTTTGGAGGTTTTCCAAGCACTTTCCAAGCAGTGGTAGGAGACACCGGGGCAGACCCAGAACTTGCTAGAGGTCTTATACTGTTTATCCTTTTTCATTTAGGAATGCCATTGGATCCTCCAGGGAAATGTTGGTTCTGCTGGAGAAAGGGAAGTCTTGGTTTCTCTCCTAGATTCGTTGCCTTTGAGATCCAATCTTGGATAAGTCAAAGAACGTGAGTGGACCTCTTCAGATGGGTTGGAACAAAAAGCCATAAAGGTATATGTGGTGGACCATTTAATATGGTTTCTTCAAAGATAAGTCAAAGGCAACCAACTAGTTTGTGAAGCATGACTCTAACCAAAGCAACAGTAGACCTACTCTCAAGAAATCTGGATCTTTGCCAACAGATTGAGCTTCAAACGCAAGAGGCCAATGTAGACAGACTCTTGGAAGGTCTATTCCCAGGGAATGGGTCAAATGTGGAGAACAAATTTCACCAGTGTGTGAAGACTAATGGGACTTTAATCTTTAACATCATTGGACACGCTTTTGAGACTTTACATGAAGTTTCTGTAACTACCAATAGAGATCACACATTCTAAAAATTAGATATAATTTCTGAAGGTCCAAATGACCCTTAAGGTCAGTTTCTGAGCAGGAAACATTCCAGCACAAAACAGGAAAAGGCTCTTGTGTTTTAAAAATGCCCTAAGTGTCTCAAGGTTGTTTCCATTCGACCCATAAACGTGGCAGCACATCCTCATTTTTGAAAAACACATTTTCACATGACACAATGCTGCTGATTATCCAAGTATTACATGATACTTTCAGAAATTACACATAGGAACAAACACTAATTCGTACAGTGAGTGACTATGTGTATGTTTGGAGGTAGACTCATGACCTTTTACTTCTTCATTTGTTGCTTTTTAGTTTATTTAAGGAAATTATATTTCCATGAAAATGGACATAGGAGAACATTTTCTCCATCAAACTATTTTGTAAATGTATTAAAGACGTGTTAATATCACTAAATTGAAGATACACATCAGGCATGCTTCTGTTTACTAATTCTGGGAGGAAAAATATTACATAGTGTGGTAAGGAGGCTGAGGTGTAGGCAGATCTACAAACAGCGATGAAGCGGAAACTTAGAGGAGCTCATAACAAACCGATCGTTTACCAAATACCAGAGAAACGTTTACACAGGTCTCCATGAATCAGTTAGATTAGAACGTCAGCAAGAACGTTTATTTAAAAGAATCTCTTCCAACACATTTTTCTAGATATGTCTTAAAAGTTTTTTATACAAAAGATGTTCACCTTAATAAAAGGGTTTTGACATTAAATCTTGACATTTTCTTATCAGGGAAACATTTTCTTATCTGCAAAAAGTATCTCTTTCATTTTCAGGTGTGACAAAATACGTTCTCACAGACAGCAAGAATTCAGAATTTAACCCTTTTCCCAGCATGTAGGTTTAAAGAGAATGGTAAAAAAAAAAACCAATCCATTTATTGATGTTTATGCCATCAATTGATAAAAAAGTGAAGCAAACTGACCCTGGGTGAAAATTACAGAACTGAACAATTTATTGTCTCATGCTAACATAGCAATTGTAAAATAACCTGTTGTGTTTTATGTAATTTTCAAACAATTCAACAATAAATAAATAAAATTGGCCCTTGCCACCTGTAGATCCTCCACCAGAGGGCAGTAGACACATAGGACTGGATATGGTGATGAAGGTACTAATCCTATTACTTAATCTGAATGCTTTAAGGCCAGAAATTGTTTAATGATAATTTTCCACAATAATCTAAAAGGAGTCGTAAATAGCTATTTGAACGGCATCAATCTGAAGAAACAGATTAAATTTATGCTGACATGCTTACGACTAAACATAATGGCACAATTTAGACCCGTTACATTATTCTGCAGCTGATTTCTATAGCGGACAATCACAGAATAAAGTTCATAAGAATTGGTGTAAAATCTTTGAGGTCAGACCAACCAGACTAGCCATTAGCTCATCAATCCAGTCAGAACTAATCTCTGAGCTATCGACAACAGGTAAGATGTTAACTGTTTACACCGTTTTCACAGAAACACACTTCAAAAGATCTGACTAAATATGCAAAAATATCACCCCCCTCAAAAAAAAAAAAACTTTTTAGGTTTCAGTTTTGCCACATCAGCACTTTGTCAGAAGTGCTACACAGATTATTATTAGTGTCGTTGTACTGGTGGCAGTATCAGTGACTCAGACTGTGACGGTGTTTACCGACATTACAGTAGCCCATGCTGTGGTTTTTACAGAGGGGGGCCTTCTTCTTGCAGCATCTCTGCAGAGACAAACCCGAGCGTTTGTTCCCAGCACCACCTCAGGCCTTTTACGGTACGTGTGACACAGCAGCAAGTCACCAGAAAGGAAAGAGGAGGTTCAGCTCTTCTTGATGAGCCGCCCTCTTCCTGCCGCAGCACTCCCACTCTGAAGGACTTGCACATGCTACAGCACACTTTATATACCTGTCTCTGTGGTCTGCAGACCCGAACCCAAAAGCACATGAGAGCTGTTGTCAGGAGCACTTTCTTTTCTATGTGGTGGTTGAGGCAGTTTGCATGTTTGCAGAAGTTTGTGACAGCAGGTTGCAGTTTCATGAGAAACAAAATAGAAAGCATAATGTTGGCGATGTAAAGACAGGATTATTTGTGAGAAAATCCTTTTAGTTTTGATAATTAAGAAAAGTATGACAAAATATATTTTTATGAGCATAAAACATTTAAGCATGTGAAATGTTTCTTGAGTCTTTCCCTAAAAACACAAAATGTCAATGAAAGCTTAAATATAAAAGTTTTGATGGTGTTTAGCCAGTTTCTTTAGGGCTGTGACACAAACTGCTAGAAAAATATGAATTTTCACATGGAAATACCCTAAATTACACATTTACAAGAACATATTGCAAACACATTGCCACAAGTTTCTTATACAAATTTTATTTGTTTACAATTTAGTCACAAAGGATTTTAATGAGTTCCCAGATTACCTTCGTTTTGTTCACAACGTACTGAACTGTTGCCGCGACTGTACAAGTGTTATTGGTAGATAACCACATTTACCAATTGACACACAGAGCGCTTGAACGTCAATAAAACAAATCAACAGAAACAATATTCAAACTTTTATGCTCAAACATGTTTTCATTACTCAAGTGTTCATGTAACATTTTTACTATTTGTGTCTCTACTTTTTACATACCACCCACCTCTGGTAAAAAGCCTTTTTCATCCACGTTTGGATGGATACGCCGTTCGGCCGAGATGTTCGGTTGGATCACTTTGTTCACACCACTGCCTCCTGGGTACCTCCACATCTGTGAGCGTTGCTAGTAGTGCTGGGTATTGTGGCCAATTTCCTAAATCGATTCGATTTTGATTCATAAGGCTATGAATCAATTAATCACGATTCAATTCAATTCGATTTGATTCAATTCAATTCAGTCTGGTCTCAAATATTGATCATTTTTGGATGAGATCATATAGCATTGTCGCTACTGCGTGTTTCTCTTGATATGTGCATTTAGCGTCTTTTTACGTTAATTTTGTTTAGCGGCTTATTGTTGGAATTGGGTGTTGCTGAGGTAGAAAACGATGTTTCTATCGTTTAGACGAGCTTCTTCTTGTTAAGTAGATGTGCTGTTTGTATATATTGGTACACATTAAGCATGTTTTGGGAACAAATTGGTACCCTGAAGTGCCTACAGTTCCAGTCCCAGGTCCGTCTGGTTCAAGGGGAATAATCGATCTTAGGGCTAATGAATCGATTTTGCAAAATTTATATGAAATCACTCCAAAATTGATTAAATCAATTTTTTTACCCAGCCCGAGTTGCTAGTATTGGCCTGTCATTCTTGGACGTGGGATTCCCACCGGCAAAATGTATTGAATAAACGTATGTGCTACCCTTGATCTGCTCCACACTGAAAATCTGTTCTTCCACATAAATACTGCCACAGCTTTCCTTTGTCTGGCTTAAGCTTGGCCTGTTCCCTTTCCAGCTGTCACCATGTTTCTGACCTTACCTGGCTTTGAATATGGGATAAAAAATGTCCCCTTTGACATCCGACCTGGGTATCTAGAGTTCGATTTGCACAACCGCCAACAGCACTGATTACAGTAATTCCTTCCCGTTTGAATGTCTTTAGAAGACAAAACTACAACTTTGTGATGACCCGAGCGACTCAGACCCATAGGTACCCATGAAAAATGCATACTTGTTTGTCTAGGGCTACATCTCAGAATGCATTGTGACATTATGACACAATCTATTTTTATCTACTTTAAAGCACGCTATTTGCTCATCAACCTCTCCAAAAGATGTTTCCCATTATCCCATTTATCCTTTCAGACTCACAGAAACCAAATTTTAAATGGATCAAGATGCACAAAATGACCTTATGATGAAAGCCTTACTGCCACTATAACATATGTACAATGAAATGTGTAGCACAACCCCTGAAACAAGTACTCTAGAAAAAACTTTTAACTATTCTAACAGAAACTTGATCTTGTGAAGTTTTTTTACATCTCGTCTCTGATTGAAAAACAGCAACACGACTCTACCACTGACTCCATTTGCTCTGCAAAATTGATGTTTTATCTCTACAAATAAGGAGTTCTGCCATGTTGGAGTTGCTAATGCTAACGGTTAGCTTCTACTAGCTGAGACGTGCTCTACTGTTTTGTGGACAGTAAACCAAAAACAGCCTTCCGCCGTAGCGAGTCAAGTTAAGTGAGTCCATGAATGCTAATTTTCAATGTGACGTGGAATGGACTGGCTTTTCTAGTCCAAGCATTTCCCCGTCTATTTTCTTTTGGTGGCTAATTCTGGAAATATGGGTAGAAGACTATTTTCACATCAAGCCTTCATGTGAAACTCAGAGTGACCGGACATATTTAAACAATAACAAGATAAAGACGGTTTCTCAGTGAACTTGATCTTTAAATTGACCAGTTGGACAGCTGTTGTCTTATCACAGAGCAACAAAATATATTTCACACAACTTATTATTTCTAAGTTAGGAGGGCAGTTTATGTTCGTGTGTGTTTCTCCAGTTAAATGGAAAATGGCGTTATTGAGTTTACTAACACATGGTAACTGATACAATGTCCATGTCAAGATAATTAAAGCAATGAAAGATTTTTTACGTATGTTTTATTAATAGGTTATAATTTAATGCAAGATAATGAATAGAAGGTAATAATGTTTAAATGTCTCATTCACTCATTTCTTTTAATAAATTTGCTGTGGTCTCTAGTATGAATGAATACCTAGAGAGTTGTTTGCTATAAAGTTCTCAAAAGAAAGCAGCACTGCTGGTGGAACCACAACGGTAGTGATGAGTACCCCACCAGATATGAGGTACATTTTAATCCCCATTTAAAAGGCACAGCTGTGGAATAAGCTTTCAGGAGTTCCCCATGGGTCAAAGGTTGTGTTTGTGTAAACTTTTTGATGTCACTTTTCAAAAAGGAAACTGTTTGTATTCTAATGAGCTGGTAGGTTAAAGCAAAAACATTTTTGAGATTGGAATTAAAGACCTTGGTTTTGATTAGATTATCCATTAGTCATTGGCCATTTGTCGCCAAATGTGTTACTTTAGCCCTCAAGCAGAAACAGAAAAAGTCATGTATGTGCTATAAACATGCAGTTTATCTTTTGAACACATGGTGGCAGCAGCTGGTTACAGAAATCAAACTGCCATGGCTGGTGAATGCAGGGGACTGGCCACACTCATCTTCTGACAAAGTCAGCTTCTTTGCACCAAACATCTAAGAGTCGATTGTTTCTTGAAACCCTAATCAGGAGAGGATGTAATCATCTAGACACAAAATGAGAATGTCTAGTTACTGTTACATAAACCCAAAGACCATAAAACACAAACACACACACACACACACACACACACACACACACACACACACACACACACACACACACACACACACACACACACACACACACACTTTAAAAAATCTCAGATATGCAGAAACCATTTGTTTTGTTCAAAAATAAAACCTTGTCGTATTTGAAACCATCACATTAGAGAAACAAAACTCTTAAAAACATCACTTTGTTTGTTAAACTGGTCCACACCAATAAACGTACGTTTAGTTCAGACAACATTAAACACAAAGAAACAAAAGATAAATCTCTCTTCTGGGTCGATTGTTTCTGCCTGGTTTGGTGTTTTCACCAGCATCTCCCGCAGGTTTTCTCTAATTTGGCGCCACAATCAGTGATCTGAGAGCTGCAACAAGACCAAATACGATTAAATCAGAAGTAATCAGGTCATTTTAAACTCCTTTATTTACTCACTCTGTCACTTCCTTGCAGGTATAAACGATTCTCTGATCCAGCTTCGTCTTTAAGTTCTGTAACGACGCATCACTGCAGTTTGTTCTAAATACACAAAAAGAAGGAAAGGAGGATCAAGTTCCTGGCAAATTAGTCTGTCATAGTTAAAAAACTAAACTTGCATGGGCTTATTTACTCATTAAATCATAAAAAATGCAGGAAAAAGGCATGAATAATAAGAAAATCTTACACAGCGTTAGTGACCAGAACAACGTTCAGGCTTTTCACCTTGGTGGAGTTCATTCTCGGCACCTCGATGCTGGCAAAAATACTGGAGGTAATAAAAGAGGACAGCTTAATATCTCAGTAGAGACTTTTTATTCAGATGTTTGATCCTGAAACCATCAGACGCACCTTGTAGGATTAAACGGCGTGGAGATGGAACCATTCAGCATCACGCTGACGTCACCACAGGCCGACTCTGCAAACTGCACACAAGAAGTACAACTCAGGTTTGTTCATGTGTTGGGATTCCCTCTCAACTAATACCTTAACTCAGACTACCTTAGCCGTGTTTCCACTATAGGAGTTCTGGGGAATTACTGGCAGGAGGGAATGTGACAGGGAAAATTCAATAACTCGTTCCACACAGGATAGTCCTTTTCAGGACTTTACTAAGACATCAGAATATTGCGACTGCAGCAGGGAGTGATGTCACTTATCAGCACCAAAGTACGATCAAAGACATTAATAATATTAAAAGTTTAAGGCCTGGAATATACTTGCTTTTTAACCTCGTGTTGACGCAGGCAGCAGGCTGTGTCTTTGTTCACATTCTTGCTGCTGAACTGCACAGAGTACTGGAGCGTTCCACTAGGGGGCACAGTAGAGAACTCAGACCTGATAGAATTTTGGGTTTGAAGGATTCAACCAGAACAAACATGGTGTCAATAGAAGAGATCAGTAACTGGTTAATTTTGAGATCACAGCAGAAAAAAAGACAGCAGCATTATCGTAGATAGTATGAAAGACCTCTAAACCAGAGATAGAGTGACCATGGCGAGTGTGTCTTGCTTGTTTTGTCATCTCCACCCACGGGTTACTCATGAATTGCAGCTTGCAAACAAGCCGTGTCAATTTCAGGGGGGCGCGCACAAATGATGCTTTAAATCAACGCAAGTTACGCAAGGCAGCCATAAACACGTGTTGTTAAAAAGCAAGTATATTCCTAGCCTTACTCTGTCAAATTACACCATCATTTAATCTATTCTAATCTATTTTATTTTTATGTATTCCTTGGACCACGAGTCTGCAATAAAAGTCTACTACTTCTACTACTATTCGGGGCAGCAGCTGTGTGACGTAAAAATCAGTGTTCAATGACCAGAAGAAACACAGTTTTTTTTTACACCACAAAATGGTGAAAAGTATGGTGTTGTGGGGGATTTTGGCAATTCTTTTTGGACATTGGGAGTTTAGAAATGGCGATTTATTAACTGTATTTTATTTTCCTTCCATTGAGCTTCACAAGCAACTCTTTCAATTTTACAAATGCTGATTGTTTGGCAACATCTGCCAGTATCATTTCCTACTGAGCTCACCCCATGTCCTGCCCAGCAATTCTACTGGGCCTTTCCAAGTACGTACCCCAGTTCAGGTACTCTGTTAGTCCCTGAAATGTCCCGATCAGTGGTTCTTTGGGAAAGAGCCGGTAGAGTGGAGACATGTGCATGCCGTGAAGGTCCGCTAAAATTGTCCTGGAAGTTCTGACAGTGGAAGCGGGCCAAATATCTGTGAAACTGACTCAGTTATAATATTTATTCACTTGCTAATGTTGATTAGCTTGGTGGCCATCATTTCTAGATGTTTGTAAGAACACAACGCAGTTGAGTAGGTTTTCAGGACTAGGAAAGACTCCTCTGTGTTGTTATAAACCAGCCTGGTTTCTAACAGCTAAGATGGAAAAACAATCATGAAAATTCCTTTTCCCCAGACATGAAAGCTGAGATGTATGTGCTTCACTCGAAATAAAATAAAAATCACAATTATTTTGGTCAATATGAAAAATCATGACTACTTATTGGGTTGGGAAACATTCATTTCTCCTCTCCAGAGGAAAACACACCAGGAACGTAGCAGTGAAACTTATTAAAATAAAAGCATCAAGTAAGCAACGGATTGTTTATTATGACCTGTGTTTATTTTACTTTTTTATTCTCACATAATTTAATATTTTGAATTTAGACATAAAAACTTTGATCGCCAATAGTGTTAGAGTTTTAAATGGTGAATGGCCTGTATTTGTATAGCGCCTTCTTAGGGTTCTACAACCCCCCAAGGCGCTTCACAACACAATCATTCACACGCTGGTGGGGATGAGCTACAATGTAGCCACAGCTTCCCTGAGGCACACTGATGGAGGCGAGGCTGCCGAGCACTGGCGCCACCAGTCCCTCCGACCAGCTGGGATTGAACCTGCAACCTTCTGATTGCTGGACAACCCGCTGTACCTCCTGAGCTACTGCTGCCCCAGATTAAATCTATTTTAGAAGATGATGTAACTCCTAAAAGATCCAGAGTTCCCATTTTAAAAAGACTTTAGTTACTAATCTGTGTCAACAGGTGTCCCTCCTTGTGTTTCTGTAAACTTTTAGCAGAAAAAGCTAAAATCTGATGATCTTATCCAGATGTTTTCAGACTTGCTGTTTGAGCTGATTCAAATATGTTCTAACTGCAGTGAGAAGTTGTTGTTTACATCAATACTTTCTAATGATTTTCAGACCTTATACAAGCAGTATTTCATGTGTTTGATAGTGTAACAGTGAATTCGTGCTGAGTATTTTATTAAAATCAACGTATTCCATGCATGAGATTTCTGATTGTTTTAAGTGTTCCTCTGCAGCAGAACCCAGATCGGGCCTCTGTGAGTGTGTGGGCTAATGCTCCATCAGGAGGGAGCAGCTCCATGGAGACCGACACAAAGCCTCATTGATGCACATCCAGGCAGTGCAACCTTTCCCTTTCCTCCTCTCCATCACAGTCAGGAGGACCTGTTGCACCGCGGGGAGCACAGATGTTCTCCCACAGCTGGGACATTTCTCTCAGGAAGAACTTGGAAAGAGTTTGGGACTCACCCCAGCTGAGGCTCTTCCCCAAAATGAGCGAACGGGGTTGTTCACACAGTCGTTCCATTCAGGGCACCCAGTGGTGAACGTTTCTATGGCAACGACATACAAACAAACATGAAACTAAAGGCTTCAAAGACAAGTTAAGATAGTTGTTTTTATGTGACACAAAACTAGTTCGTCCTCTGAGTTTAGGAGCTTTTCATGATTCGTACCAAACTGAGTTTTGAGGTGTTGAAATACCAGGATGTTCCAACAAAACAAATTAATAACATGTCCGTACAGGTGTGTGTCCTACAGTCCCAGATGATAATTATAACGAGCCTTTGGTCCTGTGAGACAGACGTTCTATTCTGTTGAACTTCAGGAATCTCACCTTCACTTCCATTCTTCCCACACCAGTTCAGATTATCCAGGATGGATCCCAGGACACTGTCCTCCATGGTCTGTAAACATTCTGTCCTCCTAGTTAATTCATGGACGGCATTCTTGGTTTTGCTCCAGAATATCGTCTAATCCCAAAACAGAGTAAAAAGAACATCACTTTTTGTGATTGATGCCTCACCGTGACACATTTCTGTTAAAACCAGAGGAAGATTTATGGATTCATAAAGGAATTTGTACTCGGTTGCATAATCTTCTGAATGGGACAGCGGCGATAAGAGGATCGTAGGCGTTCTCAGAAACATTACAAGGATCCCGGTTCACAAAGGCTTGTTTGAACGTATTCCATACGTCCTGACAGTTGTACCTAAAGGCAGAAAAATGTACAGTTTAGTCTGCAGGTATATTTTTACATAAAAGAGCTTTTAGATTAAAAAAATTGGAAATTTAGCTTGCTAGGAGCAAAATGTTAAAAAGTTCAATTTTTGGATACTAAATAAATTTATTCAGATAAACAATAACTCAACATCATATAAATTTAGATTGCACTTAACTTGTTTATTACACACTAAAAATAGTTGGGTTATTCTGCGTAGGGTGTCCCGATTCTCAAGTGCGGAAGTTGACCACGCCCCTTTTGCACCCTTTATCTGCACTTCACCCAAGTCCGCGGTGATGCGGACTTGGGTGAAAGGTATTACCCACAATCCATTGCTGCGTGGAAATTTTGAGAAGAAGGTGGAGAATAGAGACATTGGCCACCCACCCCCCACTCCAGAGCCATCACCATCATTGTGGAATTTACCCTCAGCACCCTCTTCCTTACCCCCCACCCAGGAGGTCTTCACATCACACACCTCCACCACAAACCTACACATCCATGAGGCAGATGTAAAGAGGCAATTCAAGACATTAAATGCTCGAAAAGCCCCAGGCCCTGATGGTGTGTCTCCTGCCACTCTGAAGCACTGTGCTGAAGAGCTGGCCCCAGTGTTTACGGGCATTTTCAACTCCTCACTGGAGGCATGTCATGTGCCTGCCTGCTGCAAGATCTCCACCATAGTCCCTGTCCCCAAGAAGCCAAGGATCACTGGACTCAATGACTACAGACCTGTGGCTCTGACATCTGTGGTCATGAAGTCATTTGAGCACCTGGTTCTCCCCCACCTCAAGACCCTCACAGCCCCCCTCCTGGACCCCCTGCAGTTTGCCTACAGAGCCAACAGGTCTGTAGATGATGCCATCAACATGGCTCTACACTTCATCCTGCAGCATCTGGACTCCCCGGGTACCTACGCCAGGATCCTGTTTGTGGACTTCAGCTCTGCCTTCAACACAATCCTGCCAGACCTCCTTCAAGACAAACTGTCCCAGATGAACGTGCCTGACCCAACCTGCAGGTGGATCACTGACTTCCTGACAGACAGGAAACAACAAGTCAGGCTGGGGAAGAATGTCTCGGACCTGCGGACCATCAGCACCGGTTCCCCTCAGGGNATTATTTTTGTCAATGTAGTCTGGTTGCAGTGGCATATTTGTGAGCTCTGAACTCATTTGATGTTTATTTCATGTCCATAGCAGCGCTGTCCCGACGGTTCTGGACCGTAACAAGAGCCTAGCAGCTCTCTAGTGATGTTACCTGTGACACGCAGGATTCGAAGCTTGTATCACCAAAACGAACCACCGCAGAGCAAAGCACTGTGTCGGAGCTTGATTTGTTTGCTGAAAGTCACGTGACCAATGACTGACGAGGCTTCGTTTCACCGTCCCACCCACGTGACCGCTTCACACGACGTTTCAATTATTTAAAGCGTCCCAAACAGGGAGGCGCTGTTTTTGGTGTTTGTGGCGAGTGACGGTGAGACCTGAGACTGACGGTTTGGGATTCTTCCAGCATTCCCTGATAAAACACTGAGTTGCAAAAAACGTATCCTGTTGCAAAGAGGGGGCGTTCTGAGATGTGGGAATTTTTCTCTCCCAAAAAGTTTTGAAAATTTACATGGCTGGGCAACACATTAGTGAGCTATATTAGTGAGGACACGATCTTGCTCAACCATGGGCGTCGCACCCGTGGGGGATGTGGGTGTTTTAACACCCACACTTTTCCAGCAGTTTTGCTCAAAACTTTACTAACAGTCTGGTCCCTCCGTGTTTCTCTCGCTGTTTCCCCCTCTCCTCCTCCCTTTCCTGTTGATCATTAACCCGCACCTCTGCGCACCGGTGTTAGATTCTCCTACGTTCCATCATTGATATGTTTCTCCAGCTGCTCCACACCTCCCAACTGAAAAAATTGCGCGCGCTCATTACAAGCTGCACTCCCAGCGCGCTCTGCTCACACCACAAGAGAACTATAACCTTGTTGAGCTCAAACATCTTATTTGAGCAAATCCAGAGCTGGGCCCCTTCCGATATATGCAGAACACGCGCTCCATGAGGGGCCTCGTTTTGCGCACGAGTACTCATTCTCTCCAAATGCGCAATAGGCGCATCGCTGCTGCGCGCCGCGCACACATCACCGTCAGCTACCGTTCGCCCAGGCAGGAGGAGAGAACAAAGAGACGAGGTATCCGACACCGTGCACGCTCCCGCAATGATTGACAGCAGCAGCATCTGAACAACCAGTGGTCAGATGCGCCGACAGGCAGGTGGAAACATGGAGGTGGAGATGCATCCAAANCCCCAGGCCCTGATGGTGTGTCTCCTGCCACTCTGAAGCACTGTGCTGAAGAGCTGGCCCCAGTGTTTACGGGCATTTTCAATTCCTCTCTGGAGGCATGTCATGTGCCTGCCTGCTTCAAGATCTCCACCATAGTCCCTGTCCCCAAGAAGCCAAGGATCACTGGACTCAATGACTACAGACCTGTGGCTCTGACATCTGTGGTCATGAAGTCATTTGAGCACCTGGTTCTCCCCCACCTCAAGACCCTCACAGCCCCCCTCCTGGACCCCCTGCAGTTTGCCTACAGAGCCAACAGGTCTGTAGATGATGCCATCAACATGGCTCTACACTTCATCCTGCAGCATCTGGACTCCCCGGGTACCTACGCCAGGATCCTGTTTGTGGACTTCAGCTCTGCCTTCAACACAATCCTGCCAGACCTCCTTCAAGACAAACTGTCCCAGATGAACGTGCCTGACCCAACCTGCAGGTGGATCACTGACTTCCTGACAGACAGGAAACAACAAGTCAGGCTGGGGAAGAATGTCTCGGACCTGCGGACCATCAGCACCGGTTCCCCTCAGGGGTGTGTTCTCTCCCCTCTGCTCTTCTCCCTGTACACCAACAGCTGCACCTCCAACCACGAGTCTGTCAAACTAATCAAGTTTGCAGACGATACCACCGTGATTGGACTCATCTCTGATGGGGATGAGTCTGCCTACAGAATGGAGGTGGAACGGCTGGTGTTCTGGTGCAGCCACAACAACCTGGTGCTAAATGCTCAGAAGACAGCTGAGGTTGTGGTGGACTTTAGGAAGCACACAGCCCCCCTCCCCCCATAACCCTGTCTGACACTCCCATCATGATGGTGGACTCATGTCGCTTCCTGGGCACCACCATCACCCAAGACCTTAAGTGGGAGCCCACCATCACCTCCATCATAAAAAAGGCCCAGCAGAGGATGAACTTCCTGAGGCAGCTGAAGAAATTCAACCTGCCAGCACAGTCAATGAGGCAGTTCTACACCGCAGTCATCGAGTCCATCCTCACCTGCTCAATCACCGTGTGGTACGCTGGAGCCACCACCAGGGACAAGAAGAGGCTGCAGCGTGTTGTACGCTCTGCTGAGAAGGTCATTGGCTGCAAACTCCCCTCCATACAGGACCTGTACACCTCCAGGACATTGAGGCGTGCAGGTCGGCTCACAGCTGACCCGTGTCATCCTGGACACGGTCTCTTTGACCCACTCCCATCTGGCAGGAGGTTCAGATCCATTCGGACCAGAACCTCTCGCCACAAGAACAGTTTCTTCCCCTCTGCTGTTGGACTCATGAATGTCAATCCTAGGGCTGCCCACTCCAGTCGCTTGGTCCCAGTCACATGACCCGGTGTTGTGTTTGTACCTGAAGCTGATCCACTCTGATTAGTACCTGCACTGTGTATATAGTAGCTGCTTCTCTAATTATTGCCACTTTTGATAATAATTATTTTATCATGAGTATATTATTACTTCTTATATTTGCTTATCTCTCATTTTTTGTCTTTCTTTTTGCACCAAGTACCGCAGCAATTTCCTAATGTTGTGATTTCTCGCACATATGGCAATAAAACCCTTCTGATTCTGAGCAATGGGTCAAGTGCCTTTTCTAAAAACATGTATTTTCAGGTGAAAGAAGTTCATTTCAAAATTATTAATGATATTTATTTATGCTCTGAATGTTTAAGACTAAGATATAAATGTGGACAGCAATTAATTTAAATTGAGTCAAATAATTGTTTGTTTGTGTGTTCGAAAGCTGTTAATAAACATTTTTTAAAAAGCACAAACAGTGACTGGCATCCCAGCATGTGTCGCGGTCGATGACGTAAAGCTCACTGTCCCAATTCGGCAATTATATGCACACTTGTGTACTACGCACTCAAAGCCTTACTGCGGCTCTCCAGGACCAGGGTTCTCTACAGGCTTCTCTCCTGTGGTTGTTGTTGGTGCATCTGTTTTTTTTTTGTTTTGTTTTTATCTGTTGAGCTTCCTTGCCCATTCCTGCTCAAGTCCTGACTTGTTGATTTTAAAATAAACCCTTTAAAAACATCCACGGCTGCATCCGAGTCCTTACTCACCTGCGTCTGGGTCCGAACCACACCTCATCATGACAATTTGCACATTTAATTTTTAGATATGACTTTGCAGTTTTCATTTTTTTGCAGTGACTATTTGCACTGTTCATGTTTTTTGTTATAATAAAATTCAAGGTGGGGCCTTGTAAAGTTTCCAATATTGTCCAAGTGTTCATTTACTTGCCTGTCCAAATCCACTATGTAATTTCTTATAGGACTGAAGTTGGAACAGTTAACTACATATGGGTAGTCTATTTATAGATTGTACTGTAGTGTATTCTAATTAATTTGGCATGTTTGTTAAAGGTTGAATATGGAACAATGTAATAAAAAGCTTTATTTTAAATAAAATAATACCTCCACGGGGCGTTTAGAGGTGTGCAAAATGAATGTACAGTATTTCCTTTAAAAGCTACACTTTAATTAAAAAATAATCCAATATTTATTTTTGACTGGCACGACACTGGGTTTATGTTAACATCCTCCAGCCAATAGAGGAAACCATTGTGGGTTGCCAAATATGGTAACCAGTCCGCTTGGTACTGTGGAAAATGGCGGACTTTGCAAGTCAAGCAGCTGCTTCTGAGCCCAGAAGATGTCGTTATCCTTCTCAGAAGAGGAGCGACCATAGAAGATCTAAAACCAGAGTGAGTTTAGGTCGTCACTGGACATGGTGCTGGCTGCTCACTTCACGTATCGGCAGCAAACCTGGCATCCCGACGGCTGAAAACCTTGTTCTATTGTTGCAGCTACAACCTTCACACACTAGATGTCGCTTTGGTGTTCGTGTTCCATTTTGAACCTTTAATTTGAGGAAGCATAACAACCCAGGATTTAGTTAGTTTGCCCCAGTGTTTGGGTTGTATATTTTAACTCAGCGGGTGGGTTAAATAGGCCAACCCTGCTGGGCTGGTGCTTTACAGCGGATGAGTTATAAAACAGCCCAGATTGGGTTATTTTTGACCCAACTGTTTTAGTGTGTATGTTTTTGAAAACATTTATTTCTAAAATGCTTTGTGTAAATAAAATGATCTTTTTATAGAAATTAGGTCAAACAGCTGATATAGTCCCAGCCATATCAGCTGATAGGGACTTCTCTATGGGGTGTTGAATGGAAAGTAATGCAATAAAAATTTAACAGCTTCATTTTGTCACAATTAGCTAATAAAATGGTCTTTTTAAACATTTATCATAATGATGTGTAAAAGTTTTCACATTATATATATATATATATACATATATGGTTCAGGACATCAAATATTTGAAAACCAATCTCAATAAATAACATCAGATCTGAATATTAATAATTAAATCCAAAAAGAAATATTTACATCTAAATGTTAATATCTGAACATAAACGTCACTAAATGTTTAGCTAATGCATAGCTAATGTGTATTCTGCCCAAAGAAAAGCAGGATGAGGAGTTAGCCTTTCTGAGGTTTTATTCTCTTTGGTGGTTTTATTTATTTTATTTTTATTTAACCTTTATTTAACCAGATGAGTCGATTGAGAACTCATTCTCATTTACAACGACGATCTGGCCAAGAGGCAGCAGCAACAGACACATAGATAGCTTTACACAAACAGATAAGATAAAAAACAGATAAGATAAAAAAAAATGCAGATAAAGATAAGATAAAACAGCTAGACATAAAAACAAAGGACTGTTCTCATATATAATATGTACAAGCCATCAAAACAGACTTAAAACAATCTTTAAGCACTCAGCAGCAGGCACATTGATCAGAAACTATTGAATGCAATGAATTATTGAAGGTAGATAATGAAACGTAGGTAGTGAGCTTTAGTGATTTTTGCAGTTCATTCCAGTCATTGGGAGCAGCAAACTGGAATGAGGAGCGGCCAAAGGAGGTGCGAGCTTTGGGAATAACCATAGAGAGGTGTTGGATGATAGATTCTCTACACTGATTTTATTTTAGTGCTGAATTGGTTTACTAGTTTAAAACCTCTACCTTCACATTAGCTTTAACAGTATATACTATTTCATTCACAAAATTTAAATGTCACTAAAAATTGAGATTTTGCTTTAAATATTTAGATTTAATTTCAAATATTTAGCTTAGATTGTTATGCTCCAATTTAATTCTAATTATTTAGATTGGACATTTAGAAAATTTATATAATTTAGATTTATTTAATGTGTGTGTATATATATAAATAACTAACAATTTAGGTTTAAATAATTTACAATTAGATTCTTTAATATTTAGAGTTGACATTTCTCTAAGTTTTATTATAATTTAGATGTAACTTCATATATTTGGATTTGATTCCAATTTGATTCTAATTAGTATGTAACCTCATTTGATTCGAAATAGTTTGTTTATTTCTTTAATATTTATATTCTATTTTGAGTATTTAGACTTAACTTAAGATTTTTAAATTAAATTTTAATTAAATAAATTGTATTTTTTATATTTAGATTTCTTTTCTAAACGTTTAGATTGTATTCTCAACTTGAGTTTAATTTAGATTCATCTTCATACATTTTATCATATGATTGTACATATTTAACATTTTTTGAAGTTAAATGTAATGAATTGTAGATTTTCCGTTTATTACTTTAAAAACAGCACCCCATACTAGACACACAAAAAATCATTATTTAATTATCAGTGACGGCATGCAGATTAAGCTATAATCAGCCATTGATTAAAGTAATAAACAGTTCAGATTTTTGACGGAAACTAGCTAATAGGTGTTTTAGTCAGACTCTTTAGAGACTTAAGAGTTTCTGACTGAGCTGATATAAAATTGAATTTTAAGCCATAACTTCTGGGACTCTTTCCTCTAAGATAAAGAGGATAAAAATAGCAACACTTACTCTTTGAACTTCTGGCACCTGTTCAGAAAATCCGTTTTAAGTCCAGATGACTGACTGCCACTCAGGGTCACTCCCAGCACCACGATGGTAATGAGCAGAACCAGAACCACGAGAACCAGGGGGATGACCCATTTATTCCGCCTCTTCCTCACATCACTAACCTCGCCACCCTCCATTTATAAACCCTCAAACTCAGAAAACTGACTAGCGAGCTGTTGTTACTTCCGCGGCGCGAGCCTGGCGCTATTTATACAGCGGCGCGAGCGCTGAAAGAGCGCGCGAGACACACGGTGTCAGATGCGCGCGCGGGCTCGCTCTGCTGATAGAAATAGTTCAGGACATCAAACAGAGCTCAATTATGACGAGAAAACAAAGTAGAAGTGCAACAGACAAAGCGTGTCTAAATTATTTAGGCTTAAGTTAAAAACTTGGAAGATAAGATTAGAGAAAATAAGCATATTTTAACTGAAACTTTGGGACAAAGTAAGTCATAGTTTTCCAAGTCCAAATTAGGACTTCCGTCCAAAGCTTTTTTTCAGTATGCTCTGTTCCTGGGTTTATTAAAGACGTTAAACCTACCTCTTGGCCTGCTGGAGATCACTCACCTGCACTTTGGATCCACACCATTCCTCAGAATGTGACACTATCAATAGATGTGAGGTGCAATAGAAAAAAATGGGTCAATAAAAAGTGCTTTTACTTTTGTTTTTTTCATTATAGCCAGTAGCTTAATAGGCCTACTAGAGTCATTATTTAGTTCCAACCAGTTAAAAACACGGACCCAAGCACGCTCCGTCACCAAGCCCTCCTCTAGCAAACAGACAGCATGTGACAAACAAGATGTCGCAGCAAAGAGAGGCGGAGGAAATCAGCCCAAAAATGGATTACAGTAGTTTACCAGTGTGGCAAGGTGGACAAACGAGGGCCCGGGCAGGACTCAAACCTCAGACCCCTGGGTGAGAGTCACGTGCGTTAACCACGCGTGTTAACCAACTGGTTAACGCGCATGACTTTCACCCAGGGGTCTGAGGTTTAAATCCCGCCTGGGCCCTCGTATGTCCACCTTGCCACACCAGCATGGCAATATTTAGATTTTTTACAAGTCTGACAAAAAACAAACTTTTTCATTAAATTTGCAGAGAATTGATAAAAAACAACTGGTTACAAAACCAACTTGTTTTATCATAAAGTAATGACAAAGTAGCCACGACTGCAATTAAAATAAAATTTCCACATATTTTCATAGTTATCAATAATTAGTGAATATCAATCAATATGAATTTTATTTTTATCGATATGTGTTTTTTTCTACATCATCCAGCCCTAGCTTAACTCAGTTGATTTCACAGCTATTGAGGTAAAATCCTAGCCTAGTGAACTAGACCAAATTCTTGCTTTGCAGAGTTTGGTCTAGGCACGCTTCGCAGCCTGTGGCTGTCCAATCACAGCTCGCTATAGTTTTGGTTGGGCCAATCACAGCGCTCTACATTTTGGGCCAATCACAGAGCAGGAGTAGCCGATGACGTCAGCGCTGCGGCCGCGAACCCAAGCAACATGGCGGCAATGCAGGAACCACGTTCGTTTGAAACGGCTTTGTCATCAACATTGGATTATTTAGACTCCAACGTGCGTAAGTCTGTCTGATATACTTAGCGGCTTCTTATTCTTATCAAACAAAGTTGTGCAATGTCCCAGTACACCTGATATTCACATGTTTTTCATACAAAAACGACAGAAATCATTGATGTTAGACGCCATTAATGCCTCCCGCTTTGCCATCGCTGTGATTACGTCACGTTGTTTGTTACTCTGATTGGTCCTAGCGCTATCCAATTGCGTGCTGACATTTTGAAAGACAACCGTAGATCCCGCCTCACGACTGAGGGCCGTCAATGGTTCGTGGCCAGACTATATATTCACATATATAGATGGCTTGCCAGGCTAGTAAAATCCAGTAAATGAGATTGATTCCCAACACTTACTCAGAGTGCTGACTGATGTTTCAAACTTTATCGTTAATGTGTCAGGGTGAGGCTGAGATGAGGACCCAAATGTGATGAGGAGATCCAGGAAGCAGCCAGGTAAGGTCAACATAAAACTAATCTTTATTTTAACAGAGCAGAGCAGAGTACACAAGAGGAACCGGAGTATAAATACATAGAGAACAGGGAACAGGTGTGATGAACAATGATCTGTTGCAGGTGTGACTATAACGGGCCCTGAGGAAGAATTTGCAGACATGAACATGTTTTTAACTTTTGTTTGTTAGTTCTTTCAGTTATGAAAACACCCTGAAGTTCAACATCAGCTCAGAAATGGTGTGCCAGTGTTATGACAAAAAAGCAGAAAGTCTTTTGATGTGGAACAAAAAAAGAATAAATGCTTTGCAAGCTTGGTTGGTTGGGCCTCTGGCTCCCTGAATGCTGATGTTTGATCAGAGCCGGCCCAAGGCATACACGAGTTAAGCAAATGCTTGAGGGCCCCCACACCACCAGGGGGCCCCTAAGAACAAGATAGCACGACAAAAAGTTTTAATATCTTTATATAATACAAACAAAAGTAATATCACACATGGAAAAATGATTTATGTATTATTTTCTATTGTCATTTGGTTTTTGAATGTTTCCAAATTTTAAGAATACAAGTACTGCAAATTCAGCGTTTGTTTACTAATGTTACTTTCAAAAAGTTGAATTAATAAAACGCATTTATATAACACTGCATTTCAAAATGCTAATTAATTACAGCATTTTTATTGCCGAAAGAATGGCTTGACTTGTTAGTATTGGGGGGCCCGTAGGAAAACCTGCTTAGGGCCCCACAAAGGCTTGGGCCGGCCCTGTGTTTGAGCCGTCTTTTTCTTTCATTTTTTGTCTCAAGTTTGCATCTCGGATCCATTAAACACTGATTCATGACGCAGCCGCGGTCAGAGTCCATTACTGCCTTCTTCACCAGATCCAACAGTGGCATCGTTTTATAAACATCAAACTCCCATTGAGCTATGATTTATATATTTCCTTGGTGATTTACACTAGTTAATATCACCAGCAGCAGCAAAAAGTAGCACTTGGTGCATCCGTTGGTGAAGTCCTGCAGGATGTTATCAGTTTCCCTCAAAAAACATCTTTATTTCGAATTTTACTGCAATATATGAAATATATATGCATAATATGAAATGCAGCAGACTAGAGCTGAAGCTAAGAATGTTCCTTCTCTTTATTTTGATGTGCTGTATAAAATATTACTACATAGTGTTACATGGAGGATGTTTCAGCATTTTTGTGCTACAGATGCAAGTTTCTGATTTTTGTCTAATTTTAAAATGAAAATTCCTTCCTCCTAAAAATCAACTTCATTATAATCCATTGTTTCATTCTTTTTTTTATCACAGCGCAGAAAAATTGTTATTTAAAGCTGACATGTTTCGGCTAGGAACCTCTAGCCTTCATCAGAGCTGCTCTGATGAACAAAAGTGTATCAACTTAATTTAACCGTTTCTGAGCTTAAATCATATAAACCAGTTCAGTTGGACGTAAGATTCTGCTGCTGCAGCAGGATGTTTGCATGTCTCTGGCAGTAGGGTCGTGTGAGGTCCTGCACACACTGAAGGATCATCAGGCTCCTGTGAATAAACCAAATTCAGGTCAGAAAGGTGAAATCTTTTATCAAGCTGTATTGTTTAATTATATGTATCTTCAAGATTGTCCTTTTAACTATTTAAATTGGACGATTTGTTGACTATACATACTATACTATACATGGTCCAAGTTTTCTTAATTTTGAAATGTCCTTTCAAATTTCTGACACTGCAGTATTAGATGATGACATTGTTCTTGTGAAACTTCCCAGAATTTCACAATGTGAGAAAAAACTTTACATGTCACTTACGGGTCACTGTCTGTACACGTCCAGCGGAACCCTCTGGACCGGAGGACTTGGATCAGGTCTGCGATGGATCCTTGACTGCAGGACTCTCTGTCGAAAAAGGCCAAAATGTCACAATGTTTTTATTTTCTGGATAATGCAGAAACATCTTCAATGCAGCATAGGTGGCATGGATTGTTATTCAAACTAGGCCTGATGGTATCAATAACGTTTCCTTTGTGTCTCCATACTAAATCGGCCCTTTCAGGACGTTGCTAAGACGTCAGTATATCACGACCATTTTGGCAGTAGGTGATGTCACGTTTCAGCGCCAAAGGCGTCCACAGACATTAATAACTTTAAAAAAGTTTAATTCTGTAAAAGTACGACATCATTTAATCCATTTGGGAGAGCGGCTTTGTGATGTAAAACGTTTGGTTCAATGACCAGGAGGATTGCCCGTTTTGTTACGGTGCTCTGTAGGAGACCACAACGTCCTTTTGGGGAGATTTCTGCTGCATTTTTCAGTGTTGGGAGTTTATAAAGCAGTTTGGAAAAACATCAAACATCTCAGTCCAGAAAAGTGCAGCTCTAAGAACAGCTAAGATACTGAACCCTCAAGCTCCCAGGCCTCTGGGAGAGGACCCGAGCTTGGAAGGATGGGACCACCCGCGGAGGGTGAGATGGGAATTTTTATGTGTGTGTGTGTGTGTTTGGATTTAAACTGTTTTTAGATGTCAAAACCCCACTTTTAGGACTAGCTTTTGAGCACATGTTTGATTTTATTTAAAACATTTCCATAAAATTCTACTAAAAGATCAACCAACTATGTTCCTCCTCACATCTGTGGCCCGTCCAGATTGGTCACCACTTTAATGTTGACGTAGTTGACTCTGTGAGGATTCAGGCCATCCAGTTCAACACTTCCAAACATGCTGCCAAAACCCACAGAAAAAAGAATAAGTCCTTCGCTCAAACACCATAAATATATTTGTGTCATCCATCATCTCCTACCTGTTTCTGTTGAACGCGTTAACAACAGACCCGTTCAGTAACACAGTGATGTTGCCACAAGCCGCCTCTGCGAACTGACACATAAGTGATGATTCATGTTGGCTCAGCACTGAGCAGCGTCTAAAGAACCTGCTGGACATGCAGGAGAAAAAGCAAAGTAGTGTTTGGACTCACATCTTGAGAGGCCCCCTTCCATAAGGAGAACACTGGATGAGTTCTACATGCTGACCACTCCGGGCAAGAATTAAAATCAAAGTCTGCATGAAATAAGGAATATGCAATCAGTTGAGAATCACATCACAGACAAAATCAAACTCTTTGCTTGTGACATCACTGGGTACTTTGTTTTTTTTCTGTGTGGGCATCTTTTGGATTTTGGAACGCCGGCAGAAGTTTACCTAGCAACAGATGAATTTGCTTTTACAGTTTTTTTTTCACTCATTATTTAAGTAAAAACAATAAAAACTGGATTTATGTAACAAGGTTAAATAAGATGGCTGTGCAGAGTCAAAGTGCTAAACCCAACCAGCTATAGGGCTACAAACCTTTTATTGACTTTATTTGAATGAGATGGGGATTTGAGGCCAAGCTGAAACTACATTCTGGTTCTGGTGAACCATTTAGTAAATGTGACAGGGTGAGCATCCTGTCACTGTATCCCAATTGATCATGCACCCTGGCTGCTTGGCCACAGGGATATCCCTTTGGCTGACTGGTTAGCATGCGTGACTCTCACCCGGGAGTCTGGGGATGGAATCCCGCCCGGGCTCTCGTTTCTCCACCTTGCTAAAGAACATTTTAGCCTCCTTATCTCAGTAAAGATGGAAAAATCTAATCTTTGTTTTGCCCTCTCGGGAAAACTTAGAAGAAGAAAGAGGAGGAGGATAAGAGGAAACTACATGTATACAGTTCCAATAGCTACTTAGTAGAAACACTTCCTTTAAGTCCTTTCAAAATAAAATGCTATGGAAATTTGTTATGAAAACCTGATCAGAAAAAAAAACTAATTATTAAAAACTTTAGGAGTTACCCCAGGTCAAGATGGCTAACAGCTACTCTAAATGAGCCAACACAAAATAACTCACTCACTCACTTAAACAAGTATCGGGCTGATATCTGGTGTCATCATTGCTGAGAATCATCCACTACATGCATCTCAAATACTAATAAATCACATGACCTTGTATGGAATTCTGCCTTTAACACTATTTTAACACTACAAGCTTTTGCTTTCAAACTGGTTTCAGTGATTCTTGAGGTAGGAACTTGACCAATGTCACATTTGACAGCACTCAGCAGCTCTCTGCTGACCAGACACCGCACTTAACAGTTTTGTGGCATGGGTAGGTTCACTAGTAGTCTATCTGCTTTACGGCAACAGCTGTTTACTCTTCTCGTAGCTAATATAAAGGCTAGCAGTTAGCTTTTTCAGTTCACCGACCATCAATAATAAGCACAAGAAGAAGAGGTAAAATATAGCTTTTTGTTGGTGTCATGGCGGAGCCCAGAAGTAAAAGTAAGAGAGTAATTTCTTTGGAGGTGAAGCAAAGAAAAACCAGAGTGAACATCAGTGCAGCCTTCACTCGTTTGGTGACCTGGCTTTGCTTCTACTGGACTTGTAAGTAATAACATTCCTTTGTCCAACATTGTCGACCTTTTTACTTTGTGGCTTATTTAGTGTCAGTTGGCTCGTGTTAGCTTGTTGTTAGCTACAGCAGACCTCTGCAGAGTTCCATCTACTAAATCAATTTACATAAAAATACAACTAATTAACTTTTGGATTCAAGATGGCCGTCAGCTAACCTTAGGAAACAAAAAAGATGTTTTTCCATAAATTTTACAGATATTGAGCTAAAATTGCACGCAGCGATATCTGAGTCATTCACCACACATATTCAGACTCCTGACAAGATCTTGACAATTATGCATAAGATCAAGCATGAGATCATTCTCAAGAACTGACCAAAACAGCAACAACTCCACTTTTGTTCAGTATAAATATATATTGTCTTTTTTTATTTAATAGATTTCGGTCCAGAACTCCCTGTACCAGAGTCCTCCTCCTGGCCGCACCAGATGAGCTCATTGAACATGTAGCCAACCAGCGTGTCCTCCAGCGTCCAGAAGTGTGGGAAAACGGCTGCATAGCTGTGCATCAGAGGTCTGGTCTTACTCCAGAAAAGAAACTAAACACAGGAGAGGAAAACAGCAGGTTGAGATGAAGGGATAGAAAAATGTTCTTTTTTTAGAAGCCAACAAGTACAGGCTTGCTCACCCTGTCACAAGGCTGGATTTGAGGCATGGCGTTGAACACCTGGTAGTAATCTTCCTCTGTTACATTACAGGAGGCCTGATGGACGACCGCCTCCTCAAACTGTCTCCAGATCTCCTCACAGTCGAATCTACACACACACACACACACACACAAACACACACACACGCACGCAAACACACACACACAAAATGTGACTTAAATAATCATGATTTTGAGTTTTCTCCTTTTTTAAAATGTTTTTACATTTAATTCATTATTTTGATTAATTTAATTAAACAAGGGAGTCGAGGATTCAACAGAAAAAATGTATTTTTACATGGTGTAAACAGTTTCAACCTGGATTTCCTGACAGATCCTTTTCGTTAGACTTCCTCAGAAATGCAGTGATTATTATTTTTCATTGCCACAACATTCAACACTGTCTTTCTGATTCTAAACTGTTTTGCCTGGAGCTATGTGAGGAAATTTATTCTGGAATGTCCTTTTCATCTCACAGGATTTAGCGAACCGTCACGTTTAAATGTGCCAGTTAACGAGCAGGAAAGGTTACCTTAAGCTGGGGTTGACCAGGGCAGTGTAGGTGAAGCATCTTCCGATCACAATGTGTTTAATGTTGGCGGTGGTCCCAAGCTGTGCTGGCGTCTGACTGCAGCAGAGCTGAAGTGGAGCGAACCCTTCGGAATAAGTGCAAAGGTCAAATGTATCATAACTCATTAATGAATGAGAAGATGTGGGAAGATTCGTGGGAATCACTCACATGCGGTGATACTGATGATGACGAAAGATGTTAGGGAAGGCATGATTGTGAAATCAGAGTTCACCTCTTCAGTTGCTCACATCAAAAAAAAAAACAATAAATATGTCAGTAAGTGGAGCTGTGGCTGCAGGGCGACCAGCTGCCTGAGAACTCACAAGATAAGTGATCGCCTAAATCATTCTCCCACGCTTCAGTTTCAGAGCTGTCAACCAGACCTTTGAGGAATTCACATTTCAGACGTTCATTTATTCATCGAATGCATGAATGGCAGGTTAATTTAAGGCTTTAATGGCTGATTTAAACTGGAGCTACTTCACCGATGTTCAAAACAAGAACGATGTGATCTTTTTTTCCAATGGGAAACACTTTGTGTCATTCTTCTGGGGAAATTCAATGCAGTTACATAAATTCCATTTATTGATATTTAAAAACACAAGTTAGTGTTTTATCATTAAGACCCTTGTGCTAAACATTCTGGGATTAGCCACGATGACAGGAAGTGTGTTTGAAGAATTCAAGGCGAGGCTTTTAGACTGAAGAACACTACACCAGCTGTCAGGCATGGTGGTGGAAGCATCATGATGTGGCGCTGGTGTGTGGCCTCCAAATGCTTCAAATTCAACTCAGATCATGAGCTAAGTGGTTAGCCTAGAAATCTAGACCAACCGTAGCAGTAGCACAAGATTTTGTTTTGCTGGTTGGCCATGCTCCATTGTAGCCTCCGCAGGTCTACCATTGGCCTGATGAATTTTAGGCTGGGCCAATCACAGTGCTCTATGTCTGTAGAGAGAAAAACTATAAAAATGGCGTTGGCTCAGGAATGACGCTCGTTTGAAACAGCTTTGGCATCAGCTTTGGACGGTTTAGACTTGAGCTTTTCGTTGAGACATGAGATAGAGGTACTTCTTCTTTGATGTTGTGTGGTGGAATGCCTCGTTGACTGATTTCCGTAGCAATAAATACATCATGTTGTTTGTTGCTCTGATTGTTCTAACACTATCCAGTTGTGTGCGGAGACAGTTTGAAAGACAACTGTAGGTTCCGCCCCGTGACTGAGTTCTGGGTCGTGGCCACTGGCCTGACTACTGTATGTACAGTATAAAAGATGTGGTCGTAGCAGATTTTTCTTTAGAGAAAGTCATTGGGGACTGCAGCTGATCTGCAGCCTCAAAAGTCAGATTGGAGGCCTGGAACCTCTCATCACCATTCAAAAAGTATTGCACCGATTAGAAAAAGTCCAAAAGCGTCAGCAGCAGAAGGCATCGATGGTGCTCTGTATGAATTTTTGTGTGGCTACATTGAATTCTGTAGGAGATATGAGGAGACAATTTCTGCTGTCTGGAGCAGAAAATATTAGTTATAATGGGCGCCAATGGGAGAAAATCTGGCTCACTCCTCCTGAGGCTCGTAGCGCCCGAACCGTGACAGCTACAGCTAAACCAGACATCCCATCGAACCTGACAAATAAATCTACTGTTTTGGGAAAAATTATGAATGAACTCTAAAAGATGTGGTCGTAGCAGAATTTTGTTTAGAGAATTTCATCGGTTACTGCAGAAAACACTCATCTGCAGCTCCAAACGTCAGATTGGAGGCCTGGAACCTCTCATCACCATTCAAAAAGTATTGCACCGATTAGAAAAAGTCCAAAAGCGTCAGCAGCAGAAGGCATCGATGGTGCTCTGTATGAATTTTTGTGTGGCTACATTGAATTCTGTAGGAGATATGAGGAGACAATTTCTGCTGTCTGGAGCAGAAAATATTAGTTATAATGGGCGCCAATGGGAGAAAATCTGGCTCACTCCTCCTGAGGCTCGTAGCGCCCGAACCGTGACAGCTACAGCTAAACCAGACATCCCATCGAACCTGACAAATAAATCTACTGTTTTGGGAAAAATTATGAATGAACTCTAAAAGATGTGGTCGTAGCAGAATTTTGTTTAGAGAATTTCATCGGTTACTGCAGAAAACACTCATCTGCAGCTCCAAACGTCAGATTGGAGGCCTCGAACGTCTCATCACCTTTCGAAAGGTCTTGCACCGATTTGAAAAATTCAAAAACTGTAAGTGGCTGAAGGCTTCAATGGTGCTCTGTGTGAATTTTTGTGTGGCTACGTTAAATATTGTAGGAGATATGACGAGACGATTTCAGCTCTCAGACAGCGATCGAAGCACAAAAGCTGAGAATCATTTGAATGGCTGCCAATGGGAGAAAATCTGGCACTATCGGCCTTCTGAGGCTTGTAGCGCCCACACCGTGACACCTACAGCTAAAACGAAGACATCCCATCGAAGCTGACAAAGATTCCTACTTTTTGAGGTATAATTTGTTTAAGTATTGTAAACGGTGTGGGTGCAGTAAACATCTGTTTGCAGAAAAAGTGACCTTGAAATGTTAGCGTGCGGAATGTTCAGCTTAGAGTGGAGAGGATAGATTTTAAAAAACTGGAAACCTCAGAACTAATTAATGCTACGACCACAATTTTTGGAGGATGCCCATAAATTATACATCAAAACGGAGGAAAATCCGTCAGCTTTCATCCAGCGCAAGTTTCATTTCCATCGGTTCTACGGTTCTCTCAGGACACTGTCTGAAGTCAAGCAAAGTCGGTTTTTGGCCCTATTCTTTTGAATGGGGGGAGGAGGAGAAATTATTGAACTTTTCCAAATCGTACCTCAAGTTTAACCTATGATTATAGAATAACCGTAAAAGATATCAAGAAGCAGAGTCATATGAGAATAGCGGAACTTGTTCTGAGTTTGTTAAAAGTTGAATGAAGTCTCTAGGTTGAAGTCTGTTGAAGTAGTTAAAGTTCAAAGAGCTGAATGGATTTTGTGAAAAATTGGGCGATTTGAAGCATTTCCCATTCATTTCAATGGGCTGAAAAATCGCAGAAAAAGCAGAATATCTCGGAAACGGTTGAAGATATCAATACCAAAAGTCATTCCCGGAATGACCTGAACGAGCTGAACGGTTTGATACCAAATTAGTTGAAATAGCTGAAAAATTGTTGAAGAAGAAGAGGTCCAAAAAAGTGTACGGAATACGGAAGAAGAAGAAGAAGAAGAAGAAGAAGAAGAAGAAAGAGAAACAGGAAAACAATAGTTTGAATGCTTTACAGCATTCAAACTAAATAGTCCAAAGTTGATGCTAATGCCGTTTCAAATGAGCCGCCGCCATCTCAGTTGTGCTTAATCACAGTAACATCCCGCCTACCAAACCGATAGAGCGCTGTGATTGGCCAGCCACAACACTGCTCTGGCCTGCTGAGGCTCTAATGGAGTGTGGTTAGTTAAACTGACATAAACTTTATCAACTCTACCAAAAACAATGGTGAATGTCCAACCAGAGGGTCACTGGTGGCTACAGAAATCATTTGGTCATTTTGTTAAAAGAGAGTTAACTAAATAGTAGAGGGGGTGTAAGTAGATTTCAGAGCCTGTGTGTATCATTACGACATCACTGAAGAAAGAAAGTCCACAATAAGCTTATACCCTGGATAAAGAACACTTTAAATCAATTAGAGCCCAAAAGAATTAGACATTCATGCACAGAATGAGTGTTTATCAAATTCTGACTTCAACAAACACACATTAAATAGAAAAAATACTGTTGGAGTGAGTGAAAGCAACACTTACTAATATGTTTGGAAAAAAAAACACGTCTTCCAGTTCAGGATGTTTAAACTGCAGCAGACGCTCCCATGCTTGTGATGCTTGACTCCTCCGGAGGATGAAATGCAAAGATTCCACTCAAATAAAAACTCCTAAAAAGGCTTTTTAATGTTGTCCTTCACTGGTAGACAAACACACCTCCCTACCAGCGCTCAGACGGTCTCAAACGACCAATGAGATGGGCTTTTAGAGTCGTCCAGTTGCAAAGATAAGATCCTCATGACTCCTATTAGGATGCTGTTGGGAATCTTCTGGAACAAAGTGTGTGCTGTTCCCTGGGATGTATTAGTTCTGCTACAGCAGAGGTGGACAGGGTGGATTTCTTTGTTGGTTATAATGGCTTATTTCTGAAATGACTTCTTACTTGTGGCTCGTTGCAAAGTTTTATTAATGACACTGCAACTGTTGCAAGACATGTCACAAGTACTTAAAGAACATTAACATGCAGGTAAATCTAAATGTGGATGTTAGAAACCGTTTTTTCTGATCATTGTGCACTTCTGTTTGAATGTGATCAGTTCAAACGTCTTCTATCATGGTTGCTTGATTTTACTACTTTTTAATCAAATTGGCTAGTGTTACTCTATTAGCACGGAGTCCTTCATTGTCCAGTTTAACCAGTTATGTACACTGATTTGGGATGACTTGGCTCCACTTTCCACCAGAAGATCTAGACCCAATTTAGAACAGTGGAACACTGATGCTGGTAAGTCCGTTAGGCGTGAATGTAGACGAGCAGAAAGGAAATAGATAAAAGATAGACTCCAAGTTTCCTTAGAATGGTTCAGAGAAGCTGAGGTGCTGTAATGAGGTGGTCAAAAAAGGAAGAAATGATTATTTCTCAAATATTATCTCTTCAGCATCAGGTGATCAGCGTATTCTCTTCAAGACTTTAAGCTCAGTTCTGTTCCTGTCACTGGTACCAACGTCATAGAGCCTTCTGTAGGAATGTGCAGGAAAATCCTGGAAAAAGCACTGCCACTAGGTAGTGCCCAAATGACTACAGGTAGTGAAGGATTCACTAACTGTTGTGCAAAGTTTAATTCTGTTGTGAGAAATGCACCAAAGAAACGAAGAAAAACTGTAATTTATTAAGAGTAACATCTCTCTAAGTCTACTGTGGATTTAGTTTAGCCGTGTGGTCGCCAGAGGGTGTATGATCTGGTATGTTTGTAACATCATACGGCGGTATGAACATCTGGCTTTAGAGATTCAGGAGTTTTGTCGCCCTCGGCTGGACGAAAACTGTTACTACAGGCGGCGTTCGTAAAGCTAAACAAGGCTAAATTAATCGGTACTTCCTTTACGTTCCTTCAAAATGAAACATACCACTTATTACGGGTTTTAGTGCGTTAATGGCATAGTTAGCCAAAACAACGGGAAAGCCGGAACGTTTTCACTTATACAAACTACTTAACTACTAAAACGCAGTAAATATATGTGCTAAAGCAGGAACTATTGGCAGCTAGCGACCATAGCTAGCTGCTAATAGTTCTTGCTTTAGCTTGTTGATTTAATCTCGTTGAACACAGATAATTCACATAAATGTATTGCGTTTTAGTAGTTAAGTCGTTCGTATAGGTGCAAACGTTCTGGTTTTCCTGCTATTTAGATTAATACTACACAAAACCCTGTAATAAGTGGTATGTTTTATTTTGAAGGAATCTACAGGAAGTGCCAATGAATTGTCTTGTTTAGCTTTACGAACGCAGCCTGTAGTAACAGTTTTTGTCCAGCGGAGGGCGACAAAACTCCTTAATCTCGAAAGCCAGATTTAATGGACTGAGTTCTAATGTTTCCACCATCCAGTTGACCTGAATAAAACAAATGAATCCTTTATAGACAGAGTATGTCGCCATCAATCAAATCAAATGACAGATTACAAGTAATTAAAACTTTGCAAAGCAAGAATTTGGTCTAGTTCACTAGGTTACCATACGGTGGTATCATAAGCATGTCTGGCTTTCGAGATTAAGGAGTTTGTCGCCCTCCGCTGGACGAAAAGGGTTACTACAGGCGGCGTTCGTAAAGCTAAACAAGGCTAAATTCATCAGTACTTCCTGTAGATACCTTCAAAATAAAACATACTACTTACTACGGGTTGTATATATACAGTCTTTGGCATAGTTAGCCAAAATAACGGGAAAGCCTGAACGTTTTCACTTATGCACACTACTTAACTACTAAAACGCAGTCAATCTTTGTGCTAAAGCAGGAAATATTAGCAGCTAGCTAATAGTTCTTGCATTAGCTCCTTTATTTAATGTTGTTAAACACAGATAATTCACATAGATTTATTGCGTTTTAGTAGTTAAGTCGTTTGTATAGGTGAAACGTTCTGGAACTTTTTGGTATTTAGATTAACTATGCAACACGAAAACCTGTAAGTGCTATGTTTTATTTTGAAGGAATCAACAGGAAGTGCCGATGAATTGTCTTGTTTAGCTTTACTGCCTGTGGTAACAGTTTTTGTCCAGCAGAGGGCGACAAAACTCCTTAATCTCGAAAGCCAGACTTAATGGACTAAATTCTAGTGTTTCAACCATCCAGTTGACCTAATTAATACAAATTAATCCCTTATAGACAGAGTATGTGGCCATCAATCAAATCAAATGACAGATTACAAGTAATTAAAATAAACGTTTATTTAGACAAAGGACAAACAAGTAAACAAAAATTACATTTCTATTATGTTACTGGTTACTTTGTTATATTTGCTTTTATTTATTTGAGTAGTTTATATATTCATTGTGAAATCCAACTACATTATGCTTTTCCTATTAAAAAATTGACCTTTTTTAAATAATCAATGTGTGTTTATTAGATGTTGTTGGGTATTTATTTATCTTTGAACTAATAGTTTTATATCTGACATGTTTGATTAGAAACTACAAACTTGTGCTGTTAAAATTATGTAACCAAATATATTTATTTTATATTACCTATTACGGTAATAATTTTACTTTCTATCTGAAATTCCTAAAAATATCACATTTATCAGCATCCTGAAGTGTAAAACGTAACTATCAGTGATTAATGGCGATAAGAAGACTGTTATTTAAAAAAATTAACATTTATTAGAAAAAAAGAAATCTGTTTTCCTTCTGACAGGTTGTTGGTGGTGTACCCATATACAGTCTTTGGGTGTACCAGTTAATGCCTCGGAAAAGTCTGATTGGTTACTGTAGAGGCACGTGACAATCTTTAAGCCAATGAAAATCCAGTATTTGATTCTACCGTCAGTAATTGACCAATAAGATTTGGTTTTATTTTTAGTCCCACCCACCGCTAGCTAAAAGTGCATGCTAGGGCGCTTGACTGTCAATTTACAGGTTAGTAGAATAAGATTAAAATTAGTCTGAAATATTAGTTTTTATCTCTTTTTACACCTCATACTGACGCTATTCCACAACCACTTGATATATTTCGTTGTTCGCTATTTGGTTATAATTAAGTTTACTGCCTTTTTATGGTTTCCTGTAGCTAACTGCGGAGCTAATCAGTGCTACATTGCTAATGTTTATGCTTTTTAAAATGTTTTCCATTTTATTTCTAACTAGGAGCTTTTCCCACAGAAGCTGGGTGTTTCTGTCATTGACGAAAGTCGTGTGTCTTCCTCCTGCAGGTCCGTAGAGCTCACCATCAGCTCTAGTTCTGCATCAACATGGGTGATCCTTGGCAGGAATGTATGGAGTTTTGTATAGAGGTCACCAAACAGGCAGGGAAGGTAAGGAGACTTCATTTAAACAGATTACTTTAACGATCATTCAGTTCTTCCAGTTTCACTTAGAGGTCAAAGGCGTGCAGCTTCTATTTTAAAAGATATTTTGTCTATAAGGATGCATAAAAGGTAGATTTGGACAGTATAGAACAATAAAATTCAGATGCTGGAGCTTGTCTGTTTATTCTGAACATTTGTGAGACATCAGCAGTCATGGATGTCATAATTAGATGTCTCATAGTGAAATTAGGACCAGCTGTCAACATGTCACCTTACACACACACACACACACACACACACCCTGTTAGAGCAGCAGATGTAATTAGCTTGTGTTGTGGTTCTGCCAGATGATCTGCGAGGCGCTCCAGAAGGACATAGCCGTCATGCAGAAGAGCTCACCGGTTGACCTGGTGACCGAGACGGACCAGAAAGTGGAGCAGCTCATTATTTCTTCCATAAAAGAGAAATACCCCACACACAGGTACGCTGCTTCACTGGAAAATGACCAGAAACACGTGAACATAAACACTGAGTGTTTGGTTGTTAAATGTTGGAAACTAGATAATCAGATCACAGTTTTGGTCTGATTGTTGCAGCATCAGAGCATTCACCAGATAATATAATATAATATAATTTAAAACAAAACATAAATGCAATATAATAATAACATATATTATTTTTTTAAACTGATCAGCAACTTGCAAGTCTGCACTACAATTATTTAGTTATTCATTTATGGATTTAGTTATTCTCATTATTTAATATGCTATGTTTGCATTTACACTTTGTGCCAAAAGTTCTCCCACAAGAATCACCAGAAACCAAAAACTAAAGAAACAGGTGTAGAAGTTATGACCTTAATGCTCAATTATTGAAAAACCAAAAATCTAAATCACATTTATTTGTGGTCGTAGTAAAACTTACCTTACAGAATTACTCATTGTGTTTTAAATAGACTGAATATTTGTAATCATGTCAGTTCAGTGCAGATTAAAACTGAATATTGACCTAATTTAACTTTTATCATACTAGAATTATTCAAATGAAATATTTTGGCCTATTTATGATAGAAAATATATCAAACAAATATTTTTGTAACATCAGTTTGAAACACATGTAGAGACCAACTAATTAAACCTAATATCCTACTTGGATGGACCACGCTGCTATAAAAGAGCTGCTACGGAAGCCTGTAGGTCCAATCCGGAAGTTGCTTTTTCTACATGCTGCCGGTGTGTTGTCCTCTCATTCTGCCACCTTTACTTGAGTTATTTATTTTTCAAACACCACCATAAGTCAGGTGTGAGTTTAGCCTATAGAAGGGAAGGAAGTGTGCATCAGTTATAAAGCATTTCAAAATAAGAGCATGCTTACAAAGTGGAATGTGACAAAGTAGTTCTAGTTATTTTTTTCTGATCGTTTGAAGCAGAAATCAAAGTTAAAATGCAAATCTGAAAGTTTAACAATGCAACAAGTATTATTTTTAATTCTGAAAATGAGGTGTCAGGACTTATCAGCTCATTCTCCTGCTGTTCTCCCTTTTGTTTCCATGGCAACGGCAGGAACTGACTTGATGGAGTTGATGCTGCGTTGATTACAGGACATATTTCTCCATGTTTACATATTAATGCACTTTTACTTAACATTAACAAAGGCAACAGATTGTTTTACAAACATCACCTGTTTCTGGACATGAATGTATTTAGGGCTGTAATAGAAAAAGAAACAGATTTAATGTTCAGTATAATTAATTTGACGGTCATGTGACCATTTATTGTTTTTTTTTTCCTCTTGTGTTTTGTTCTGAAGCTTCATCGGAGAGGAGTCGGTAGCCGCGGGCGCCCCCAGCGTCCTCACGGACAATCCCACCTGGATCATCGACCCCATCGATGGAACCACCAACTTTGTCCACAGGTACCGCCGAGCTGGGCTCAGTTCTGCCCCAGCAGCCCGATAACTCCGCTCGCTTTTATCTCCGTCCCTTTTTAACTATTTTTATCTTTTAATTAGCTTCCTTTTCTTGGATTGTCCTCTCGGATTGTCTTCAGGGATAATTAGACTGCCCAAACTGATAATAGAGACCGACTCCTCACAGCTGAAATCTAAAGGGAGTTCATTAAACGGGTGTTTCATATTGTTCCTGTCTGTTGTTCAGGTTCTCCTTTGTGTCTGTATCAGTCGGATTCACAGTGAACAAAGAGGTGAGCTTTAATTTATGCAAATCCCACGTTTTTCTGCTGTGATTTCTTGATAATCAGGGATATTAACCCTGTTGTTGTGTTGTGAGTTTCTCCTCCAGCTGCTGCTCTATTTTTAGCCCTCCTCCCACTCTGCTCTGATCAGTCTGGGTTTCTTTGGTCCCAGATAGAGTTTGGGATCGTCTACAGCTGCATGGAGGACAAAATGTACACCGCACGGAGAGGGAAGGGTGCTTTCTGCAACGGAGTCCCGATCAGGGTGTCCGGTCTGGAAGGTAAAAACCGCCAGAACCTGGAGCTGCAGTTCTGAGTAAATCCAC
Organism: Aphyosemion australe; assembly: GCA_006937985.1. Taxonomy (NCBI): domain Eukaryota; kingdom Metazoa; phylum Chordata; class Actinopteri; order Cyprinodontiformes; family Nothobranchiidae; genus Aphyosemion; species Aphyosemion australe. Next base: position 1,142,254 of record SSNS01000169.1, on the reverse strand, counting down.
TAGGTGGAGCTGAGCTTCTGCTTCTGTTTCCCTCCCAGACATCAGCCAGTCTCTGGTGCTGACAGAAGTGGGTTTCAAGCAGGATCCAGAGCACTTTAAAGCCATGATGGACAACATCAGGACCATCCTGACCATCCCTGTTCATGGGTAAATAACTACCTCCGCTGGGTTCAGACCTGGAAACAAACAAACTGTTGCACTTCAGCTCAATGTTAGCCAAAACCTCTCCTCTGTCCTGATGACTGTGCGTTCCACACCTGCTTCAGGATTAAGTTCCAGTTTAGATGAATTTGCACCAGATTATCAACACATCACTCAAGGTTCTGACCCGGTTCTGTGAGATTCACAGTCATGTTTCTTCCTTTTATCCCCTAGGATCCGCAGTCCAGGCAGCGCTGCTGTCAACATGTGTCTGGTAGCCTCCGGGTCGGCGGACGCCTACTACCACATGGGCATCCACTGCTGGGACATGGCCGGCGGGGCGGCTGTCGTGACCGAAGCTGGGGGCGTTATCGTGGATATTTCAGGTGACTGGGTTAGGACAGGAGGAGCTGCTGCTGCTCTCCTCAGCAGAAGTTATTGTTTATGAATGACTACCAACAGTCCGTCCTCCTGCTCATAAACATCTGTGAAGTCAGCCGAAGCTGGCTGAAGCCCTCTGTGGTTCAGACGGGAGTTTAGAATATATCCAGCATGTCTCGTTTAAATCTAAAACTAGTCCAGATAAGGTGATCTCATGTAACCTGTGAACCACATCATGCTGACTCCTCTGCAGCATAAACCGGTTTCTTAGCAAACTGGTCCCAGAAGAGGTGTAGAACCAGTTTTCCAGGATACCTGGTCCCAGATCTTCAGGAACTTTGTTTGATTCTTGAATCAACACCACAAACTTGCTACTGATACTAACTCAGAGTCCTTTAGTTTTACTAAATAAGCGTTTGCAACTCATTAGGAACGCTGTTGTGTAACAACACCAGGGTTTAACGTCGATCTCACAGAAAGGCGGAGAACCTCCAGTATTTGCAACATTGTATTTGCAGCAGCAGCAGTGTGTACATCTGGTCTCTGAATGTTTGCAGCCATGTTGAAAGGTTGGAGGTATGAAACCCTGAGTGGGAGTCCTAGGGACGTTTACAGACGCCCAGCTGGGCTCAGCTTTGTGTCACAGCGCCGCAGACGGAGAGTTTCCTACGAGTGAACGAAGATTTGTTGTTTTTGGGGAATCCTCCAACTCGTTCACCTTTGACCTCTTAAGACAGCGGGCTATTTCATGAGTCTGGATTATCAAATATACACCATCCGAGGTTTTAAGAGGATTTTTCAGAGTTTCTGTATTGCCCAAACGGTAATCTAAACATTAAAAGCTGTTTATTCTTATTCTGCAGAGTTGATTACACTAAAAACCTCCATTACATCCTTCAGGATTGACGCGCTAATGGGTAATTTCAGAATAAAAGCCGTCTGAGAGCATCTCCAATACAATATGAAACCCTCCTGTTGGACTTTGTGCTTGTAAAGAGTCATGATTGCATGTAAACAACAGCAAAGCGCTTTGATATTCAGCTGAAGGACATTAAAGCTATGTTTCTGAGCTGAGGCTGCTCCTGAAGCTATCTACAAAACCAACTTTTCTGACTTCCTCTCCGTTCACCAGGTGGACCGTTTGATCTGATGTCTCGCCGGCTGATCGTTGCCAGCAGCAGGACGATCGCCGAGCGCATCTCCAAGGCGTTAACCCAGTTTCCTGTGGGCCGAGACGACACGGACGACTAGTGACGCCTCAGCCGGCTGTCGTCATGGAAGCGATGAGCTGTTTATGGTCTCAAACCCGTCTCTGCCTTAAGGATCAAAGCCATGCTCTTACCTCTACAGAGAAGGGAGGTGGTCTGCTGAAACAAAGTTCAGACTTTAGGTTTATGTTTTATTTCTGCATAAAGTCATTTTCAGATTGTTTGTTTTTTGTTGTAACTTATAAGAAACGCACCTGTTTTTACTCTTTTAATCACCTGAAACCAGAAAGATCAAGGTCATAAAATACCTCAAGTTTTGACCACTGTTGATGCTTTTTTATAATTTGAGATATTTAAGTCAATGTTTAGATGTTTTAACAGAAATTAGGTCTTCTGCACTATATATAATCAAATAATCTGCAAATGTGCAACTATTGTACTGTATTTATTTAGCCTGGCAAGCCATCCTAACTTTGCAAGGCAAGAATTTGGTCTAGTTCACCAGGCTAGTATTCATTCCTTATCAGGTCCAAAACACAAAAGAAACCCTGAAAGTTGCACGTTTGATGTCTTTTGCACCTAAAAAAGAAATAAAAAGCGCTATAAATGTAATTTAGATGTATGTTTTGTCGTATTTTTGAGTTGCAGTCAGATTTATTTAACTTCCAGCCCTGCAGAGGCCGTTTTCAGCGTGTGCCTACATGCTATTGTCATAGAACACAGACACAGTTGGCAGAAACTAAAAGTGAAGATCTCAGCAGGAAATCTACTGAAACTTCCATGACTTAAATATGGCTGCTCTGTGTTAGGACAGTTCTAATAAAGGAATTCACTCTCATGTTCTCAAACATTCCTGTAGGATTCGGCTCTACTTCCAGAACATAAGAAGCTCCTCCCCCTTGCTTCACAGGAAAATCCTCTGTACCCTCGGCTCCTAAAAGCCCCTCGTAGCATCCTCTCAGTGGCCTGAATCCACACCGTGATGCTGCTTTGACCTAGAAAAGTGATAAATCTATAAAGTAAAGGCACAAGCAAGAAAAGTGTCTCTGGTGGCAAACAGGGAAACAACATAAACAGAGAACAGGCCCCTGGACAGAGTCAAACGGTAGAAAAAAGCAGCTGTTGTGATTTAGTGGAGATAAAAGTCATTACTCCATGTAAAAATCCCTCGCTGCATTTCTCCTGCCCTTTCAGTCAGCGCTGCCACCTCCTCCCAGGCTGATATGCTCTATTAAAGACACCACGCTCTCCCTATTCTCCCCGGACTTCCCCTTTTCCAGCAGTTTGTGTTTGCAGACAACTAATAAATGGTTTTAAAACACTTGAGTTGAGCAAACCCAGACTTTATGTGTTGTAAGAATCAGCAGCGCGTGTTTATGTGCAGAGCCGTTGTCGACCAGCTCCCCACCGCAGTTCTGCACAAATCCTAAAGAGCTTATTTTACTCATTGTAGAAAACGTTGATCAATTCCAGTTTGGGGATTTATTTCTGCCTGGATTGACGTGCTAATGGCTAGGCTGGGCAAGGTCAGAACTAAAGTGAAATTCTGCCATCTTCAAACTGTTAAATGGATATTCAAGGCCAGTCTCTTATAACAATTATAAGCAAATACCACATTATTCATTGTAGTTAGCTTACTCCTATTGGACTGATATGCTAACAGCTAGTCCTAATCTAGCCAAGACCAAAGTGGATTTACGCTATCTTTAAACAACTAAAGGCATTTTGACGTGTGTTTCTGGTAAAGCTATAAGAACCATGTTCCCCACTGTTAGCTTCCTGAACAGTCTTTGTAGAGAAATAGTTCACAAACTACATGACTGATGAGCTAACAGCTAGCCTGAATGTAACCAAGACTAAAGTGAATTGTTCACATATTAAAGGCACACATGGGGGTTTTGGCTTTTGCTTTTAGCACCCCCCAGTGTCTGTTTAGTAGAACCAAAAGTGAAACATATCTCCTCGCTGTGCGTTCATTTTTTAACACCTTAATCTAACTGCTGAAATGTCTCCTCAGCCTTCATTAGTGTCTACAGGAGCGGTTCATCACTAAATCAAACAAACCAGCTGTGTTCATGATCTAAAACATGCAGGAAACATGCTGGAAGCAGACTGCAGCACCAGGAATGTAAGCTCAATTTACTAAGTTCAACAGGGACCGGACCGACACTCTGAAGTTGCAAGTGCGGTATTCTGGCCACAGAGGGCGGTGGGGGTCTGAGTAACATTTCATTAACCCTGTAAAGAGTCATTTTAGCACATACTGGCTCAAGAAAATGATTTAAAAATATGAAAAAGTTGCATAGTATGGCTTTAAAACAACTTTAAAATAACAATTTTGAAAATTTCAAGAATGTTAATGTGAAAAAAAAGTGATAATTAACTAATTTTTATATTTGTTTACAGAAGTAGCATTTAGCTAACAGCTAGTCCAAACTCAGCTAAATAGAGTAATTTAAATGTAATGTTTTTACAGCACTGTGGACAAAGAACATAAAGAAATGATTTAAAGTGGAGCTAGAATGCAGTTAATCAACAATCTAAAACAGCTTTGAGCCTCTAAAACACATAAGAAATGTTCTTTTGGCTTTCATCTGTCCCAGGAACCCTGATACAGGCCATTCTAAACCCCCTAAACCAGCCTTGCTGTGAAAAGAGCTGTTAGCCCCTCCCACTCAGCCAGGACATGAATATGATAATGAGCTGCTTGCTGATTGGTTGGTTTCCCCAGAAGGCCTCAGACACTGGAGACATGCAGGTTTCCCTTATGACGTGTTAAGGAAGTTTTTCTCTCGTCTTTTTCAACTTTCTAATTTACATAAAAAGTAGGTCACACACAGCTTTGACTTTTTGGCTACTTTTGACCATCCAAGCTGTCTTTTCTCAACAACAACAGGGAAAATGTTTCTTTACATTCTAGGTCCTCTTTAATATTTGAATTTGAATGACATTTTAATGACTTCTGTCCCAACCTGTTGTCTTTTTGCTTCAGAGATCTCTAAAAGCGCAGCAGCAAAGAAGGCATTTAATCTTGATCCCAGATGAGTGAAATTCTTGCAGCACATTAACCCGTCAACTGGCAGGTCAACCGCAGAGTAAAGCACATTTTTGTCCTTAAATCTGATTGAAACAAACCCTAAAAAACTGCTTCACTAAAAAAATGTGAAAAATCTGAAGGCGTTAGAACAAAAAGTGAAACGTTTTCAGCTCAGAATAATGCAACCTTAAAATGAACATCTTTATTGTTAAAACCCTCACTGCCCCAAATGAACAAAAAAAGTGCAAAAATACAAATTTTGTTGCATTTTATTAAAAATAATACCTTATTTTAGTTTATTAAATAAAATTTTAAAAGTGTGTTAAACATTACAAAATAAGGATGTTATGTATTCTCTTCCCATGAATTTGTCCTAACTTTAGGAAAAATCTTGACACAAAACAAAGAAACGAGGAAACCTGCTAAAGTTCACCTTTCACTCAAAAACTAAACCTCAGGATTTCTATAAAACACAAACTTTACTGTTAAACAAGTCAAAGGGGTCTCGGCGAGGAAGACAAAATAAGATCATCATCTTTCAGAGCAAAGCGTTGACCTTCAGCAGCCTCGGCGTCGGGGCGGTCCTCAATTACAGCTGTGATCCTGGGGATGCAAACTTCCAAAACATCTGTCATCCCGGATAAATTATTCATAACAGAGCTGCCGGGAGACAGCAGGACTGATGCGTGCGTTTCACTCGTCCCATCACTTCCCTCCTCATGTCTCCCAAACATCTCAGAGAGTTTTGTGTTTGGTGCACAACCGGGACAACAAGGTGACAACCGCTCTCCTGCTGCTTCCCAACACGGATCTGTTCAATCTGACACGTTTGTTTATTTCAGCTGCAGCCCGTGCATCAGGATTTTCTGCAGATCCGCCGTGCGTTTGGAGAGGATGATGACGCTTCCTGCCAGATCTACTGTTGTTTAACAAATCTGTTGCAGAGTGAAGTTGGGTTTAGCTTCACTCTGACGTCGTTTCTGAACACCTGTTCTACCAGCATCATGCTAAAGGTGTGTGCGTGGAATGTCATGAAGCATGCCAGCTGCACATGCAGACGTGTGATGAGCCTCATCTTATTACAGTGCAAAAGGATTTACTCCCTTAACAGCTTTCAAGTGCTTCTTTATTGATTAAAGGGAAATATTCTTCTAAACTTACTTGGAATTTGATTTAAAACCGGTTGTAGCGTCCTTGGAGACAAAAAACTGCAGTCACACATTTGTGACGACTGGAAGTATGTCTCACGTTTCTGTGTCCCTCTCTTCTGTTTGAATTCAGCCCCATGAAGGGTGATAGGGTCAAGCTATCGTACAACAATAATCACTCGGAACCAGACGAATCTTGCAATCAGCTTTGCAAGGGTGACCAGACGTACTTTGCCTCAACTCCCAAGTCTCACCCTGAGCAGCTTCTTTTTATTAAGCACAGAGAACAAGGGAGTGGTTACAGGTTAAGCAAAATTGGCATGTTATGATGTGACAAACAGCTGATATGTGACTTGGTGTTCTGTTAGAACCTGGATGTTCCAGGTTCATACACACACAGCAAATTTATTGACTAATGAATAATGAATCATAACCACAGAGAGATAGCTGACAGCTGAACACACATATTAAATGATAAGACCTTTTAAAAACCCTGGCAGAGGGATTTCCAGCATGAAACGCCTTTTTATGGTCAAAGTTTGAGATTTAAAGAGCAGAATTCCTGGTTCCAGGTCCTGAAGCAGCACCACACCATCACACTACCACCACCACGGTGCTATGATGTCTGAAATGCAGATGGAACAGGACACACACCTTCCAGAAAGGTCCACTTTTGTCTCACCAGTCCACAGAGTATTTTCCCATAAGTCTTGGGAATCATTAAGATATTTTTTTGGGGTGGGGGGGTGGGGTGGGGGGGATATGAAACGCTCCCATTCAGGCCCTGATCTTTTCAGGACAGATGAAACCTAGGTGGAACACAGCATCTCAGAAACTGTAACTGCTAAGCATGGTGGCTGCAGTGTGATGGTCTGGACCTGCTCTGCTGCTGCTTCTTACCGAAGGAGAATGCCCGACCTTTGACCTTAAACAGGCCTTTTCATGCTGGAAAACACATTATTATAAAACCCTACTGAGGTTAGGGGTCAGTTCATTTTTCATCATTTGAAAACGGTTTTCTTCTGCATTGAGCAGAAACGTTAAAGTGCAGAGGTAACAGCATGTTCTTGAGACCTGCAGCAGAATGTCAAGAGTTTCAGGAGGAGCCTGACGCTCTAGAAAATGGTCTTTAACCCCCGAGGACTTGAATGTAAATCTGTCACTTCCAGGCTGAAACTTCCCAAACTTGTTGAGGTCCCTTTGTTTTGTCTGAAGGGCGGCACAGCTGCTGAGCCTGATTGTGAGGATTCTCTCTCGTAGAGAATTTGAAAGAGCTGTAAGATAAGGAACGCTGCTGCAGGACAGGCTTAAACGTTTAACTTCTGAGCGGGTGTGGTCCTCGTGTTTGTAGAGTTGTTGGAGACGATGTCTCTGAGGAACCTTTCAAGCACTTTTCCACCAGAAAACAATAAAAGGACAAGGGCGAAACTGTCAGAGAATAAAACCGCTCTCAAAGGTTTTTGTCTAAAAAAGGGTCAAAACTTTTAACCTGCTGTGACATCATCAGCTGTTTGGTGAAGCATCATGTCTTCATGTGGGACCTCAAATCCACAAATCTTTCCACTTTCTCTCTCAATCGGGTACGAACATGGGAGATGTGGTGGTGGTGGTGGTGGTGGTGTGTGTGTGTGTGTGTGTGTGTGTGTGTGGGGTGGGGGTGGGGGTGGGGGGGTGCATCATGTTGTTGCAGGTCTGGTTTTTTCCTCTCAGGAGAGAAGAAACGTAGTTTTGGAGGGTGGTTCTTGACTTTTCCCACTTTGTTATGTCAACTTCTTAGGAGTTGCCTCATCTCCACCATGAGACAGCTTATAAGAGACGAACCACCAGAGCCTGCAGTTGACCTGGAAGCTGTTTGACTCCACAAGGTTAGTTTTTCCTCCGACACGCTGACGAGAGTTACACGGATGTTCTGGTTGGGTTCAACAGGTTCAGGATTAAAACACAGTCGGCTAAATCTTGGTTTTGTTTTGTTTTTTTAAGAAAATGCTGACAAACTGATTTATTCTCACAGAAGCTTTAAAAATCTCTGGTCTGAAATGATCCAGACTTGATGTTGAGCTTCAAATATAATGGAGGGGATTTTCCCCCAGTATTTAATCTGTATTATGTTTTATTCATTTAATATGTGGATTTGATCTTGTTTAATAGTTTATTTAAAAATTTAAATTGACTGATTTTCTACTGGTTAAAATAACAAAATTGATATCAGAAAAGGAGTTGATTGAGACAGATGTATTAAATTACAAAAATAAGTGTTTTGTCTTGTAAAAAATTCATGAAATGGAGACATTTGAAAACTGTTTTAAAAAAGTTTATCCAACAAGTTTGTTTTTTGAGTGTAATAAGGCATTTAATGCAGCTGTAGCAACTTGTGCATTTTAAAAATATAACTACCTATAATGGAAAAAAAACTGTAAAAGGACAAATTTCAACAGAATTTATTGCAATTCCAATTGAATGCATCCTATTTGACAAGTTATTTTTTGAGTGTAATAAGACAAGATTATTGAATATGTTTTTAGCAATTTTTAAACTAGACTAAATCTAGTTTTAAAACTTTTAAATGACCAATTTCATTAAAATTTATTGTGTTCCTGGTGTGTTAAACCAACATTTAAATATTTCATTACAGAGGAAGTCTGACGTAGCACAAGTCAGATAGTCCTGTTGCCACATTTTTATAAGGATTTTTGTTGTGAGTGCATTCAGATAATGTCCATTGCATAAATAACCAAACGTCTGTGTTTAAAGGTGATTCAACATCAGAAATTAAATGGAAAATCACGTAGAAGACATGTGGCAGAGGGCCTATGACTTTGCAGTTGATGTGGCGAGACAAGCAGGACAGGTAACACTAATTTACCAAGAAATGAGAAACTTTGGTGCTTAAATCTAAAACAAATCCATAAAATCTGAAGGAAATGTTTATTATAGGGACTAATTGTGTGCCAATTGTGTCTTTTCTTAAACCAGGAAATTCGAAAAGCTGGCGAAAGCGAAATAAAAGTGATGACAAAGAGCTCCTCTGTGGACCTTGTGACTAGGACTGATGAGAGGGTGGAGAAAATCATCATTGGCTCGCTAAAGAAAGAGTTTGGAGAGGATGTACACTGGTGAGCCATGCAAACCTATTTAACAACATATCTTTTTATTATTTCATGCTTTTCCTGAGTGGTTTTCTCCTGCGTGTGTTCTGCAGCTTCATTGGGGAGGAATCCGTAGAAAACGGGGAGCCGTGCATCGTAACGGACAAACCTACCTGGATCATTGACCCAGTAGACGGCACCACCAACTTTGTGCACGGGTAAAACATGCTTTTGTGCAAAAGTTAATATGTTGGTTTTCTTGCATCACGGTACTAATAAACATCATATTTTCAGTGCAGAAGTTTTGTTTATCTTAGAATCCAAGTAACAGAAATGCTAGAAAAACATGTTTTCAATCTTTTGCATGTGATACCGGCCATTATGTGATGTTTAAGTTTGTTTTAGAGCTTTTACAACAGAACCGCTGTCATGAAATGAGGGTTTTTCTTAAACTTCTGTGTAAATTTATAGATTAATAGATTAAAACATTATTCTAGCCAATTGGATGTGCTTTTGAGTAACATTTACAAATATATTCCACTCTGTTTTGAGAAATAACTTTTACATCGAACCGGACTGATATGCTAATGGATAGTCTGAGCACCGCCACTGCTGTCATCTTATAATGGCTCAGATTTCTAAACATGTCAGCATGCAAATATTATTTTCTAAACCTTTTGCATGACACTGGTTTCTCAAAATTCCTGCATGAGCTAAAATCTCAGATCTTGCTGCTGGTGGTAAATTTAGCTGTTAGCTCATCAGTCATATAGGGTGTAAAAGCTATTTCTCCAAACTGAGGAAGTTAGCAACAATGGGTAATACAGAAAAAGAGTGAAATCTTCATAATGGTGTAATTAAATTATAATAATAATTTTATGGGAACGTTTGCTTCCAGATTCCCCTTTGTGGCTGTGTCTATTGCCTTTGCTGTCAATAAGGAGGTAGGTTCAATTATTATTATTATTATTATTATTATTATTATTATATTTTATACTTACGTTTAATTTTGACACCTTAAAATATATTTTTTGACAGTTGGAGTTTGGTGTGGTGTACAGCTGCTTGGAGGACAAGATGTACAAAGCAAGACGAGGACAGGGGGCTTTCTGTAACGATGAGAAGATTCAGGTGTCTGATGTAAAAGGTACAAATATATTTAAATGTATTCATATTTAATGTTGCACATCAACGGCACCAGCTAACAGCTCAGTTTGCTGCAGATATCCACAAGTCCATCATCATCTCTGAGCATGGGACCGACCGCAGCCCTGAAAAAGTCACCAAGATCTTCTCCACCATGCAGAAGATCCTCTGCATCCCAGTGCACGGGTAAGTATCATTAAAGGCACCTAAAAAGGACTAAATCAGAGAACTACTATTGTATTTACAGCTTTTAGAGGATACTTTGCTAATTTTTTTTACAAATTAAATGAAAATTAAAACATAAATGTCATTATATTTAATAATAAATTAATAAACAGACATTAGCTTAAGTTATGCTAATGTCTGCCAGCCTAAACCAGGTAGTTAATAAAAGTTATTGAGACATAGATAGATGAGATAAATTTAGCTATTATTCCTCAAACATACACTCTAGTATTTTAATACTTTTGACAATCCATAGGTAATTTTAGTGTTACACAAATAAGTGGAATTGCTTTTGATTAAATATATCTTTATTAGTAACTGGTCTAAATATATTTCTGTTACAACAGATGTTATATAATCATTTTTTTGACTAAAATAAATTCACTCAAGCGAATCAAAGACACTCTTTTGGTATAAATCTGACTGGTTTGTCCCAACAGGCTCCGTGGATCAGGAACCGCTGCCACCAACATGTGTCTGGTGGCGACCGGCGCGGTGGAGGCCTTCTTTGAGATCGGCATCCACTGCTGGGACATCGCTGCTGGAGCGGTTATCATCCAGGAAGCTGGAGGAATCCTTCTGGATGTTGATGGTGAGTACCGCATAATGCCCTCATATTTCTTTGTGTTCCATCATCATTTCCTAGAAATGTGTTGGTCGTTAGCTCCAGCGGCTAAATGTAGCACTTCCTGTGCATCCAGAGGTGAAGTTCCTGCGGGTAATTTTAAACATGTCTGACAATAGTTGAGATGTAAAAGTTTGGCTCATACTAGCCATTAGCTCATCAATCCTGCAAGCTCAATTTCTCCAAACAGAGGCCATTCATGAAGTTACCCACTAAATCTCTTTGAATGACCTCAGTTTGTAGAAACTAGGGATGGGACGATACACTTAAACTAACGATACGATGCACCTCGATATGTCATGGTCACAAAACGATACGTCACGATACGATATCAAAAAAGAAAAAAAAAGGAAAAATTATTACTGTATAATAACAACTTGTTTATTTTTGTTTCCGTTGCACACAGGGAAACACAAGGTCTAACAGGCCAAACACAAACAAGAACACTCCCCTAGTGCTGCTCTGTCCCTAGGTTAAGTTATCTCAGGACTGGTTCTTCTTCAAAAAAACTAACATATCAACATGTTCTGGTGTAATCAGTGATCTTTGAGCAGAAACAATGTCTCCTGCCTGCAGTGTTGTTGTTGCAACAGGCGCTGTGACTTGACGTGACGACGTCACGACGCACTGCACCGTTCCCCGGATTCTTTTTTTTCCATTTAGTTTTACCTGCTTAATCAGCAGATAGTGCTGTCAGCCTGCCACCATAAGCTCTTTTTATAAGACACACCATGCCGGCAAATCAGCATAATATTACCGAATTTTGCGGCATTCGTGCCGCCACGCTTGATAGTAATATTGCTGTAATATTGCGGCTTTGCCGGTCTTATAAACGCACATTAACTTAACAGAGGGAGGTGTCATGACCACATGATGAATTAATGCCGAGCTCCGGCCGGGAACTATGAAATGAAAATGAAAGTAAACACGGCCACAAGTTTCGTTTTCGAACCAGCTGAGATGATAAACTGGAGCGATGCGGAGCTCCGGGAGCTTCTCTCCGTTAGATCTGCAGCTCAGATCATCTGACTGTTCACAGTGATGGTGGAGGACACACACCTGTAGTGAAATGTGGGAAAAAAAAACTCAACGAGCGCGGCTTTGATCGCAATAAAAAGCAAGTTATGTCCAAGATAAACGGAGGTCCGTGACAGCTCAGAGACCGCCCCCATACCTCCTTTATGCCACCATCGCATAATCTTTTAGAAAACGGACATGATTGCGCAACATTACCGCCACTGTCTGAGCTCTTATAAACGACCTTAGGCTCCCAGATGCCTCATAGGCGTTGTGGTAAATTGGCGGCATTGTTTTATAAAAAAGGCTTTAGACTGTATGCCTGCCATACACAAATCATGCAGCAGTGCCATCTAGTCTTTATTTCGCGATCCATTTTTTTTAACTCGATGCATTTTGTCACGTTTTGTATCGCGATATTTCGCCAAGCGATATTTCGTCCCATCCCTACTAGAAACGAGTTTAATTCTGACTGGAAAGATAAGCTAACAACTAGTATGAGAGTGGACGGCCGTAAAACATAAAAAAAATGTAACAGTAGTTCATGCAAACGTTCTTTTATTATCCAATGTGCCATGGGACAACCAATTACTATTACAACACAAACGTGGCATTACTCGGTTATTTACACAGAAATGATTAGAAATTAGCGCTAGTGCTAACTGCTGTAGCTGGAATTTTATAAAATATCTACCAGAAAGACCATAAAATGATATGTTCTACGACACTTTAACCAGCCTTGTTGTGGCTAGCAGTTAGCTTGTTTGACTGGTTAGAACTAATCTCTGTTTCTCCCTACTGAGGTCATTCCACAGCTAAATTAATAAATGTTGTATAAAGATCGCTCTAGAGACTTTTCTTGATCTCTAATTTGCCACAGCTCTTCTTAACATTTATTTTCTGTTTCTATTTAGGCGGCCCGTTCGATCTGATGTCCCGAAGGATGATCTCAGCAAACAACGAGATCATCGCTAAAAGGATCATCAAGGAAATCGAGATCTTCCCATCGTTAAGGGACGACGCTCCCATTCAGGAGCACTGAGAGGGACACTTGTTGCTTTTCTGAACTGTATTTTTAAATATGCTGTAGGATTTTTTTTTTTTAGAAACGTTTTATATGTGTTTCCTGTATTTAGTTCCTGTGCTGTAATTACACCTGATTGCCTGCATCTGAAGACTTGATGTGATCCATTTGCTGCACATTTTGCCTTTAATATCATTTCGGTCTCCTGTTTGGAGCTTGTGGTAAATGTGATTGCCCCTTTGTGATCCATCAAAGATTTTGATTAAAGTAGGAAACAGGCTGTAATTTTGCCCTTAGCAATTTTTTACTTCTGCATAATTTTCCTACTATTTTCTTTTTACCTTTGGCTGACTGCATCAGTATTTGCCACATTACAAAAAGAAAATCAGATTTTTCTGTAAATGTTTTCTCTTTCTGACTTTATTGTGTAACTGTGGAATAACGCCATTAAATTCCTGATTTAAACAAACTGCATTAAAATCCTTTCTTTCTTTTTTCCACATGTATAAAACCCACCACTAGAGGTCAGTAATGCACCAGTAATTAGACAGTCATCCTTTTTATTGCAGCAGCTTTTAAAGATGCATGTTTTATTGTTTTCACAACACTCTGGGAGTATTTCATCTTTACAGTTTGCCTTACAAACACCTTTTGGAACCTGAGAGGAGGAAAGAAGCCCAAACACTTAAAATTACTTTTAATTTCTGTGAAGCATTGCAACTTTTCTTCCTGATGACTCCTAACTGAGCAATTGACCACAGAAGTTGGGGTGAGAGCAACAAGCAGCCGCAGAGTTGGAGCCAAGCAACCATAACATCAGCAGCAGGAGGTCGTTCTTCCCGTTGAACCAGGACAGGACTCCCAAGCTTGAAAAACTCACTTCCCAGTGTTTTAAAACAAGACCCCTTGTTCGGAATAGAGAGGAAAATAGTTGCAAATTAGCTGCTGTTTAACATTTGCTTGAACTTGCCTGAAGTACCAGATGGTGGAAATCTGCCTCGTAGGACAATAAAATAAATGCCACGGGAGTCAAGGAGCAGATTCGTAAAAGTCAATTTCAGCATATTTACTGGAAAATTTGCATGTTTTCCCCTCTATTTGGGGTGGATCTGGTATTCTAGAGCTGGACAAGGCCCAGCAGAACTCCAGGCTTCTCTGTGTTGTATCAGAAAACTCATTTCAGTTGAATGAAGAAATTCATTTTATTTCTTACAATAGGTTCCAGCTTATAAAGGATGAATTAATGATTTATAATTTAGTGTAACATAGCTGTAAGCAATTACACGGACGTTAAAAAGTCTCCCGCCATTCATCATAAACTCCTCTGCCTCTAATGGCTGCATGGGGGGATAATGAGTTATCGACAATGACATAATAGTGTATTTGTCAATAAGCATAACTTGTCCCAAGAATATAATTAGATATGTGATCACATCACGTCTGCTGATCAGAGACAATCTGGTAACTTTGTTAAAGTTTGTATCTGATGAGACCTAGTCCATAGTTTGGGTTCATCATGAACTTTGACCCCAAGTAGCAGATGTTTAAACCCTCTTTACTAAACTTCCGTTTGGATCTTAATCAATAGTTTATCCAAACTTGAAGTTTTTCTTCTGACTCTGGTTGTTATTTAATATAATTTCTCTCCAGTCTGTGTGCTTAATCATGTGAAGTGGGCATTTTTTACATAGGAGTCAATAGCTACGTTTACATGGGCACAAATAATCAGAATGAATGTTCATGTAAACATGTCAATCGGAATATTCTGATCCGATACGGCCCGATCGGAATGAAATTTCATTCCGATTGAGAGAAGTCTTTTTGTCTGATCATCATTCCGATTTAGATCCATGTAAACACTCGTTTGGATTGTTGGAGTAAAATAATGCCCACTGCGCATGGACAAGTCGAAAACATGGCGGGAGGTGAACAGAAGTGGTCTGTTGCCAACACAATTTCTTTACTGGAAACACTACGGCGTCGGGAGCTCAATATTATTGAACGTCTCGATGGCCGAAAGGCTAGAAATGCCGAGTTATACACGCAAGTGCATCTAAAGATGCAGGAAGCCGGAATTTACCGAAGTTAGAGAATAAGAAAATAGAATGCAAGGGAAAAGACGTGCGTTACATAAGATGGTGTTTGTTTAAATTTTTTTTTCCAAGAAAGACAAGTCTGCGCATGCTCAACCTATGATGCATGCATCACGGCATGATCGGATCATTTCAGTTAGTGTCCATGTAAACTGAGACTTGGGATTTCCGATCAACCAAGATTTGAATCGGATTGGGGAAATTTGGCGCATGTAAACGTATCTGATGGGAGCTTGCTCCTTTCTGGAGTCAGCCCCTAGTGGATTAGGGGGCAACTGCAAATTTTGTCACTTCCATGATGGCTTAACTTTTGGCAGGAGGAGTTTGCCTCTTTGTTTTAACCAGTTGTTTAGTCCCCAGAAGGTCGAGCCCATGGAATCAGATTGGGCCCCCTCGACCAAACCCCAGCTCAGACCCCAATACTAGGCCTGGCCGCAGGGTGGGATGGGTCCTCTGGTACTCTGGTTATGTTTTGCTCTTTTAATCCGTAAAAAGTCTTCTGATCCGTTCCTGGTCTTGCCCTCCACCCTGGACCAATGTGCCATGGGACAACCAACCAGGGGCACCATGGCTCTGCTGGCTTTAGTGGCAGCTAGCTAGTGACCTAGCTAACTTTCTTTTAAGTTTCTTTCAACTTTCAAGCAAAGTAAGACAATGAATCAGAAACAATCTAGAGAAAATAATGACAGACCTTCTGAAAGGTTGAAATAATACGAGGCAAAAATACTTTAAAAATACCTAAAAGTCTTTTTCTTTGGAAGAACAATAAAACAATGACTTTCACAATGAACCATTATTTTTACAAGGTTGTTTTTGTGAATGTGTGCAAATAAAGAGAAACGACTAAGAACCAAACAGACCATCCAACTCTTACTGGACATCATGGCAGCATTTTCTCTTATTTCATCTCCAAACTAAAACCCAAGACGCTGTTTTCATTTACAGAAGACCGCTGAAGCTATTAGGGGAAAGAAAATACCCCCAAAACAGAACCAGAACTAAATATTTTCTCATGAGACTTTGTTACGGACTTGGAAAAGAATAAAAGTCCAAGACGCATCAAAATGGAAAAACAATGGCCGCTCAGCAGAGTTGAACAGAGCCCTCCCACAGGGACGTCTGCTGTCCCATATTAAAACCGCAGAGGCCATGTTGACTTGACATCTTCTGCTCTACATATAATATTTAGTTAACTGTGTTCCATATCTAGTCTTGACACATCTGTGCCACCGGGAAATAGAAATTTAAATTATGTCGTTACAATGCATGAATTTCAGCTGTGCATCTCACATATTCACAGGTGTTTCTGTCACATGAATTAAATACACAATGTCCTAGAAGTGAAGCCAGAAATTAACGTTATTTTAGGCTTCATGTTGTCAGTAAACTATCAAACTCTTTAGATTATTATTTGTTTATGTTGACATAGATTTAGACATGTAGTGCACTACTTTTTAGAGTAGATGCCAAAGATCAATTTTTGTTTTTTGTTGGTTTTATCTAGCGTACTCTACATTTCACGTCACCGTGCTATAGTGCTGCTGGGTGTTAATGCTGCTGGGTGCTAATGCTGCTGGGTGCTAATGCTGCTGGGTGCTGGTGCTGCTGGGTGCTAGTGCTGCTGGGTGCAAGTGCTGCTGGGTGCTGGTGCTGCTGGGTGCTGGTGCTGCTGGGTTCTAGTGCTGCTGGGTGCTGGTGCTGCTGGGTGCTGCTGGGTGCTAGTGCTGCTGGGTGCTGGTGCTGCTGGGTGCTGGTGCTGCTGGGTGCTGCTGGGTGCTGGTGCTGCTGGGTGCTAGTGCTAGAAAATAGAAAATAGAAAAAACACAAACAGAGCGCTTGGACATCGACAAATACAAAATTCAAACTTTTATGATCGAAAAGTTACTCGTTACTCACAGAACTCAAGTAACATTTTCCTAAGTTATTTTTTATATTTTTGTCCATACCACCCACCTCTGGCCAAAAGTCTTTTTCATCCACGTTTGGATGCTGTTTGGCCGAGACGTTCAGCTGGCCCCCGTCGTTTACACCGCTGCCTCCTGGATAACTCCACATCTGAGAGCGTTGCTAGTATAAGCTCATCATTCTCAGACACAGAGGTGGACTGGCCATCTGTGAGTTCTGGAGAATGCCAGAATGGCCGGTGTGCTCTAGGGCTGGTGGATGTGCTTCGGACCACTTCCATAGACAGGTGGACAGTCGGATATATTCCAGGGCCATATGTCCATATGTCCATATGTCCCAGTTTGCTCCTGCTCGAACGTCGGGCCTTTCCCACCAACAAAATGTATTGAACAAAAATACACGCACCCCTTGATCTGCTCCACACTGTGAAAATTTGCTCTTCTACATAAATACTGTCAACACTTTGCTTTTTCTTTCTTTAGCTTGATCCAGCTGTTTCAAGTTGTCGCAGACTTAACCTGGCTTTGGAAAATGGATAAAAAATGTCCCCTCTGACATCCAATCTGGGTATCTGGAGTCTGATTTGCACAACCCACAAACGCAGTGCTTCGTTCCTGCCCGTTAGAACATATTTAGGAGATAAAAATACAACTTTGAGACAAGCGGAGCAACTCAGACCTATAGACACCCATGCAAAAAGCACGCTTGTTTGTATAGGGCTACATCCCACAATGCATTGCCACTTTATGTCATGATCTATTTTTAGCTACTGAATACGCTTTTGAAAATTATATCTTTTTTTATCTTACTGAATGTTTCCTTTAAACTTTTCTCTTAAATTGTTTCACCTAATCAGATTTTCTATCCAGCCTCATCTAATCTCTAAGTATCTTGTAATATGATCTCATTTAAATAATCCTATCACATCTCTTCCACTTTCACCTTACAGCATATTTCTAATCTCATTCCAAAAATCTCATTCTACCTCAAATAACTGTATCTCATGTTTTTAAAGCTTAATCCCATTTGACCACATTTTATATTATATCATATTGGTGTATTGGTATATTATATCATTTATATTATATCATTCCACTCTATCATCTTATTCTTAACCTTTTAACGTTAACATATGTCATTAATTTCATCTCTTTTATTATCACGTAATCAGGTAACTTGCATCTTATCTGATATTATCTCACCTCTTCCACTTGTACCTTATGACATCATCTAATCCTGGTTAAAAATGCATCTTTATTTTAATTTTATCATATGATTGTAGCTTATCTTTTTCATGTAATTTAGAGGCATCTTCCAGTTCCAGTTGATCCTCCTCTAACCTGTCTTTGAAACATTTCCTCTAACCTCTCCGCTAATCTCATCTCCTCTACTCTCATACAATCTCAGATCTTCTCATTTTATCACCTAAAATCTCATATTCTGTAATCAAATCTAATTTCATCAACTCACTAATCTCATTTTGTTGCATCTCCTCTAATCTCATATAATTTAGTCTCAAATCTTCTCATTTCATATAATTTGATCTCCAACCTCATACCCTCAAATCTTATATAATTTCATATCTTCTAATTTCATATCATTTCATCTCTACTCTCAAATAATCTCAGATCTTCTCATTTTATCACCTCCAATCTCATATTCTGTTCTCCTATCAAATCTAATTTCATATAATCTCATCTCACTAATCTCATTTTGTTGCTTCAACCTCTAATCTCATCTCATATCATACCTCTCCAGCAGGTCAGACTGAACATTTAGTGTCAGCTACAGATTTTCAGATACAATTTGAAATATATTTACATGGAAATCCCATCTCATAAGTCAATGATAACCCAAAACCACATTATTTCACATTAAACAGCAGGTGTGAGGAAACCACTGAGCTGGAAGACCAACTGCCTGACCCCCAAAGACCTTTCAAACACACGTTCATAGAATCCAACCAGATATCTGAGGACAGCCAGTAACAACAAAACGAGAGCTCCAATGGAAATGAGGGAAATGGGTTCACAAGTCTTCCTTTTTCACACAACACGAATCACAACACCCACCATCTGTTCAGAGCCTGTGGCCCCTACTTTTTCAAGATGTCACATCAGTAAGCTAAAGCTAGTAATTTGCCTTTGTTTTGATTTCCTGACTGAAGACAACAAGTGTACACAACAGAGCAGCTCTAAGGCCTGTGTGTGTTGTCGGAGTGGCCTGATTACTTGCAGTGTGACACATGTTTCTGCAGAAGCAAAAAGTCCAAATTCTCTCAACAACTGTGTTATGAAATTATGATAATGCCTCAGTCAGGTTTTATATCATGCATGATTTTGGAAATTGTTTGTTTGATCCAAGGTTCCTTGTGTGTGTTTTAGGTGTGTTTTCTTTAAATGTGTGTTTTAGGAGGGCTAGTTGAAATAAATGATTCAGGAGTGAAGATAAATGAATGGGAAAAAACTGTTGACAATAGCAGAAAGTGGTTTAAAACAACAAAGCACAGTTTTGAAAAATTAAATATGATGTAACTGATTATAGTGCAATAATTCAGCGTGTACTGTTTGCTCTAAACTACTATGCTATAATCAATAGAGCTGGGAATTGGACAGGGAGATAAAGCATCGGTCCAAGATACCACAGCTGCTTGATTTTTCCAATTTCTTCCCGTTAACGTCTAGAAGTGTGTCAGTAAGTGCGCTGAAATTGAACACAGGAAAAAAAGGAGACCATCTCAAGCAGGAAAAGCCCCCAGATATCCGCTGAGAGTCCAAGTTCAATAGAGCCAGAAACAAAGCAGGCTACATAAGATTGAGCTGGTGGATCCCATGAGTCCGGCATATAGAACCACAACAAACAACAGCCAGGATCAGTACGGGAAGGGAGGGAAGTCTTTCATTTGTGCTTGTTAGCATTACGTTTAGGTTTTTGCCTCCTTACAGATTTCTTCTGTTGGTTTACGGTCACTCATAAAATAAAACATGTTTTGTCCAACTTTTTGTTTAAAATCAGCCACATTGGGGGAGTTTCTAGGATGAACGCCCTGTTTAAGGTCAAAGGTCAGACATTTTCATGCAGGATTTTCTGCTAGAGAGCAAAATTCATGATTCCATCCACTACTGAAAGGGTCCAATTCACGTAGCAGCCCCATGCAGACCATCACACTAAGGGCAGCAGTAGCTCAGGAGGTAGAGCAGGTTGTCCAGTAATCATAAGGTTGTGGGTTTGATCCCGGCTCCTGGCAGAGAATGCTGCTGTTGTGTCCTTACACTTAACCCACCTTGCCTGCTGGTGGTGGTCAGAGGGACTGATGGCGTCTGTGCTCGGAAGCCTCGCCTCCGTCAGTGCACCCCCAGGGCAGCTGTGGCTATATTGTAGCTCATCACCACCAATGTGTGAATGTGTGTGTGAATGGATGAATGATACACTCTTGTATAAAGCGCTTTGGAGTCCTCTGACTCTAAAGGCGCTATACAAGTGCAGGTCATTTATCATTTATCGCCATGTTGGACTGTCTATTTGAGCCTCAGAGCCTCTAACCAGCCTCATTTACACAGAGTACAGAATAGATGTGGTCCAGTTTCCGTACCACTTCCGGACGGATTTCCTTTTAAACCAACTGCAGTTCGTGTGCTGAATGTCTCCGGAAATTTGTTCCCTCAAGAGCACCAAGTGATTAGAGATCTGACATAATACATTTAAAGATATACCTGTAAACAAACGTGAAGTATCATACACTGTGAACTGATTTCCCTGTCATTTATAATTAAAAAAAAGTTGTAAAATAATGCAACACAGGTTTTATTTTGAAATATACCAGATGCCCTTCATTGGTACATCTCTCACTTCCTGTCTGGCTTGTGTCATTTCTTTAATTTCAGGACAATCCCCATGCAGCGTCCAGAAAAACCTCATGTGGAAACTTTCTGGAGCTCTGAATCCTGAAAAAAATGTATTTTCTTTTACTGCTTGCTCCTGTTGTGGCTGAATTTCCAGAACCTTGGTGTTGATCATTACATACAGTTAATTCATGATTTGACCAAGCGGGGCCTTTACGTTTTCCCACAGAGCCAGGTTGGCTTGAATAGCCTTTTTCCAGTGAAATCACCTATTTCAGGTTCTATCTGAGCTGAACCATATAAAACAAGACAGAAAAAGCAAAAAGGAGACAAATACTTTTTCACATCACTGTGAAGTCCAACCCTGCTGTCTCTCTGTTTTTTCCAAGCGTTATAATATGGACGTTTCTGCTTAAATTTTTGTCTTTTCCTTCTCAGTATTTTAAGTTGTGTTATGCAACGCAGTCCGAAGCAAAGCCAACTAAATTAGCTTGTTCTGGCCGGCGGCCATATTGACACCAGGGCTCCTGGTCCCATTTGTTTTTGATGTGCTATTATTCCAATATAAAATTTGAGACACATTTCATCAACGCGAGCTCTGAACTTATGCGTTCCTATCTGGAGTCGATCGATGCTCACAAAATCCTCCTTCAAGACAAAAATAAATAACGAGAACGGTTTGGGCATTGTAATGAAATCTCAAAGTGGGAGTTTTATGAGATGCAGCGTTTGAGTGGTGTCTATCAAAAGCTGCTAAAAAGTGGAGGAATCAATGGGGATATTAGCATTACACTCGCTCACTGATATAGACGAAAATCAATGATGATAATCCTAAGTAATAGCCCTCCAAGCCGTTCCTACATTTATTTGGGCTGATTTTTTTTGTCCCTGCGAGGCTTCCTTGACATATTAATTGCTTGCCTAAGAGCTCTACTTTCCAAGCACTTTGATTAATCGTCTTTGTCTTATCTGTCCATCATTATTGATCTATTAAACACACACTTAATCTTTGCTTTTTAAAACCAGAGATTTAATTACATCCGCCGCTGCTGTACTTTCTGTCTAAGCACTCTCCTTCCTCACCAAACACTTGTCACCTGTCTTTGCGTGTTACGATCCAGGGAGTTTTTCCTCTAGTGCAAGCACAGCAGTATGTGTGCCTATGTAAACAATCCCAGTAAATTACCCTCCCGCAGCTGTGTGGGGCCCCGTAATTTGCTGGTCCTTCACCACTAACTTCTTAGTGTCACTCAGGATGTTTGAGGTGTGGGAATAAGAAATCAATACCACAGCCTGGTGTGTGTGTAGGTGTTGGCAATTAGCAGTTACCGCCTTAAGATGGGTGGCAGATGGATCAAACTGCAGTGGAAGGTTTCAAATTAACTGGTAATTTGAGAAATAACCATGCAAAATGTAACAACCTCACCTTGCACATTTAATCATGCAGGAGAAGAGGAGCTCATGGAGTTTTCAAGTGTTCTGAGTTAATCCTTGAAATTTAAAGTGCAAGTTCAACGAGAAACCATTTTTTTACTTGTTATTTTTGAAATATGATCTGTCACTCTAAGTTTTACAGGCTGAACGTGAAAATAGTCTTCTACCCCTATTTCCTGTTTTAGCCTCTGATAGAAAATAGACGAGGAAATGCTCGGGTCATAAAAATGCCACACAGTTTTATGTCTAAGTGTAAATTAGCCTTCATGAACTCATCAACCTGGGCTCGCGACGAGGAAGGCTGTTGTTGATTTAGCTTCCAGGCGAGAGCAGAGTGTGGCTTGGCTAGTAGAAGCTAACCATTACCATTAGCAACTCCGCAACACGGCAGAACTCCTTGATGCTTGTGTTATTAGTGGAGATAAAACATCGATGTTGCAGAGCAAATGGAGGCGATGGAAGAGTGGCTTTGCTGTTAGTCAATCAGAGGCGAGATGTCTGACTATCATGAATAAAAATGAGTAAAGACTCCAATCCTGCTGTTTCTACTCCACTCTCCTCTGGCTAACTTCCACTTCCTGAAACAGGAGAGTCAGAGATTGATCGAACCTGCAACCTTCCGATTGCTGGACAACCCGCTCTACCTCCTGAGCTACTGCTGCGCCCTATAAACCCCTTGACGCTCGTCAAATATGTCAAATATATATTATATATATTATATATATAAGTTAATTAGTTAGTTATATAAGATATATGTTATTTATTTATGTATTTATGAACAGTTACACCTTCATTGCTTCAGCTGTGTGACGTCCAGGTGTGTTAATCAAATAATAGTAGAAATCCGCGTACTAGCGGCTAGTTCTGAGGACTGTCATCCCCAGAACAACATTAGCTATTTCAAACAGATCTGGAAGCTTTGCTGTAAACATTAGTGTTGAGATGTAACTTTTTGATCACCTGCACAAAGATGTTTTAGATGATCTAAAATGGTAACATCTAAATCCCTAGGTTCTATTTTGTTAGCTTAAATCGCGGAGATCCAGATCCAGATAGCGGCTCCAGCGTTGTGTGGATGTGCACTAATACCCAGATGTAAATAATAACATTCAAGGGGTCTATAGAGACCCATGCAAATTTATTGAAAAAGCGAGTGCATAAAAGCTTTAAAGGAATAATTTTTTTCTGAATGTTGGAGAAAATTCTAACCATACTAAACAGCTCAAACCAAAATAAAAATTTTAATTGCTGGTGAGTAAATGACAAAAAAAATTCTGTAGTAAATGTGAGTTTTGTTGGATGTTTTAAAGGTTTGCAACAGAAAATGATGCATCGCTTCTGCTGGAGGTCTCAGAGAGGGTCTTTCTGCTGCACGGAAATGGATTTTTACATCGCCGGTTTCAACAACACTTTTTCCAAGGCTGAACAAAAAAAAAAAAAGAACCAATTTCACTCCTGTTTGAGTAATATTCACAAACAACTACAATGCCCAGTTCTACATGAAAAAAAAAATGTAAAAGTGTTTCAAAAAACTATTTAGAGGGGATTTTTTGTTAGGCAATGTGAACGTTTTTCAATGGAACTAATTGGCTTGGCACTGAGAGCCGAGGGGAGCCTAAGGAAGTCAATCAGGTGTTTCTATAGCCGTTTCTGTCTCCAGCAAACCTTTTTCCTACAGTTAGAAAAATAAGTGAAGGTTGTGCCAGGGAAGGTTGTAACAGGTTGGTAGTCTTCACAAGTAAACATATAATTTGCATTTACTCTTTTCACCTCTGATTAACTAAGTGCAAGTATGTGCATCAAGAAAACTGGCAAAAAAACACAATACTTAGCACACTATCACATTTATTTTTACATAATGAAATAAAATACATATTTTAGCTCAGTCTGCAAATGTATTAGACTGTTAAAGGGATTGTCTTGGTCAGGTGTGTCCAAAAGTGCAGTCCGGAGGCCCTTTTGTCTCCCAAACAGGCTGTTCTAACATTGTTATGTGAAGAATTTTACTAATTTGCCTATTTCGATCCAATTTGAGGAGTAAAAATAAAAAAAATCTGCATAAATTTATTTTACATTTTCAAAAGAACTAATAAATTGACGATTTTGGCCCTTCTTGAAAACTTGGGCACCCCTGGTCTAGCTCTTGTGAGTTGGAGAAAAGATTTATATTTCTTTTTGGGCAAATGTTTTTCAGTTCTGCTCATATGCTTCAGGTTTTCAAGTCTTTATTGGGACAATTGCAATAGTAATGTCTGTTTCCACTATCCAAACTTCCAGATAATTTTACCGGACCTTGGACCTATCGGAAAAATTAGATAATAAACTTGATGGCCCAAATATTTACAGCGTATGTATGAAAGGTATGAGCAAACCTATTGGATGTTCAAATAACTAGTTATGCCTTTTATATTAATACCACTGGAATAAAGCTAAATCTATGTCCTTATAGCTGGATGCCATGAGTTCAGTGTTTCCTCCATGTTTACTTATTTTGAGCATAACCACTAATGTAGCCTGTTTGTGAATGCAAGAGGTGACGCTTACATTTCAGTTCATTTTTGTGAGTTATTTGGAAATGACAAATAAAGTGGATATTACTAATAACATCACATCAAGTGTCTGTGTACTTTTTCACTCAGCAGGTTAATCTTTAGTGAACGGGGCCTCCTTTTAGCCCCACTGAGTTTTACAACCTCAGGACTTAACCTTGGCATGACATAAATGGATCATAACACTTAACTATTTTACAAGCTTTTGTTTTTTCACTGGTAAATTAAAGCATAAAAGATCTATTTATACGATAATGTTATTAAAACAATTGTATGATTGTTGAAAGCATTTTATTTGGCCAATAGAAAATATTACGACAGATATAAAATATAATTGGCACTTATGTCCTGCAGTATTTAGATCTACCACAAGGAGGCAGAAAAGCTGTTAGTTCACTAGTATTTTCCAGTAATGTTCCGCGCCTGTTGTAATAAATTATAGGGACAGAAATGTGTTCTAGCAAGTGTTTGATTAGCTAGTAAAAAGGTGAAAGACAAACATAATCTTGACTGAAATACTTCCAGGTTAAACAAGAATGTGTTACAGGTTTTGAAAAATGATCAAATACTGAATAGACAAAAGAGATTTAAATCACTTGATCTGGTTTTTGAAGAGGACCTAGAATGTAAACCAACATTTTCCTTGTAGTTGTAGAATAAAGACAGCTTGGGTGGTCAAAAGTAGCCAAAAAGTCAAAGCTGTGTGTGACCTACTTTTTATGTAAATTAGAAAGTTGAAAAAGGCGAGAGAAAACCTCCTGTTCTGAGAAAGTCTTCCTTAACACGTCATAAGGGGGAACCACGCCTCCTCAAACCTGCATGTCTCCAGTGTCTGAGGCCTTCTGTGGAAACCAACCAATCAGCAAGAAGCTCATTATCATATTCATGTCCTGGCCGAGTGGGAGGGGCTAACAGCTCTTTTCACAGCAAGGCTGGTTTAGGGGGTTTAGAATGGCCTGTATCAGGACTCCTGGGACAGATGAAAGCCTAAAGAACATTTCTGATGCTTTTTAGAGGCTCAAAGCTGTTTTAGATTGTTGATTAACTGCATTTTTGGTCACCTTTAAATTTGGGTCACATGGCACCTTGTTGACATGTCTGATTCCAAACACATGAGCCCCCTTCAGACAGGCCATGAAAAACGGAAATGTTCGGGACTCTGTCCGTAAGACGTTTGTGTCTGAATACAAATATCCGGTAAACCTTTTCCTGAATTAGACCGGACGAAGCCCCTAGTAACAGGACCGGACTCGTCACGGACAGGGTGGCCGCTTCAGACTGGTGAGGTCGAGTTCCGGACAGGGAGGAGGAGGGGAGCGGGGGACGCTGGTGCGCACCTAGATTACAAATATCACGTGACCGGGAAGGCAAAGTTTTTCAACACGTCTGACCATAAAACTTCGCCACTTGGTCGTGAATGTTTCCATATACGCCAGGTAGCTCGCTCCTGTAGCATGCGGCGAACCATGGCAGCTCGCCTCCTACGGTACCGTCTCCTGGAAGCGCGACGGAGCACATCACAGCGCTTCCGTGATTCCTTTATTAACCATTAAGCTTCATCATCCAGGTCTCTAAAGCCTGGTTTATACTCGGTCCGTCTGCGTGAAACGGACGCACGCACCGCCATTTTGCGTCGGCGCAAGGGCTCTCCGACTGGCGCACGGAGGGTGACGGAGACATGCCCCAAATTTTAAACATCCGTCGAACGAGACGGACAGCGCATGCCTGTGATTGGTCAGGATGACGCTTCCTGTAACTTCGTCACCAACACCGCCCTTGCTCCGTTAATAAGTAAAAAAAATAGTTAGCGGCAGACCCAGAATAGATTGAAGAACGCATCGTGGAAAAGTCCGAAAATATGAACGTTTATTCACCCGTGACTGAAGGAGTACAAAATACGGAGCAAACGTGGATAAAAACGACGGGAAACGTGGGTTTAGAGGTGGCGACTGGATGAAGAGGTGGAGGAGAATGAAGGACAAATTAGTCCGTGTTAAAAAGTCTCTGAAATACATTAAAACAATGTAAACACATGAGTAAATACACTATCGTGAACCGGATACATGAGTGTCATGGTGGCAGGATATCACAGAATAGCGCTATGCCCTCTGTTGTCCTGGCGGGGAATTGCTTTGCAGCACTCCGCTGCCTGAACAGAAGTTCGAATGTTAAAACCTTTCAGACGCTCCGTGTGCGTCTCTCCGTTGCGGAGCTCACAGAGAGTATAAACCAGGCTTTATGCGTCTTCGTGTGCGCAGAATTGTGCTTAACGTAAGTCCGATCAGTGAGAGGAATTCTATCACTTACTAGCTTTATTTGGGGAAATAACGCATGTACGCCCGCTGCATTATGCAATATCTGGGTACAGCCTTCGCACCCCCTCCCTCTCAGACGTCTGGAACTTTTCCCTGCTGTGTGAAGGCAGCCGAAAGGACAAGTTCCGGTGCAAACGTGGTGTGTCTGAAAACACAGTTCTGGTTAAAGACCGGACTGAATTGTCCACACATATTCCAGAATGTCAATCTGAAAAGGGCTATGGTGTAATGAATATGTGTGAAGTAGATGACAAATAGTTTTTTTGATAATACATAGGCAAGTCCATAATGTCCATGTCTTATGAGACACATTGTGTCACACATTTTGGTAACACAAAATTAGATTTCATTAAACTTTTTTCTAAACTCTTTATTTTTCACCAGGTTCCATTGACATATTGTCAAACATACATAGACATGTGCAGTAAGACCAGATATCTTGTTATTGTTTCCCTATTGCATACCCTTGTACCTTGCCTGTGATTTTACGGAACTATTTTTGTTTGATAAATGAAAATAAAAAACATGCTGTTGAGTTCAATAGTACTTTCCAATAAGATCAAATAAAGCAAAATGAACCCAAACTGCCACCTGCTGGTGATGGAAACAGATCCGTCATGACTTCTAAGGTTTGAGCTTCAAACCAGACCCACCTCACTACCGCTGTCACCACCAGATAAACATCAGCTGAGGACAGAAACACCGGAGGACATCACAGTTTAGAAAGCATCTTTATTTGTAATAATATCACACTTCACATCATTTCCATTCCAGATGTGCGTTTTCATTTTTAACCATCATAAAAACACAGACTGAGATGTGACTTTGGTCCTCTTCCAGTGACCATTCTAATTTTTTAATTATAAAAAAAAAAAATCCTAAATCACGAATATTAAGTTGGCGCACAGAAAAAGGCAGGTCTCCACACCTGGAACAGGAACATTTTGAAAAGGTGACAGCAGCTGTGAACTCATCGATTTAGACTCACAGGCCTCCATGTTCATACGACCAGAGAGAATATTAAACCCTTTTCTGTCTCTGGAGACACTTTTCCTACCCGAATTTGCTCTGGAGGGAGGGACCTTCACGGTTCATGGCGTCTGCTGACTGTGGCATTCTCCAGGTTCCTCTGAAGCTTCCTTCAGCTGGCGTCGGCCCTCTGAGCCTCCTCAGCCTCCTCCAGCTGACGCTTCAGCTGCTTCATTCGGGAGTTCAGCTTGTCAGCCTGAAAGGATCAGTTGTTACTGACTTTACAAGCTAACACACCCTAATCTACAAAAAACTAACTACACAAATACTATTTTACAGAACCTGAAATTGTTTGAGACAGAATGCTCTCTCAAATTAGCAGTTAGCTTGCCTCTCCAGTCAAAACTCAGCTAGAATCCATCAGTTTGAGACCAGTCAATGTTAAGATATTAATGTTTATACATTTTTCACGTTAAAGATCTAAGTTATTCTTTTAAACTGGCTAATTATGCTAATGTGGCTAACAAAAGGAAGGAAAGTGGTTATAATAATTCAGAAACAATGAATTTTGACAGACAACTCAAGTCCTTTTTCTTATTTCCCTGACGTTCTTTAGCCTCGTTGACCTTCTGCCTAACCAGGAAGCAATACAGCACGCTGATAAAAACTCAAAAGGCATTACATGACCTTTTTAGCTTCATCATTTACGGTTTTATTTGCCTCTGTTCTTCACTGCTCACATCCTCCCACTCCATTGACTATTAACTCCTGCTTGAGAAATGTTTGCTGAATTCTACGAAGCTCAGCTGTTTTAGAAATGAGCTTTAGCTCGGCACAGAAGTGGAAGTACAACCAATAGAGTATAAAAAAGTACAGAAATAGGACTTTGCACGAAACACTGAGAAGCTGGCAGCCCCTCTGAGATGCTGCGGTGTCGGCTGTTGTATTTCCTGTGAAATCAGTGTCTCTGTGACATAAAGATCGGATGCAACACAAGGTGAGAAACATCGTGTTTAATGGTGAAAGGAAGCAGGAACATTTTGTTGCACGTTTGTTGGCTTTTGCTCTGGAGACTGAAGTGACACCTATTGATGCATTTTCACCTCGTTTTCAGTTCAAAAACAGAAACATCTTGATTCAAGAGAAAAGAAGCATGCTGATGATCGGATTCCTTGTGTGGGTGGTCCAATGCTTCGGCCATGTCACTTTGTGTCACCAGTCATTCTGAAACAGTCATCACACCCTCCCCCATTGATTCTTGAGGGGGAAACACAGCACAGGGGGGTTTATTACACATGGAGACTGATCACGACTCGGCAGCGGGGCGACCCTAAAGGCAGAGCGCTCATGCATTTGAATAATCTATCGCACCAACTCACGCATTTGCATATCTGGGCACTCTCATGCCACTGGGGCACTATGATTCACTCCCCTCTACCAGACTCATACAGGATGGATATGAAGCCCCGCTCGACGGCACGTTCCCTCGCCGATCCTCAAGGCTGTGTAATGGGGGGAAAAGATCTGACTGCAGAATTATTTTGAAGCTTCCTCCTGAACATCAGTGACTGCAAAGAGAAAGTTTTGTTCACAAGGAGATACCTGGCGGGCCTCTAAATGGTGAAGACTGACACAAGTGTCAATTTAACAATTGCCGGCTTTAGTGTAAAGAGGGCTTGTGCGGTGTGCAGTGAGGCAGCGCCTCATGCTCTCTGCTTCTCACCCACCTTTCATGAATCCTGTAATGGATACAGCCTCTGAAGGATTTAAGGATGGTCAGGATGCTCACCTGTTAAAACTGAGCTACTACACGAGTCTATCCGCTGGCAAACTTTTACAGAGCGTGTCCTGGAAAGGATATTTCTTGCTATTCAGAGTCACACACACAATGAAAAGCAATTAAATCTGTACTTTGACCTTATGACAATTCTCAGTTGAGTATTTCAAGTGTTTTCTTGACAAATGTGGAGTGTTGCAGCGCTGATATCCACCAGTGCATTGGACCAAATCAACACAAAGCAGCTGGGAACGCTGTGTAGTCGCGCCTGCACCGTCGAGGTTTTTGTGAGGATTGTCAGAGAAGAAGAAGAAGAGCACAGAGGAGCTGCAGAAATGAAAGATGTTAGTCTGCCAGTTTGTCACAAAAGCAGTGTGCTTCTGTGTGATAGACTGGCAGACCGTACTTGCTCAGTATCCTTGGGGACACACAGGCGTCTGTTGAAGAGTGACATTCTTTAAGAAGCTGCTCTCATTTTCTGAAGGCAGACAGAAGCCACTGGTTCGGTGTCTTGGAGCGGACACGCTGAGGTCTTATTAGGGCTGCTTGTGTCTGTGAAGGTTTTATGACCTGAAACGAGCACAAAGTCCACAATCAACATTATGACCTGGAGGACTGCAGAAGAACGTTACAGTAGAACGATCCATTCTGTGGCGTTCGAGCGTGTCTGAAGAGCTGCCTAAAACGTCAGTATAATGACTCGGAGGAAGTGTCAGGAGTCAGCTCAGCCATGGTGACCAGAACAGATGGTAAATGGCCTGTATTTGACATAGCAAATTCTAGAGTCCTAGAACCCCCCAAGGCACTTTACAACACAACCAGTCATTCACCCACACATTTACACCCTGGTGATGATGAGCTACAACGTAGCTATAGCTAACCTGGGGTGCACTGACAGAAGCGAGGCTGCCGTACACTGGTGCCACTGGTCCATCCAACCACCAGCAGCAGGCAATGTGGGTTTAGTGTTTTGCTCAAGGACACAACAGCGACAGACTGAGTGGAGCTCAAACCTGCAACCGTCTGATTACAGGGCGGGCACTTAGATCGTCTACCGCCGTTGCCCTAGCACAAGAACTACTGCTCAAATCAGTCAGCCACTATTCATGCTTATTCAAGATGGCCGCCACTGTAAATCAACATCTGGAAACACCACAACTGCTGTAACTCAGTGGATTTTACAGACACTGAGCTAAGATTAGGCTCTAACTGATCTTGTGAGACCTTTTTAGGAATGTGTTTGTCCAACCTCATATCACTGACTGGTACGGAAACTGTAATGTGAGTGGCATCATTTTTTTATTGTGCCAGAGGAAAAAACTATTATCATCAAAGTAGGAGCAGGCTCAAAGAGACCAAAAAACAGTGAAAATGTGGTGAGAGCCATGTTTAAAATACGTGAGTTAAGTTTCACCCTTACTGATCAGTAAAGTACTCAATTTAACATGAATAACAAGTCAAGTTAGCTGTGAAACAGTATCTTTCTTTAATTTATACATCATGTAGTTAAAGCAGATATTTGGAGTTTTTTGTCAGAGGGCGCCATCTAGAGGAGGAAAAATGTGTTGCACCTCAAGCCCCTCTCCCTACTTCTGTGATCACGGTTAGAAGCAACGCCTCCCGTTCGTGAACGCGCACCTCTAGTAGAGCAAAAGAGCTAAAACACATTGTTTTACAGTTATTATTCTCAAGCTATGCTGTTTATTCACATTTGTGCTCGCTCTGTGATTGACATCTGTACGTAAGCAGATGTCTAACGCTCAACTAATATTGCATGTGGTTCTATGGGACGGGGGGCGGGTCTAACAAAAAAAACCCCGACATATTGCCTACATTATATCATATATGGGGTAAGACTATCACTTTTATGGATTTCTAAAAAAAATCATACGTAATTCCTGATTAAGGAAAAACTCCAGATTGCTGCTTTAAGGGGAGACAGAACACTGCACAGAGCTGCATTTCCGGTGTTTTTTTAAAATTTAAAACACAGTTTGACACATTGTGGAGCTGCTGGTGGATCCTGATAATATTAAACTCTCATTTTCAGCAGAAAAACAGATCAGAGACCAGTAAAGAGCATTCAAAAGCAACAGCTGTTAGTCAGAAACACATTCATTAAAGGGCAACAGTTAGGTAGGGAAAAGAAGGTGAATAACACACATCTGAACTTGACATCAGTAAGAGTTGTTCTACAACTGAGGACACTAACGCAGACTTGACTGTGAAGTAGGAAGTCTCTCCCTAAGTGTTCGGAGCCGGGCTTTAAGGATTTATTCCAATTCAAATACAAGAGCTTTAGAAAGGCTCAACACTGATGATTGCTTGGCTGGAAGACGGCGTTCCAGTTTATCCCAAAGGTGACTCAGACGGGGTTTCAGAGAGGAGTCGAGTTCCGGCACAGGAACTTTGGTCAACTATTGTTTTAACCAAAACACAGATCAGGCATACACATACTGGTTGATTTAATCTGAGTCATTCTACACAAGAGCTAAAATATTACTTAGATTATGTTTTAGGCATTTATTTGTTGACCAAAACAACTACAATGCTATCATTTAGCAAAAAGAGCAGGTTCACTGAGAAACCGTTTTATACTTATTTGTGAAAATAATCAGTCACTCTGAGTTTCACATACAGGTTAGATGTGAAAATAGTCTTCTACCCCTATTTCTTGCATTAACTTCTGATAGAAAAATAGACGGGGAAACTCTTGGGTCAGAAAAAACCTGACAGATCTATGTCACGCTGTAAATTAGCATTCATGGACTCACCCATCTTGGTTTGCGATGGAGAACGCTGTTGTTGATTTAGCCTCTTTCAGGCTTGTGTTATTTATGGAGATGAAACATCAACCTTATACAGCAGAGTCAGTGGTGGAGTCACAATGTTGTTAGCCAATCAGAGGTGAGATGTCCAAATATCAGGAAATAAGACTAAATCCTCTGGCTAACTTCTACCTCCTGAAACAGGAGTGCAAGAGCTTTTTCCCACAGTAATCAACTCACAAGGCATTCATTTACACGAGAGACAACTGCAACTGTGTTGGAGAAAAAAAAACGAGTGAACTTAGTTTTAAAAATGTTGCACTAATGAAGAAATTCAAATTTCAGTGGTTTGGTTAAAACACCTGATTCAAAGTAAAAGTTGTTGTTAACCTTGTTTTATGTAAAATCTGCTTCATAATCCTGTTTCCTGGAGAATCTATAGGACAAAATTCACATTTGTGAGAATGTGCAGGAAACGCCAATGGATTGAGACACAGCGGTGTAGGTGATTGGTTCTACATCTCATTTTCAATCGACTCAATGAGAAATTACTTTGAACATGTTTAAGAAACAAAAAGGGATTGTTCTGTTTTTCTCTCTGTGACAAAACACTGTGGTTCCTGTCAGGATCTCTCGTGTGCAAGTTCAAACATCTGCAGGTGATGGGATTGTTTTCCTGAATCAAACATTTTTCAATTCTTGTTCTGATGTTTTCTTTAAAACCTTTAACTTTTTTGCTCTGGTGTGTTTTTAGTTGTACTTTGTTCAGTAGGAAGTGGGAAAAACAACTCAGAAAAAAGTTTTTAGTATCTTGTACATGTGTTCACCCACGCAGAGCGTCTTAGGGAAGCATCATGTGTAGAGCGTGTAGCAGAAAACCTGAGTGTTGAGGTCAGAGGTCAACTATAGAGCCATCAGGAGGTGGATCATACCCCAGTATCCTGTAGCTGTTCCTTCTGTTGCATACACATCAGATACACAAATATTCTGAATATTCGGTTTAAAAAAACATACATGAAGAACAAAAGCTTTATTTTATTGTATTTCGCATTGTTTTCTACCAGTATTTTATTATTTAATCTGTAAATTTAGTTTTTCTGGTGATTGAAAATTTGACTTAAAAAAATTCTAGGCATTAAAGTCAATAAAGATAATAGTTTTAATGGAGTTTATGGTTTGTTTCTAATGTTTTAGTTTATTGTTTATGTGAAAGTAAAAATAAAAATCACTGCATGGTTTTAATTTTTTGTTTCTACAGATAATAAACTTTTATCGTGTAAGTACATTTATATAGATTTTAGCTGAAAAAGAAAGGTTATTATTTTATTTGAATTATTTTTCAGAAAAATATATTTAATTAAGAAATTATAATTAATAGAAATAATACAAAACAATTGAACAGTTTAGATTAATAGATTACTGTAGATAAGCAGTTGATGGAATAATCATAAATAATCTAAAATAGTTTTTCAATATCAGCCCTTTTGTGTTTTATGCTAATCTTTTTTATAAGTGGTATACATTACAACCAGTTGATTTTTTACAATAACATCACACAATGATGTAAAATCAAATAATTTCCTCCCTTTTTTGGTCAACAGTAAAACTCTTTTGTATTTCCTGAAAGCTTGAATAGTTCCCCGAGGACCTGAGCTCTTTTGGTGATTAGGATAGCTGAACTCTCGCAGAGTCGGCTCTTTGAATTAAATCCCCCTCCCTTTTGTGGCGAGCCACTCACCAGGCTGATCTTGCAGGCTAATTGGCCTCAGGGTTGGTGTTGGGTGTTTACCACCAGTCTTCTGGGACCTGGATGAACCGGTAGAGGGGAAGGGGTGCCGTGGCCTCCCTACTGTCAGCGTCCGCTCAAAGGCATGAACTGCTAGACTTTATATCTGTCCCCCGCTGCGCCTGGTCAGGACCCAGGCTTTAGCCATAAGACAGACTAGAAATTATTCAGAGTTCACGCTGGATGAACTGAACAACACAGGCGCGGGAGATGCAAGAAAACAAGCCCTGAGCTGCTGATTGCAGTCTGCAAGAGTAGAAAATTAGACCTTTGTGTTGCTTTTTGAAGCTCATAAATAGGCAAAATCAAGCAAAAGAATCACACACACACACACACGCACACGCACATGCACACGCACACACACACACACACACACACACACACACACACACACACACATTGTACAGTTCCAGACATGCTAGGTTTATTAGTAAGAGATCATCTTCAGTCTGGATTTTGTCTGTTTTAACTTTAGTTGAACTTCCTTCACCTTAATTTTTTCTTATTATCAGTGAAATTAGCAAGTTTCTTTGTTTCTCTCTTCTTCAGTGCTTTGATCTCAAAATGTGACGCCTCACAAGTTGAATACTGTCAAAATGCTCCAGCAAGACCTGTAGAGAGTTAGACGCCTGGATATTAGACACAATCCTTGGAGACGCACCCAGTGTGTGGATCCTTGTTACTGTGTCCTCAGCAAGAAGGGAGATGTGAGGACTTTTGTGGAATAAGGTAAAACATGAAGCCCACCTTTGTGGTTTCTGTTGACAGAAACATTGTTTACTGAAAATCATTCTGAGCCCATATTTTGGTTTAGAAAGAAACGTCTCAGACACCCAACCCCAGCGGAAAACCAAGATATCCACTGTTAATTTGTCACATACACAATATATGTGGGTAGATGTCTCTTTGTGATTGTTTCAGGAGTGACCATCTAGATGCAAAACAGTAGAGGTTTATTGATCAGCTGTACTCAGGTTAAAGGAACTAGAGGCAGGAAAAAAGAAACGATGCTCACGAGCGACGCGCCCGGCTCTGCGAGTAACTGCAGCCCAGCACGGGAGCGTGCACAGACGGCTATGTTACACAAACACAAAAATACCCTACCTGACCCTCTTCACACGCTCTCACGCCACACCTCCAATATCTCACGCTGAAAAGGCAACTCCCCGCCGCTCTCACGGACAATATTGCGGCAAAGCAATCCACGCTGCAGCCCTGATCACAGCTAATGCTACTACTGTAGCATGATCACAGCTAATGCTACTGCACGCTAGCTCTCTCTGAGTCATCGGTGAGGTCAGATCATTGTCATCATCTCTAAACACAACCTATAATTTTTCTTACCTGCTCACTAGGAAATGAGCCATGGCAGCATCCTTTTTGAGTCCCAGATATAGTTGAAGCAGCCTCCATTCGTCAATCACGTATCCGATATAGATTCGGGTCCCTGCCTGTCTTTTACCATATTTGGTTTTTGACTCACGAGATGCCGCTGAATAAACTTCCTTTGTGCCACGCTTGGTCGTTTGCTGGTTGCAGTAGAATCCATTCCCACAGTTCTTCTTTTGGAGTTTGGCGGTTGGCAAGCAACTTACGGTGCAATAGCGCCACCTACCGATCTGCAGTGTCGAACACATTTTCTTTCTGTTTTGAAGCTGTCGTGAACGCGCAAGCAGTGTCAATTGACGCCACATCCGTAGGGCAGCGCGGGAAATTCGTGACCGAACTGCAGCGCATTTTGCAGCTAACAGCCTGTTCAAGAAAATGGAACGATACATGGGTGGCCTCATTCTTTTAGATTTATAACGCTTCATCACCCATTAGCTTTGAAAAAATGAACATACATGTTTAAATTTTTACAGATTTTTTAAAGATCCTGCCCCTAGTTCCTTTAAATCTCAGAGGTATGTTGTCAGTACAGAACACCATATAACCTTTATAATGGACTTCTAAGGTGCAGTAATCAGCAACATACCTGCAGCAAACAGCAGTCAAAGCAGTCCTACACTGAAGAGCCAGGAACAAATATGTAGGAGTCCAATTTAAAGCTGAAACAACTCAAACTTTAACCATTTAAAGGTTGAATATGGAACATGAACACCAAAGTGACATCTAGGGTGTGGAGGTTGTAGTTGCAACAATAGAACAAGGTTTACATCCGTCAGGATGCCAGGTTCTCTGCCGATACGTGACGTGAGCAGCCAGCACCATGTCCAGTGACGACCTAAACTCACTCTGGTTTTAGATCTTCTATGGTCGCTCCTCTTCTGAGAAGGATAACGACATCTTCTGGGCTCAGAAGCTGCTTGACCTGCCAAGTCCACCATTTTCCACAGTGCCAGCCTCGCTGTGCTGAGCGGACTGTTTACTGTATTTGGAAACCCACAATGGTGCCCTCTATTGGCTGGCAGATGTAAACATAAACCCAGTGTCGTGCCTGTCAAAATAAATATTTGATTCCTTACCTTGATTCTCCTGAGATCTGGAGGTGTTAAGGCCCGTTACTATTGGAGGTTCCGGGTAATTATACCGAACCTTCGTGACATACGCGTGTCTTCATTTCACTGGGCCGGCCCTAAATGACCATATTCTGAGCTATTTCAGAGACCAACCGAGTACCTGAACTCGGGTATGTATTCAGAAATGGTCCTGTAGTCGTTGGGTGGGATGTTAGCTCATGCTGATTGGTTCTAACTCTGTGGTAAATTATATCGGCAACCTACCGGCATTTGTAAATTTCTGAAAAAACACAATGGAAGAAAAAGAACATTTTAAAATTGCCATTTCTAAACTCCTGACAGAAAAAGGAGGCATAAATCCATTAAACAACGGAGACATTTTTTCAGCTTTGTGGCCTCCTACACAGTGCCGTAAAAATGGCATTTCTGGTCATTCAAGGCCAGTTTTTACATCACACAGCTGCTCTCCCCGTGCCCTGAATGGAGTAAATTACTGCATACTTTTTTAATATTATTAATGTTTGTGGACGCCTTTTGGCGCTGATCAGTGACGTCACTCACTGCTGAAACATTCATGAAATGCTAACAACTTAAAATCCTGAAAGATCCCATTTTGTTTGGAGATACAACGACTGAGAGGACCGATTGTGTTTTCCCTGTCACCTTCCCCCCTCCCAGAAATGTCACGGAACTCCTATAGTGGAAACACGGCTTTGGATTTTCAAGAGAAGGAACAAAGAGAAAGGAGCACTCAGCTGCAATGTTGTCTTCACAAAAAGAGGGCAGGCGTGTCAGGAAAAAAAATCAAACTAAAGCCATACTATGCAACATTTTCATATTTTTAAATCATGTTCTTGAGCCAGTGTGTGCTAAAATGACCCTTTACAGGGTTAATGAAATGTCACTCAGACCACCACCACCCTCTGTGGCCAGAATACCACATTTGCAACTTCAGAGTGGCAGGCCGCCCCCTGTGGACTTCAAAATTCAGCTTACATACTTGCTGCTGCAGTCTGTTTCCTGCATGTTTTAGATCATGAACCCAGCTGATTTGTTTGATTTAGTGATGAACTGCTCCTGTAGATTGTGCAGCAAGGAAATCTGCAACCAGCACTGACACAAAATGCTCAAATCTGCTGAATTTCACATGCATTTCAACAGCTGAATTATTACTACGTGACGTGGAGAAGCAAAAGAAAGCAGGTGCAAAACAAATACAGGTGCTGCACATTGTTGGTGATTGTGTCTCTCAGTTTTATGAATGAATAACACCAGAGAAACAGCATTTAGTCGTTAAAGTCTTTTTAGTGTTGCACGTTCTCAGGTTACATTGTCTTCAAGTTCTTGAAGACATAAATCTCAAGATGTTTGCCAGCGGATCTTTTGTATAACATAACTAAAACTTGTATTTAGTGCAACAAGGTTAGAAAAAGCTGAAGATGCTCAACCGGCTGAAATGAAAAACTGCATGCTGGTGAGACAGGGACAGGGTTTTAGCATGCATTGGGAATTATGTGCATAATAAGCATCTGCACAGTGACACATCAGTACAGAGGTCTCTTTGAGTGTCAATTTTTAGTGAACCAGCATTTCTTTGATATGGATGAATTTATACCCCTGATTAGACTTTATATTTTTGTGTCATTTGTTTAGGATGACAACATCTACATGGAGAGAGATAGGACGATAGAGATGGAAGGAAGGAGAAACAGGTGGGACAAAAATAAGGTGATAATACCAAAGCAGCTTTTCTTTTACCCTCCTGCAGTGGATCCTATGATTTAACATAACAGTGAACTGAAATGAATTGTCTAGATTTATGGAGGATATAAAACAACAGATCATGTTATTGGATGCTGATGGAGGAGAAGAAGAATGGTGGGGAAACATTTTTTTTCTCAGGGATTTACTGTCAGGACCAAGCAGGAACGAAGGTGAGAGATGAAACTGTTACCACGGTAACATGTCTTTTTGTTGCACATGCTGAAAATGACATTTTTTGTCCTTGTTGTTTGTAAATTTAATGAAGCAAACAGGTAACATGAGAAGCAAAGAGACAAGAAAACTCAATCTGTGAAGCTCGCAGAAAACAAAGAGAACAGTAGAGTGTATTCAGACAATCACGTAATCAACTAATGATACACAGGTGTGAGGTAATCACCTGATTGCAGACTGAAACACTGAAGGATGAAAGCAAAGCTGCTGTACTCAAGGTAAAATCATTTTAAAAATCACAATATCATCCATGGATTCTTTTATTACAGAAAGAAAAGAGTTGCAAATGTCAGTTGTATAATTTTGATGTTATCTTGTGTTTTAACCAAATTCTGCAAAAATGTAATGAAGAATTATATTTTGAAGGAATGCACCTCACCCACCACTTTGTGTTTTCAAGTTTTAGTTTGAAAGTAATATTATGCAAGCCCTCACACAATCGAGAGGCGTTGCTTTTAGTCATAATCACTGAAGTAGGGAGAGAGGCTTAAGGTGCGATACATTTTTCTGCCTCTATGGTGCCCTCTGGCAAAAAAATCTCAGGATTTCCGCTTTATAAGTATATTTGGACTTTTAGCTACAACCACACCAAACTTTAGCTTCATACTTGTAAAAATAAACCTATTTGTGTCTGCTAACATCATCAGTATGTCAGTGAAACTAATACAATATTAGCAAAAATGTAATACCAAGAATGGCCACCAGGGGTGGGACAAAACTTCCAATTCTGACAAAACACAAAACAAGTTTCAAACGACTAAGAGCTTGTCTACAAAACCATTATCACCACCTTGGACAAATATTTTGGACCAGGGTTTTGAAAAAAATAAAAGTTAGAATATATTTGTTTTAAAAGAATACAGTCTGAGCCTCATTTTCCCACAATTAACATATGAACCTCTCCTCCTCATTGTGCCAGTAGTCATTTAAAATATATATTTTTTAAATCCACAATTTTTCCCAATCAAGTTTTAGTTACTGCTTTGTACCTCCACCTATTTGTCCAAATATGGCAACTTGTGTGACCACAATGATAACTATGACATCATGCTAGCCTATAAAACTTGAAAAGTGCAATTAGTGATTCTTCTTGACTATTACCTTTTTCATAACACACTCAGTAACAATTCAAGTCTTTGCAAGTTTAAAAGAACCCCGGACAAGCCCCCAATTTTCACAACTACTTTAACAAACAAAAAAATAAAACAAGCAGAACTCACTAAAAGGAGATACACAATTTTTTTTACTCAGTTTAGTATCAGACATAAATAAGCCTTTTATAACACAGTTAGTTAGAAAATGTTTCTGAATTATATTTGCTGCAAATTAATCAGACTCTTTGGGTTTCACGCTAGCATTTGTGTCAGCTATCTTCAAACAACAATAAATCATGTGATTCCCTCAAAGGTTTTCTGGCTGAATAAGAAGCCGGATAGTGAGGAGAAAAAAGAGTGTCAATGAAATATGCTCATGGTGTATGGCATTCACAATGACTGAGTCAGATCAATTGCAGATAAATGCCATGTGCACCAAAGGAATGCAAAGAATGTCAAGTAGGCTAGCTTTGGTGTCAAGTTGACCGAGCATCGCTCAAGTGCCACAAAAAAAAGAAGAAAAATATCAAAATTAGACCTAGGATCAGGGTGGATTTTCATTTGTTGGAGTTAATTTCTTTCACTCTTACATTTGGTCATTACATCGTGTAATTCTGTAGTAGAATGTTCTATTAGAAAGCCTGAAAATGAATGCAAACATTTGCCCATGTCCTGTGGGATTAGCAGCCTTCTTCAGAGCGGCTGAGGATTAAGATTTTTCACAGACGGCTCAAACATCACATTCTTAACAGGAATAGCGCTCTAATTTAAACTTAAAGACACAAGGGCAGGCTTCGGATGGATAACAGAGGAGACGTGTGCCACGAGATGCTGGATTTTAGTCGGTTTTTCCTTGTTTGTGTGACAAGTGAGTCCACTTTCTTGTTGCTAATACCCAATTAGGGAGATGATTATTGATTGAGGTGTTGAAAGTTGACTGCTAATCTCCCTTCTGTCAGGCTGAGGCGATCAATAGGTGAGTATAATGAGCAAACTTGTTTCTCAGCGCTAATAAACAGAATTAGATTCAGACGGGGTGCATATTTGTTAAACAATACATGGTGGATTCAAGGCTCAGATATCAATGTTTTTTATTTTTTTAGCGGAACAAACTTATTGCTAAAAGAAAAGTTCAGATGTTTTGAAGTCAGGTTCTGTGGAGAGTTTAAATCTGACTGGATTGATAAGCTAATGGATAGTTTGAGGTGGTAAAAGCCAAAGTGCATTGCTGCTGCCAACTTTTACGCAGCTGTGAGTTTTTGCATTTCATGGTTTATATGGGTGTAATGCTAAAGCTAGCACTGTCACTAAGTCAAATAGCAAATTATTATTTTAAAAACAAAAACTATTCCTCTTTTGGGCGTTCATTCTGTGCGTTTTGTTTAACTATTGTCACTTTTTTTTTAACACAGATCGAGTTGTTTTTACCTTCTTGTTGCTAACGTTTCGATCGCAACCTGCGATCTTCCTCAGAGCCACGTCACGGTTGGCGGTTGGCACATAATGGACTGGGACAAAACAAGGATCATAAACACCGAACAACAAAAATACAAAGGTGGATCAAGGAAGCGATAGAAATAAGGAGATGTGGACACACAACCACGAACAGGGATGATGGGGTTTACACACTGGATCATGCATGGAACTGTGTCATCGGCGAGGAGAGCGTGGGCAGCAGGGGGTGACTACGTCCTCTGCTGCCCACAGATAAACGGAGAAGGAAGTGACGTCGCCAACAGTGACGTGGCTCTGAGGAAGATCGCAGGTTGCGATCGAAACATTAGCAACAAGAAGGTAAAAACAACTCGTTGATCTGTGTTAAAAAAAGAAAAAAGTGACAATAGAAAAACTATTCCTTTGTATTAAAGATATTTACATAGAATTTTGGGACAGATCTGTTTGTGCTGCACAATTGAGAGTATTGTAAAGATTTATCGCAATTTGAAGGAACACACGGACGACACGAGGTAGGTCATATCACATCCTTTATTCACTCCAAGTGTCCAAATCCAGGGATTGCAT
Source organism: Aphyosemion australe (assembly GCA_006937985.1). NCBI lineage: Eukaryota > Metazoa > Chordata > Actinopteri > Cyprinodontiformes > Nothobranchiidae > Aphyosemion > Aphyosemion australe. The sequence goes on along the minus strand of SSNS01000169.1, from coordinate 1,100,208 downwards.
GCTTATGAGTACCCGTCCTCATTGGTCTCAGGAGAACGTGTTCTTCCGTGACCGCTTAGACCGGATGTTAACAGCTGTGAATGTGGACAGTCTAGCCTTAAATAAAAGTCCCGCCCCTACTCCTGTCACCTAGCAACTGCTTAAAGAAAATCTATTACAAAATATGTATCCACAATGCTGGATTATTCACAGTTAATTGTATAATTTATTGTATGATTTATGATTTACCAATTTTATGAACTGTAATGAAGAACAAGAATACAAAAACACATTACAGGCCTAATGACAATGGGAAACGCCTAAAAACACAACCACTTCAGGCTTTTACTTTTTCTACAGTCACATTTGAATAAACTAGTCGTTATGCTGCTCTACTGCTGCGTCTCCCGTTTCTACAGAAATCAATCCCGCAGTGCATCATGGGATTTATGGAGGTGAGGAGACCACGGAGACTACACTGCACCCGTTCTCAAAATCGAGGAAAAGAAGAACGCATTTCAAGACCGCATTCTGAGCATTCTTGGAATTTGGACGGTCTTCGATGCAGCGCTGTGACGTCACTGGTCTTAAAATCCGAACTCATGAGCACGCAACCCCTGGATTTGGACACAGCCATTGACACACAAAAGGAACATCCATCAGGTCTCCTCCCACACGTGTCACATCCTGTCTTCTGGGTGTGAGTGGAGTCTCCTGGTGGTTTGCCACAGCATTGCCATTAGGCAGCAGTTAAATTGCAAACACTGGAACTGTTTTCATATGTCAACATTCCAATTTATGACCAGGCTAGCCCTTTTTCAATCTGGTCAGTGCAAATGTCTTTTTACCATGTCAGTTTAAAAAGACATGAACATTTGGCACTGCTGTGGTCCAGTTGGGAGGGTGATCATAAAACTAATCAGTTGAATTAACCCTGGCTTTCTCCAACATGTGTTTGTGTCCTTGGGCAGGATGATCGCTTGGTTAGCCACGCCCACAGCAATAAACGGCCAATGGAGTTATGTCACTCCCACCCATGTGAGACACCAGCAGAAGATTGGAGTTGATAATCAAAAAGCATCAAGGTAAAGAATCTTTTTTTTCACATTTGAACAGAAAAATCTAACAATAATTCATCAAAAAAGTAGCGGTGCACCGATAGATCGGCCGACCCACTCTGGAGACCATTGGACTGACTGGGTGTGGCTGACCACACCCACGAGGAAAGACAGCTGATGAAGACATGTCACTTAGTGGATCTTCTGAGGAAGATGAGTGATCTGAACAAATTACATCTGAAAACGATTTATAACATTTTTAAGCTGTGTTTGCCTTTAGCTTGTCTCAGTTTAAAACCCAATTTCACCTAACTGAGGCTGTTCTAACCAACAAATGTATAGTTCCTAACCTCTCCTAAAATATTTCAGTTTCATTCCTGTAAGAATTTCAGACATTTCAGTGCTCATATTTAAATTTTTAAAACCCTTGTGTGTCTTTTAAACAAGCTGTGATTAAGAGTGAAGGTGAGCTAATGCCACCAATTGCTTCATTATAGCTTGATTATGGCTAATCACTTCCAGAAGGTAATTTTCTTCCTTTTGCACTTTGTTTTACAAACTTTCTGGTGGTTCATGAATGACTGCTGCTGACCTATGAAGGGCAGCTAAACAGTAAAACTGAGCTCATGAGAGAGAATTTTACTTCAAGGACAAAACAACTGCTCTTGACATACGGGTCCAACGTGGTGATTAGCGTTAATACCTCTTTTTAGGTTTGGTTTTCAGATTTCTCCCTTTTGTGCCTGAGAAAAAACTATGAAAGGCAACTAAAACCACTCCAAAAAACCCGTCACCTGTTTGAGTGTAGAGAAAATGTCATGTTGCCTCCTTGTTGTCACATTTCTGTGAAAAGATGCCATGATGCGGTCTCTATGGGCCTGGCTCTGTTTTCATATGCTGCATTAAAATGCACAAAAACTTTAGGAAATATGACACACACTGCAGAACATTAAGGCTCAGACTTGTGGGATTTGTGGCAGTCACAAATATAAGGGCTGTCTACCCGGTGATAAATAAAGCCGTAGGGGCTTTAGCTCTCTCTAAAGGAGACGTAGGAGCTCCCTTATATTCAAATGAGTGCCCTGTAGATTTTACTACCGCGTACCTGCACCCTCCAGCTGCACTAATCAATGTTTTGCATTAACAATAGATCAGTGGCTCAAATGACTTTGTGCAATGTGAATTATGTTACATGTGGTGACAAAGTTATGGGCCTTAATCACATTTGGTGCTAAAATCCCTCCTGGCTGATGCATGAGGTCAGACTGTAGTTGTGCGTCTGTTATGTGGAGCTCTTGGGCTGACGCTGCATGTAATCTGAGATGTGTGCACAGACCAGAGCGACTCATTTTAGACATTATTTGATGCTTTCTGCACAAAACAAATGGACTGTATTCATTGGAGGAGTGACGAAATGTGAAGATCATTTTGATAAAAAGCAACAAATTGGCTTTCAAGTTGCAGATGACTTCAGTTTGGAGCAATAGCTAATCTCAAACGGACTGATGAGCTAACGGCTAGTCCAGACCAGACCAAATTGCATCTCTGCCTTTATAAAGGACCGGCGTCATGCTATTTTACACCCTCCAGAGTAAGGATAGGCCCATATATGATTAAATATTACCATTACTATGGAGATGTCATTTGTTCTGAAATATAATTTTTTTGAGACATTATATCAACCTGGAAATAAGATGCTTGGATTCCATGAAATCCCGCCTCCACTCTTGTGAATTCCAACCATAACGTAGCCCTGACATATTTTAATTCTTTTTAAATTCTACTTAATTTGATAATCAGATTAAGTGGACTAAGCTTCCTTTACTGTTGCAGATTATTATTATTATTTTTTCCTGAGAGTTCTAAACTTTGTCTTTTGGGTTTTGGTTTTAATAAAGCTGGTCTGACAGCTCAAGGCTGGATGAAAGTAATGAAGGTTTGAATATTTGAAACATTTTGTTGGATATTTCTCTTTTCAGAGTGAAATCTGAACTAAACGTGTGAAATCTGATTATTTAGTTCTGGTAAAAATGTTTGGTCCATGTGCCTTTTGGTTTGTCATACCTCTTGCCTTTGTGCCTTGTTTCCTGCAGCACCTGTTCAATCAGCTGATTAGATTCCCGACTGAGTTTTTATTCCAGAGTAAGAAACAAAATCACCTTTCAGGTTTAGTTTAGAGGAAATAAAAACGTCCATGACAGGATGAATAAAAATACAAACTAACGGGTTTGTGTTTACCTTCTTATTTAGAAACCTCTCGACACCCAGATGTCGTTCGCTGTCATGTTGGCTAAAAATCTGTGTTTATGCACCTTTCCTGCCAGCGCTGACAGACAAGCTTATTACAGCTTTCATTCCCAAACACCAGGGTGAAGCAGCTTAGTCTGACAAAAACAAATATTCCATCAACATCCATTCATCCAGCGTCGGGTTGTGGAGGGAACCGATCCAACAGGGAATTCCAGAAATCCCTCTCCCCAGCTTCTCCCTGGAGATCCCTAGGCATTCCCAAAGATCAGAGACAATACATAATCCCTCTGGTAAGTTCTGGGTCTGCCCTGGGGTCTTTTCCTTGTGGGATGTGCTCGGAAAACTCTAGAAGAATGCGACCAGGATGTTTCCCAGTCAAATGCCTGAACCACCTCAGCGGATTCATTTGGATCACCTCTGCCTTATCTCTAAGGCTGACCCATTCCCTCTGTGGAAGCCTTTTGTATCCAGGATCCAGGAACATAGATGGAAGTCCATCAAGAGCTTTGGGTCCAACTAGATGGAGTTCCTCATTACTGAGGAGGAAGAGAATCTCACCATCACTCATGACTCAACACCAAAGTACTCATCCACTTGACAACCTGACAATTGGGATTATCTAAATTTCCTTGAGGAACCAGACTCTCATCCCAGTTGCAAACGACTGGATTGGTTGTTCCAGATCTTCAAAAGAAGAGTCAGAGTTTGTTCCCACTATTAAAAGATCAGGAAAGGATCAGCAAACCTTTTGCATCCAGAAGGAACCGAGTGGTGTTCATTGAGGATCTGGATCGGTGGACCAGATCTTCACTGTTGCAGAATGGCATCATGGGAGTTTGGTTGTCCAGTTTATATGTGTATTGTGGACTTGGAAGCTGTAGGTGGTTGGTACGGAGTCATATACTGTATAACAGCTCCATGAACAACAGGGGTCTCCAAAGTGTGGCCCGTGGGCTATTTATGGCCCTTGACTGCAGAGTTTTGGTCCTGTAGCTCAGGCTGCTGAAGCAGATGTTTCTGCAACAAAAAGTGGCGAAAAACTAAGAAATTTCAAACAAATGTGATGTAGAACTCATGCTTCCCCAAGTTAATCCAGAAAGCCCATAGCATTTTCATATCCTTGCTATCTATTTCTGTTGTATTGGAGCAAGTGCTGGAAACAGTTGAGCGTATTCTGGCCCTCTCTTGTTATAAGGGTTTCTGACTCTTCATGTTGTGTAACAGAATCAGCATTAAAGAAAGACATCCAGATCCTGCTGTTGTAAACAAAAACTCACAAGTCAACACTTTGAGCTGGGTTAGCTTGCACTTTGTCTTCCTTTTCAAGTTCTGGACTTTCATCATTTGCCAGCATCAGTGGAGAGTCTTTACAGGAACACTCCTGCAAAACTTTGCCTGCTCATTTGCAAAGCTAGGTTAAGCTTATGTAAAAGAGATGCGCTCCGAGTACATCGGAGGCCAAGAAACAAACATTTCCCTCTCCTCCCCTCCCCTTGACAGGCGAGTGACAGCTATTTAAATGCAAACTGTCATTAACAAACACAACCCTGCGAGACACCTGCTTTAATCACGGCAACAAAGGCGCAGCAAGTGGCCGAGCAGGAGCCCCCTCTGTGTGTGATATTCAAATGACGGGGAGGTGCAACACACAAAAACAACAACATCAAAGAATAGGCTGTGCAGGGAGAGAGATACGCTGCAGCGTGGGCCTCCTACCACCACCATTAATCAGCTTCATTTTTTAAAGAGTAGAAACCGAGCAGGGCTGAAAGAAAAAAAACCCTTGCTATTTTCCTTCTTTCTTTTAAGATTGTTTTAGAGAAACTGTGTCAGGTAACTAAAATAATCCAGTCTGTGCAGATAGCAGTCTGCTAAAGGGATAGTTTGGGTCTTATGAAGTGGAGTTCTGCTGAAAATTTTGGAACAATTAATATTTTAGGTGTTGCAGATTGCTCTTTGAATGGCCTCAGTTTGGAGAAACAGATTTGTTTCGACAGGACTGACTAGCTAGTAACAGACGAGTGGAGGAATGTGGGTTCCACTGTAAAACTTGTCTAATCTAAGTTTATGTAAACTCCATTTTATCAACTTTTTCAAAAACAAATAGCAATAACTGTCTATAGCATTCTGAGAGCACCCTGGATCAATTCCATTAGAAGCGTCTCAATATTCATGCCAGAAAAACTGCTCAATGTAACATTAAAAAAGCATAAAGTTTATACAATAGTGTTTAAATTGGAAATTTCCTCTAAATCTGTTTTGCTTTGACAGTTGAAGCAGATAGATCGAAGTGCCTCAGTATGTCAGAGTAGATGTACGTTGTGTGAGATACTCCTCCTGTTGCATAGTTAACATTGTTAATTTGGAGCACAATAGACTGGATCCAGTTGGGAAAAAAAAACAACAACACAAAAACTCAATAATTCCCTATAATTGTTCAAGCAAACTCTATTTTATAAATGTTACTCTGTTTCACGTTAAAGCAGGGGTCCCCAATCCTGGTCCTGGAGGGCCGCTATCCAGCAGGTTTTGTGGTTTCTCTGCTCAAACACACTTGATTCAGTGGTTGAATCACCTGTGCAGCAGCTCATCAAGCTCTGCTGAAGCCTGCTAATCACTTGTTAATTGAAATCAGGTGTGTTGAAGCAGAGTTACAACTAAAACCTGCTGGATACCGGCCCTTGAGGACCAGGATTGGGGACCCCTGCGTTAAAGCATCACTAAAGAGTTTTTAAGCTATTGCTTTCAAACTGGTTTCAGTGGTTCTTCAGCCAGAAACTTGAGCAGCACTCTGGTGCCATCTGCGGACCAGAAACAGTGCTTAACAGTTTTGTGGTTTGGGCAGGAACACTAGTGAGACATCTCTAGCTGTTTACTGTGCTGTAGTTAATATAAAGGCTAGCAGTTAGCTTTTTCAGTTTGACAACTGTCAGTAAAAAGCACAAGATGAAGAACTTTGCTTTTTGTCATTGCATCATGTCAGACCCTGGAAGTAAAAGTAAGAGTCTCTGGAGACAGAGCAAAGCGCTAAAACCAGAGTGATCATCGGCGCGGCCTACGCTAGTTTTGAGGGAGCTAAAGGAGGCTACGAAATCATGGACTGATGGTGACCTGGCTTTATTGCTACTGGACGTTTTCGTCTAGTAGTGTGGGTTTTTTTTACTTTGTGACTTATTTCAGTATCAGTTGGCTTGTGTTAGCAATAACTCATTATTAGCACTAGCTACATGTGTACATCCGTTGTAAGTCTGCTTTCACCCAGTAGGAGGGAGAATCAGGAAACTTATTAAGGGTTGCTTTAAAAATGCCTAGCCTTGTGTATGACTAGCCGTTAGCTTATCGGTCAAACTTTAAACTTTTGTTTCTTCCAAACTGAGTTTGTTTGTGATTTTTAATAAATAAAACAGCAAAGAGGACATTTACTGTTACTTTACTTGGTAAAAATGAGATTCATTGGCTACTTAGCTATAGCCGCTCTGATGTAGCCTGGGGTGCTCCTGGCAGGAACACAATAATAATCCTGACAGAATAACTGTAATGTGAAACATTCACATGAACTTCTATGAATCTTTTTTAGAATGGATGGCAGCAATGCTCTTTGATCCTAGCCTAGCCCTTCAACACATCCCAGCTTTCCCTTTAAAACCAAACCTTAGAAGTTGGGCAGAGTCGGCCTGAGTGGCGTTTCTCTGAACTGATTTGCCTCCAAACATGGCCTGATGCATCTTGGGTTGTTGTTATTGTTGTGCCCGGTCATAATTTACCTAAGGAAGTCATTGGGCTGTAACGTTCTGCATCCCTGCCAAGGCCTGCTGTGCACTTGTGACTAATGCACCGCATTTGTTCTTATTAGCTGCTGTCTTTCTGGGGGTCTTTTTTGTTTTTGCTCAGCGCTCATGGAGCTGTGTTTGCAGCGATTTCCTTTTGTTTGTTCCGACTCAAATTTGCACAGATTAAGATCAGCAAATGAAAACAAACATTTCGGAGCATCCCGTCGTTTCTTCTGGTCCCTGGTGCACATATCAGAAAGAAACAGGAAGACAAAAGTCACTTGCTAATATTTAGTGAAAAAATCTTGGATTGGATGATCGAGTCCACCAAATGCAACACACTGTTTACAGATCATCACAAATTTAACACAGCTGGATTTAAAATAGGACGTAATGAGTTAAATTCTGCGTGTGACTCCTCATTTCCCACAAACGAACCCAAACAGAAACAACTACTAAAATTTAAATCCATGTGCGTTTGGATATTTTTGAAGGTTAGATGAAATCCACTTCACCAGCCGCATTTGAGGCACATGTGCTGCTAATCAGCCTAAATCCTGCAGTAAAGCACACATCTGGGCAGCAGATCAGGCAGAAGACGACACCTGCACGGCTGCTGATTGCATCAGTGCAACTTTGGAAGCAACATAACTGTAATTATTAGACATCTGGCACGAGAGGAGGATGCATCAGGAGCCTCTTTGACTAATCAGATTTCATCACACAACTAGCCTACTGCAGATAATTAATGGTCATGGATTACAACTCCAATCTGCCAGGAATTGTTTGACTGTAAATGTTGTCATTTTATGTAAAAACATGTTTTTCTGCACGTATGTAAAAGCTGGAGGGGAAACTGCATGAATCTAATTGATTTTATTAGATGGATGAATGTAAAATAAAGCTTTTTATGGCAGATTTAGAAAGACATGAGGAAACGTTAAAGTTACATTTACACATTCACACATCTGTTCCGCCAACCTTCCCAAAGACAAGACGGAATAAGTCCTAAAAACTCGTGTTTGTTCAGTTTCAGCTCAGCTCTTCTGGGTTTATTAAAGGAAGAAGACCTGGGTGGGAATCTCCTGAAGCAGATATAAAAATACTAAAATTAGATTATTAAAATTGATGCATGAGCAGAGTTTTACGTTCAGAGGAGCTTGACTATCCTACAAAGGCTGACAAAAAATCTGAAGGGTTATTAAATGATTAATTAGTTAGAGAAGAGGAGAAAAGTTCTGCAGCAGCCTGTAACTTTTATTTGAACCAAACCCGTAATATTTATAGGAATGACTGAATAGTTGATCGTCTTTTTAGGGTAAATTCGAGGAGCTCTGTTCCATGTCTCACCTAATCTGAGATCTGAGGATTTAGCATTATGATTATCCATCCATCCACTATTGTCCGCTTATCCAGGGTTGGGTCGTGGGGGCAGCAGCCTAAGCAGAGAGGCCCAGACTTCCCTCTCCCCAGCCACTTGGACCAGTTCCCTGGCCAGCTGAGAAACATAGACCCTCTAGCGTGTCCTGGGTCTTCCTTTAGGTCTCCTCCCAGTTGGACATGTTCGGAAAACCTCACCAGAGAGGCGTCCAGGAGGCATCCTAACCAGATGCCCGAGCCACCTCAACTGGCTCCTCTCGATGTGGAGGAGCAGCGGATCTACTCCGAGCCCCTCCCGGATGACCGAGCTTCTCACCCTATCTCTAAGGGAGAGTCCAGACACCCTGTGGACAAAACTCATTTCAACCGCTTGTGTCCGCAATCTCATTCTTTTGGTCACTACCTAAAGCTCGTGACCATAGGTGAGGGTAGGAACGTAGATCGACTGGTGAATTTACCACAACAGACCGGTACAACGCCCGCACCACTGCAGACGCAGCACCAATCTGTCTATCAATCTCCTGCTCCACCCTTCCCTCACTCATGAACAAGACCCCAAGATACTTAAACTCCTCCACTTGGGGCAGGACCTCGTCCCTGACCTGGAGAAGGCATTCTACCCTTTTCCGATTCAAGACCATGGTCTCAGATTTAGAGGAGCTGATTCTCATCCCAGCTGCTTCACACTTAGCTGCGAACCGCTCCAATGAAAGCTGGAGATCACGTTCTGATAAAGCCAACAGGACCACATCATCTGCAAAAAGCAGAGACCTGATCCTCAGTCCACCAAAACGGATCCCCTCAACACCTTGGCGGTGCCTAGAAATCCTGTTCATAAAAGTATTCCCTACTAAATATATCTCTGAGCCAGAAAGCAGGTGTGACGATGTTTCACCTGGACAGGGCTGGCACTAGAGCTGGTTCTTTAACTACTTGTAGATTATGGTCAAAAATTCTCATCAAACCATTTCTGGCCTCAGAGCATCCAGATGGAGTATCATGATTAGTACCTTCATCAGAAACCTGCCATTAACAGTCCAACATGAAGACAGGGTTCATGGACCATCACACAGCCACCATGTTTTACTGGTGGAGTGATGTTTTAGTGTTGGTCTTACTCCAGATGGAACGGAGCACACTCCTTTTAATTATTATTCAACAGCTCTAAATTTTTATTTTACTTGGTAGACAAGACAAAACCTTCTTCTTCTTCTTCTTCTTCTTCTTCTTCTTCTTCTTCTTCTTCTTCTTCTTCTTCTTCTTCTTCTTCTTCTTCTTCTTCTTCTTCTTCTTCTTCCCACCAAAGACTTTAGGATCATCAAGATGTTTAGATGAAAGTGAGACGAAGGGTATTTTTTATGTTGTTTTTGGTCAGCAGACATGTTTGACTTGGAGATGTCCCTTGTTTCTTTCTCATGGTTGATTAATGACCTCTGACCTTAACTAACCGAGGTCAGCAGGGCTTTAGATGTTCCTTTAGAACACGACATGATGTGTTTTTCTGTTGCTTTTTGAGGTCGTTTAGCCTGGTAGTAACGAGGTCTGTGACTGAATCCAAATCGCAGCTCATTCATGAGTTAACGTGATTGAATTGGCTTTTTCAGCCAGCTTGATTTGGATCGCTTTTGGCCCTTGTTGCACTGCATTGTATAAACATTTTGCTGTAATAATATTTTCTGATGTAGTCAAGTGAAATAAAAGTCAAGCTGTTATTTAATAATAAAATCTATTTAATATTGTTGTCCAAAGCAGACATTTGGCTGCCTTTCATTCCAGAGGAAATGCAGCAGCAGCAGCATAAACTAATCTGATCCAAATCAAACCAAACTTAATGTAAAAATGTGCCCGAGTCGTGACATTGAATAATGTGTGTTTTTAATTCTAAGTAATCATACTTTTAATAAACCAGGTACAGAGTGGAATGTGAACTCACAAGACGTGATTAAATACTCCAGCCTGTCGTTAATTAGATTCCTTCAGGTGTTAACCGGTAATTCCAAGCCCCCCAAAACGGCTAAAGAGGCACGTCGGACCGTAAAGAGGCCGTTTGTTCTGTAAGCAGCAAAATTACCTTGGTATAGACTCACGGAGCTCAGATCAGCAGAGGATTTCAGGAGCTTTTCCTGCTGGCTGATGTGTGAAAATCCATCGTATCCAAGAACAAGACGATCCGGGTGACATTTAGGTGAAGTCACTTTAATATAAAACCATCGATCCCAGCTTCTCAATAACACGTGGTGTTGGTGGGAAACAACTTTATTATTTCTTTTTTTTTCTTTTATTTGACACGTTAGTCGTGATGAGTCTCACAACCTTTTGTTGTGATTAACATTTTCTTCTGATCTCAGGAGGTCAGAGAAGCTCCAGAAATGAGCCGGATCACTCACTTTCTTTGACAACAACCTAAAAAATAGTTTTTTAACAATTTCTTGCATTTCTCTCATTCATTCGGGGCCATCCATCCATCCATCCTCCACTTATATGGGGTCGGGTCATGGGGGCAGCATCCTAAGCAGAGGCCCAGACTTCCCTCTCCCCAGCCACTTGGGCCAGCTCCTCTGGGGAAATCCCAAGGCGTTCCCTGGCCAGACTAGAAAAATACTCCCTCCATTGTGTTCTGGGTCTTCCTTTAAGTTTCCGGTTGGACGTGTCTGGAAAACCTCACCAGGGAGGCATCCTAATCAGATGCCCGAGCCTCAACTGGCTCCTCTCAATGTGGAGGAGCAGTGGCTCTACTTTGATCCCCTCCTGGATGACCGAGCTTCTCATCCTATCTCTAAGGGAGAGCCCAGCCACCCTGCAGAGAAAACTCATTTCGGCCGCTTGTATCCGTGATCTCGTTCTTTCGGTCACTATAAGCTCGTGAACATAGAAGAACGTAGATCAACTGGTAAATCAAGAGTTTTGCCTTCTGACTCGTTAAAAAGACCCTGAGATACTTAAACTCGTCTCTGACTCAGAGAAGGAATTCTACCCTTTTCCGGCTTTTCCGGACCAAGGTCTTGGATTTAGAGGAGCTGATTCTCATCCCCGCTGCTTCACACTCAGCTGCAAACCGCTCCAGCAAAAGTTGTAGGTCATGGTCATTTGGTGCCGTAAATGTTATTGTAATGTGAGGAAATGATAATATTATAAACAATTAATTTTAAGGTAATATTTGTCTAAAACACAAAGTTTAACTTTTTACTCAAAAACCATTAAATTTTTTAGAATTTATTCATTTTAGTATAAATTCAGTGTGAAGATACGTAGACTAAATGTACTCCACCTAAACGAGTAAAGGACACAATTTAGTAACTGCTCACAACTCAGTTCAAATCAAACATTTATTGGTTGAGATCCAACAAACAAGAACACAAACAGCTCAAGAAAAAGAACTAAAGGACGTCTTATATTTTGGTTTCCTTTCAAAAATAAACAGAATAGTCAGAGACTTTAATCTCCGTCTTCTAACTGGTATTTTTCTCCTCGTGAGGAAGTCAGGCCGAGTCATTAAACTCTAACTTGCAGCCAGAAAGCAAAAATAAGGGACATATTTTGCTTCGGCTTAACAACCATCACTGCAGTCTGTTTTCCTGCCCTGAGACATCTGTAAACATCTTTTATTCTAGGAGACATTTGAATAAAAGTGTTTAGTATTCCGTCTGTACTCGGGGTCCATGTAGGTGAAAATAATGACAACTTCATCCCTGCAACAGGTTGAGTTGTGAATTTTTTTAAATAAAGGAAGTAAAAATAAAAGACGTAGGTTGTATGAGATACAAATCCCAGGTTTTTTTTATTTATTTTACAATAAACTAAGAAAAACAGTTGGTGTCAGTTGTCTTAGTCGTTTTTTTCCCCATAATTATATCATTTTTTGAGCCGTACCTGTAATTTCAGTCCTACTCAACACTGGAAACTTGCCTGAATTTGGCTGAGATGTAAGAACCTTTATTTAAATGTGGTCTCTCTGCCAAGTCCTTTTCATATTTATGCAGAATTTTCTGTCTTGTCTTACAGACCTTTAAAAAAAGGGACCCTGACTTTAACCAGTTCTTTCCCAGCTTTAGTGATGAACGCCCGTAACAACAGCTGTGTTTTCCTCCCGTCTTCAGCCATCCCACACACTTGTTCTGTGATGTTTTGGAGTTCAACCTTGGCTTTTTGTCAAGAGCGCACAGAATTTGCTCAATTTATTTGGATTTTATTTTATTTTTTTTGCTTTTTGCTGATTGCAGGGAGGTAATAAGCACCTCAGGGCTGAAGGGAAATAATAGACTTTACCTACAAGGTTGGGAGCAGAGTTTGAAAACACACGCAGGCCTAGCAGTTAGTTTGAAAACAGAAGCCTTTTTATTTGCGAACTTTTACTTAAAAACTTCAAATTAAGTGAAAATAAATCATCTCAATGAAAACTAGCTCAGATAAAGCGCTCAAACGTGCTTTATTAACATAACAAACAGATATTTTTAGCTCACTTCCTGTTTTTTACCTCGAAAGCAAACAACTTTTATTCAGATTAGAGACGTGCTTTCGTCTCCGGTGACTTCTATTTATACTTTTTAAGAAACTTATTTTATTAAGAATCAAAGGATTCTATCAGCATATTTATAACATTTTCCTAGTACTTCACTGGGTTACGAATTTCATTATTTTTGGTGTAATATCCCGAGTGTGAAAGCGAAACCTTAATAGTTTATTCATAAATGATCACTTTGCATCCCCAGGAGTTTGTTTGCTTTTTTAAAAATCAGCAGGAAAATGAAAAAAAGTGGAGAAATCCCTGAAGTTGACACCAGAGATGTTCCAAAGCTTTAAATGAGACCTTTTTATAAACCTACATGTTCAGTGTTGATTATAGAAGTAGGTAAAAAAAACTTTAAATATGATTCTAGCAGTTAACACTAAAGTTGTTTAGTCACTCGTTTTCTTAAAGACCAAGTTTACTTGTTTTTCCAACACATTTGCAAACCTTTTGAGTTGATCTCTGGGGAAAAAAGCTCTGGCACTCCTGTTTCAGGAAGTAGAAGTTAGCCAGAGGACAGGTGAGCAGAACATGGCAGGATTTAAAGTCTTATTTCCTGATATTTTGACATCTCACCTCTGATTGGATAACAGCAACACGACTCTACCACTGACTTTGTTTGCTCTGCAACGTTTTATCTCTACAAATAACACAAGCCTGGAGGAGTTCTGCCATATGGTGGAGTTGCTAATGCTAACGGTTAGCTTCTACTAGCTGAGACGTTCTCTGCTGTTTCCTGGACGCTAAACCAACAACAGCCTTCCCCGTCGTGAGTCAAGATGGGTGAGTCCATAAATGCTAATTTACAGTGTGATGTAGATCTGTGTGACTTTTTCTGACCCGAGTGTTTCCTCATCTATTTTCTATCGGCGGCAAAAGCAGGAAATAGGGGTAGAAGACTATTTTCATGTTTATCATGTTAAATAACCATAACTAGAAGACAGAATTAGACCTAAATTTCCATATCGGGTAGTTTTTGGTATATCGCCCACCTCTACGCTCTACTACAGACAAAGCCCTGATTCATCTCTCGCTCCATCCTGCCATCACTTATAAATGAGATACCAAGGAAGCTGAATTCCTTCAATTGAGGCAAAGACCCAGACTCACGTAGAGGGAATGTTTTACCTTGTTCCAGCTGAGAACCATGCCCTCACAGCTGGAGGAGTCTACATCTGGCCGCTAACCATCCCAGTGCACGCTGAGGGTTTTAGGTGTAAAACGCCACCAGAACTACATCAACTAAAAAAAAGCAGATGAAACCCTGTCCATCCAGGTTCACCAATACGTTTGCCACATCTTATCAGTTAGCTTCTGTAAATTTATATCAAAAAAGGTCTACAAAATAAAATAAATGGACTCCAACAAAAGCTTTTCAGTTTCAAACCTTGAGTTTGCTGATTTTCTGCAGACCTGCTTCTGCTTAGCACGGGGATTTATCTGCTAGCTCAGAAGAAAATACAAGAAAACAGCGTTTGACAGCTTTTTTCCTTTTCTTTACATAAACCCCCGCTGCATGGACCCTAGACGATTCCGGAGTACTTCCTGTTGCGAGAACACATCTCTAACAAATCTCCCACTGAGAAGGAAATGTACAAACGGTAAAGCACTGGACCTAAACTCCACACATGCTCCTGTCTTCTTGTATAAGATGTGTTTAGGGTCTAAATGTGAGCTGTGTTTAACTCGTTTAGGCAAAGATGTGAATGAAAAACACTTCAAATGGTGAGATGGTGTGAAGCAGGAACTACTATTTTAATTTCCATGCATGAACAACCAGATGGGACCATAAAAAGAACTCAACAATCAGTCGCCCCCATTGTTCTGTTTGTTTTTTATTTTGTCGGTTTGAACTATAATCCATTTATTTCATTTACAGCCGACTTTATTTGTTTTTTTATTCTGGAGACATCTGATGAGCTTTACCCTTAAAACTGTTCTCAGTCTTCATATCATCCAAGAAAAAAGCCTGTTTAAAAAAATGTCCTGAATCATGCAGGACGGAGCTTTGCAATCATTATTAGGAGCCTTTTGCTTGAGAGATGTCAAGTCAGATTTATGTGAAATGCTTTAGGAGATAAAACCTCCACGTTCTACATTTTGGCTTCCACGCATCCATTTATGTAATTAACTCGAGCCGCTCCTGATGGCGACGTTGGTTAATAAGCTCCATGTGGGATCGGTGGTGGGGGGGAGGGGGAGGCAGGTGAACTTGTGGCCCCTGGAGATGTTAAACACAGATGAATAGATGCCACAGCACACACACCGCCTAGTAAATCAGATAAAATGTGCAGAGGAACAGGACGCAAATGGGCCCGACAGTGAAAACTCAATATCACCTAAATGGACGGGCCTCTCATGGATATTGGAAACTGGTAACCTTTCCAATGTGGGCTCACCTTTTCTAATGCTCACACACTCCATGTTCATTTACAGGCGTTACCCTCTTTAGGGCCCGTCTCGGCCCCTCAACACCTTTACATGTGAAGCTGGTCCATAATGGGCTGTTGGATAAATGAACGCAGGGGTTTTATAGCTCTGATACATTATTTAGTGGTTGCTAGTATTCCTAGCTGATACAGATGCGATCACATCACTAAAGGACTTTTATATTGATGTAAAAAGGGTCTGAGAATCCAGAATCCAGGGCCACGGAGAAGCTGTGACCTTAACTCCTTGTAGTCTGTCCTTGCAGCGCTTCAGGCCTTAGAAAATATACTTTGTGGTAGTTTCCTTTAAAATTTTCAAAAAACTAGCTTATGTCTGGAGAGAATTCAATGGCTTTTCTTACATTAGTAAACTTAGCTCTGCAGGTCGGTCTAGCCATGCTCTATTGTAGCCTCAGCAGGTCTACCATTGGTCCAGCCAACCCTAGCACTCTCTGTTTGTAGAGAGACGTTGGACAAGATGGCGTCTGCTCAGGAGCGGTGCTCATTTAAAATGGCTTTGGCATCAACTTTGGATAATTTAGACATGAGCCTTTCTTTGAGACATGAGCAGATAGAGGTACTTAAAACCTTTATTTTGAAAAAAGGATGTATTTGCTTCTTTTTCTTTGACGATATATGGCGGACTGCCCCGTTGACTGATGAATATGTCACGTTGTTCGTTGCTCTGATTGGTCCTAGCGCTGCCCGACTGCAGAGGCAGTTTGAAAGACAACAATAAATCCCACCCTAATGACTGAGCTCTGTTTATGTGTTGTAACCAGACTAAATATTTACATATATAGGATGACTTATCAGGCTAATTTATCGGTGGATCCGACATTAAATCAAATCAAAATGGTACGTGACTGAATTTGAAATAGTATCGATATGTCATAATGTGATCAAACTAATGATTTACACCCCTAATAACTATTCTGTTTTATTTCATTATGTAATTAAATGACAATAAACCAGTAATAGGAAATAAAATTGGCCCTCACCAGGTAAGATAACTCACTCATTTACCCACTGCTTTCAGTTGGTTTCACTTATAGCTCTTAACCATATTTTAGCATTGTTGCAAATAATTACCAATCACTTATTAAATGCAACAATCATGAAAATGCTGTTGAGGAAAAAAATCCTTATTATATAAAAGGCAATAAAAAAACAAAACAACAAAAAAACAAAACGTGTAAAAACCAGACAACATTTATCATTAAACACGAGACTTTCTAGCCACAAGGTTTATGTTTCTTTAATTAAATGCTTCACGGATTATTTACATTTCCCAGAATTCATTTGTGTTTCAAGTGTTTGTGTAGCAGATCTTAGTTCGATCACAATCTTTATGACTTTTACGATAACAAACGGGTTTAACCTCTTTAGTGCGATCACTTCCACATTCTGTCATTAAAATAAAACAGTCTGATAATAAACCCATTATAAGGGACGTCCAGAGAGATAACTCGCCCCTAATTGCTTCGTTCTGTGGTCAGTTAAACAAGGTCTGGAGAAACTTGGCTCTTTTGTGACGTGGGAGAATAACGGGATGCTTTTCATGCTGGTTTTTATTTCATGAGCTTTCTGTAACTTTCACCAGCGATCCCCTCGCCCTGCCCTTTTACTCCGTCTATCCATTTCTTTGATTTAAATAATAAAACAGCCATGTTTTCCAAGCAGAGTGTTTGGGTCACTGTTTGCTGTCACAAAGGATTTCACTCCAGAGCGGAGGTAAAAATTGATTTTTTCCCTCTCTCTCAGCAAAGTCACCTTGATTGAATCACAAGATGAGTTCGGGGGGGTTTCTTGGGGAGTTGCTGTAAAGCTTTGATGTGCCGTGTCGTGTGAGGTGTCAGGATAACAACAAGAAACTTCTAAACTCAGGAAAACAAGATTCCCCCCACTTCAGGTGCTCTGATACATCAGGCGCTCAATTAAGAAGCAGGAAAATGAGACCTTCTCCCCGATGGCCGTTAATGTAGAGGAAGAAGTATCTTCTAAGTCATCTTATTTTAGGAACGAAAGCCTAATTAGCATATTCTCCTACTGCACAAGTCTTATTATAAATTGCAAGTTCATCCATTTTCATGGGTTTAATGCAGCGTTCCTACAGAATTCACCAAAGTCCAGATGCTTGGTGCTCTGTCCTTCTGACTGCACTGTAGTGGTAATTAACACCGGTGTTACATCTGGGGAGAGACTCCGAGCCATGTCAGGAAATTAGGCTGCAGAATAATGAGAGTTGAGGGACGTGTAGTGTTCAGCTGGTCTGTGGTGCAGCATTAAAAATCAAAAGGTCTTTCACAGCTAATTGGAGAGGGGTTAAACTGCTCTGCCGTCTCACCCCTGTCCCGAGTCCTCCACCCAAACCCACCCCTAAGAGACAAAGCGCTTCACTTTCACTGTAATCTTGGGTTTCATCTGCACACCAAAGAGTGTGGAAACTCGTGGAGAATCTGTAATGTTTATCTATAAGGGGCCAATTTAAACTACAAGCAATCACATCTTTATTTGCTTACTTTCCAGGGACCGGATCGGCCACCCAGCTGGGTTGCTTTTTAAAAAACTTTTCACAACTGGCCATGAGATACCCGCAGTTTGAATCAATGCAATCTTCCTTCATTTTATCCAAATTAGCACAGCGTGAGGAGGCGCCACCCCCTCTCCTGCCTCTCTGTGGCTACAACGACGGCACCAGCAGCATGACTCTGTGTAATGAGCTCTGCCACGGTCAGCCGCTCAGAGGAATACAGTGAATACACGCAGCCTCTCCTCAGCGTCCGGGCTGGTGTTGATCAGCTGGGTGATGCTACTGAGGATGGCTGCACAGCGGCTAATTACAAACCAGCTGCACTATTTATGTGTGCACTTAGAGAAAAATCTAACCCAACGAACGTTATATAAAAGCAACAGAGATCATTTGTTTAGAGAAGTTGAGGTCGTTGCTCTTGGAGAAAAGTATTATAATATGTTTTTTTTTTTGTTCAGAGTGGTAATGAAAGTTTTTTTTCACCCCGATTTAAAGTTCTTTACCTGTGTGCTTGTTTATCAGGACCACGAAGGAGCTGCAGTCACCTGCAAAGCTACAGTGCTACGAACTGTGCCACCCTTCTCAACAGCAGATACACAAATAAATAAATAAATCATAACTAAATAAGTAAATAAATGCACTAATTGTATGCCGTAGGTAAAAACAGGCACATGGATTATGGTGTTGAAAGGCACCTAGAACCAGCCAGCCGATGTAACCGTCTGGTATACCAAGGTGCTGGAATTTCTTACAGGAATGTACAACTTTCCCTGCAAGAATAATTAAATATAAATTTCACTTGAACTAGCCGTTACCCTGTCAATCATTTATCATCTATTTCTCCAAACTTAGGTTGTTTGAAGAGCTATTGACAGCAGCGGCGATGTTGATTATTCACAGAATTTCCACATAAACATATAATTAAAACGCTGTAATTCATTCACCGTTAAAGTGATGCACAAAGAGGTACTTTTACAACTTGTGGAGGATTTTTCTGGATTTTCTATCACTAGTTACTGCAAAAAAGTTGATTCTGTTCTGTTTTAAGAAGATAGAGACAACAAATGCCAGCATAACTTTTACAAAATTTACATTTTAAATATTGAAAGAGAGTCTTTTATTTTTCAGAACTCTTTTATCAGAACTGAAATGATAAATGGGTCCTTGACTACTGTTAGAGTTAAACCCAACATCACATCAGAGAATAAAGACAGAGCCAAAAGTGCAGCAACAGTGTGTGAAAACAACATTCCCTCCTACTGTTTCCATAGGAGGTAAAGAGTTTAAGAATCTATATGCAAAATAACTTCTGTTTGTTCTTTGCTTAATTAGGGCGCTGCGCCGTTTTCCTTCTGCTGTTATTTTATTTTGTTGTCTTTGTGTTGGCGAGAAATGCTGCCGTCGCCGTCTGTCATTAACAGATGCCACAAAAGGTTTCAGACAGATAAAAGAAGCAAATTAATTCAAGACCTGTATTAGAATTTGAAGTGCTTCCATCTTAGCATGAGTGGGCTGCATTCTTGGAATCTGATTAATTCATTGAAAATGTGTGCAGAAGTGAAGAATTTAGGGAAAAATCAACTTAAAAATGAGCTTTTATATTTATTTATAATAAATATGGAAACGCAAATGCTTTAATGTTTGTTTTTTAAAATCTTAAAACATCCACAGACATAATGGAACGTGGATTTTATTTTTTTTTTCTTCTTTTACATCACAATGACCGCGTGAATCCTCATAATCGGATTCCACAAAAGCATTAGAGCGAGCTAAAATGTCCTTTTAATGTACTAATTCATCAAGTCGCTTTACTCAAAATGTCACAAGACTCCATTATAACAGTCTATCTCCACTTAGAGTTCATCCTCCGCTTTCTTTATTGTTCGTCCCAATTAAGACAGAGGTTACTGCTTTTGTCTAGAGCCGGGGTCTGAAACCTGTGGCTCTGAAGCCACATGTGGCCATTCAGAGCCTCTGAAGTGGCTCCTTGTTATACTTTGACTAAATATTAACCAGAGGGATGTTTATGTTAACATTGAAACAGGAAATTTTGTTAAAGTTGATGTTATCTCATTACCAGAATTAAGAAAAACAAGTTTCCACCATATTCTTTGTTTATGTGACTGCCTGACACACAGTATTAACTGAAAATTCATGAAAAAAATTATATTTTTACACATCTGAACCAAAATATATATATGCAGCTTTGCACATTTATTAAAATTCACTCAATTTTAAGACATGAATTATAATCAACAAATAATTATTTTGCAACAAAAATGAGGAATAAAAAATACATACATACTCAAAGTCAAAAATGTTGGTTTTTAAAGGTACAATATGTAAGACTTTTACAGTGAAATAATAACAAAACAGTCGAATGTGTCAGTCATGTTGGAAGGAAGGTTACATTGAAACAGGTTTCCTTCTTAGCCGACTGGGGGATTGTCAGTTTTTTTCCTTTCAAAAAACAACCCGTGGGGTTGCTGAGTCAGCGCTGAGCTAACGCTGCAGTGTTTTGTAAAGAATCAAAGCCAGCAAACAGGAGCGACCCAGAAGTTATCCTTGTACCCCTAAGAAGCCACGGCATCTTACTGTTTTACTCGAATATCTGGTAAAGAAGGCTAGATGCTAACATTGAGCTAACAATGCTAGTGGTGAATCAGAAACAAATAGTCAGCTCAAGTTTCTTAAGCTCTTTTTTTGATTCCCAACAACTGGAAATACTTATCAACTTACTGTGTATGACTTGTTTTTGCTCTTCATCTAGATTCTTCTGGTGCTGATCCATAACTGGCAACAGGCAAGAAACTCACAGAACGGGAGTGAGCAAGTCACTATTTCATTTAAAAAATGGACTGCAGTACCTGAATTTTACCACAGGGTGTCCTACTTACTTCACTCTTACATAATGCACCTTTAAAAACATTGTTAACTCACAGCCTGATGTGTCTTTATATGTTATTTTAAGGCATTATAATGAAAACTAATGCTATATTTAGGTTTATTTGAGCAATATTTCTTAATTTTCTACAAAAATGTGAATACAATAAATATCTCCACACGTGTCATTTCATTGTACAGAGCTATAAAGTTTATTAAGTCCTATTTAAACATAAGCTCTAAATCTGAATGGTCAAGTTGAGTTTGTGGCTCTATAAAAATCATATTTATTATGAGAGGTGGTAAACCGGCTCATTCAGTCATAAAGTCCCTGAGAAATATTTTAGGGAAAGGCTTTAGCAAATAAAGCTTCCCCTGATTTCACTTGAACAGAGAATTTTTCACATGAAATCAAATAAATGCATTTTAATGAGAATTTAGCTTCAACTAAACCACACGTGTCGCTGCAACTGGAGCTACTGGACAACAAACCACAGTGATCATTCAGTCAAGACTGGACCCTTTTATTGTTAAATTCAAAAGGAAATAAATTAAAGAATTCCTTGAAAAGGGCTGCTGTTTGAAAAAAATACAGTCAATTTGACCCTTTTTAAAATCTTTTAAAGTCCAAATCTGCTCTTACATTCTTTTTGTATTCTTTGTCTGTTTAGAGGCCAGAAAGGTTTTACTTAGAATCTCATGGAAATCTGTCCTTGTTCTAATGAGCTCTATCTTCTTTTGTGGTGGGACAACAAATTAGACTTCAGGGTTTTAAAGCATTCGGGATGGAAGGGAGGAGGGAGGGAGAGGGAACTAGTTATATATTTATATATATATATATATATATATATATATATATATATATATATATATATATATATATATATATATATATATATATGTATGGAGACACCTTTATCTCTCTCTTTCTCTATTTTATAGTTTTATTTACAGTAGTTATTTATAATTTTTTACCTACTTATCGATCTATCAATCTGTCGATCTTTTTAACACCTTAATCTAACTGCTGAAATGTCTCCTCAGCCTTCATTAGTGTCTACAGGAGTGGTTCATCACTAAATCAAACAGATCAGCTGTGTTCATGATCTAAAACATGCTGGAAGCAGACTGCAGCACTAGCTTGTCAGCTCCATTTACTAAGTCCTACAGGGAGTGGTCCGCCACTCAGAAGTTGCAAATGCGGTATTCTGGCCACAGAGGGCGGTGAGGATCTGAGTAACATTTCATTAACCCTGTAAAGAGTCATTTTAGCACATACTGGCTCAAGAAAATGATTTAAAATATGAAAACGTTGCATAGTATGGCTTTAAGTCTTTGTGAGTCAGAAAGCTTAAGAAATGTGAGAGAAATTTAGGAGGAATTGCTGAGTTACAAACCAAAGTTGTTACAAAAAACAGATAAAAATCAATTCTGACAGGAATTAGGATCAACTGTTAACAATTGTGACTGATTTGCAGCAAGAAAATTAGCTGGAATGCTGCACAAGTGTTACAGTCTGGTTGTGGTTTTGACACTATAAGTATGAGTTGTGACTGGCTGTAGAAACTTGTGGCAAACTTTTAACAAGAAGATTTGCATGAATGTTGAGCGAACATCTCAGTTCATTTGCAGTTTGCTGATGATCGATTCAGTGCGATTCCAGCAGGAAATTTGCTCGTTTAGCATTTCCAACAGCGATAGCTCAACGAGACACTTGCTTTACATATCATGTTACGGCATATATCATATTATTGCATGTGTTCTAGTTTTCCTCCACACTGATAGAAGGTGGGTGAAAATGTGCATCCCTTCAATCCACAACAACATTTAAAATTAGACACTAGGAGTGAAAACCGTGCTCCTTTTCAAGAGACAATAAACTTTAATTTACAGCTCATGTATTGAGACTGGGTTTCCTTCTATATTGTAGCTTCCAATTCCATTTCCACAGCTTTCTATAAAAGAGGAAACATGCGTGTGCATAAAAAATGAGCAGAATTCATTCGGGAAAGGGCTCAAAAACTGGACAAATCCAAGGAAAGTACAACAGCACAATGAGCAGAACTTGACTGAGCAAGAATAGCAGAACAAAGAAGCGGGGAACGTTGACAAGGACCTGGCAGGAAGCAGCAGAAAACCTGAAAGCATGCAAACCAAAAGATGTGCTTAACTAAAACAGGACCAGAGAAAAACCAGGGAACAATGAAACAAGATGAAAGAATAAATAAATCCACCAATCAATTCAACTTATGCATCAGTTACAATAATAAATGACTATCCTAATCTGCAGTAGAGCTAAAAGTTGCTCTCATCCAGCTCCATCTGTATTCCACTTAATTTAATGAGTGGTTCAGCCCTCGGGCCGTTTTCAGGACCATTCTTCCTTCTTATGACAGCTCAGGCCTGGTGTGTTATATAGGTAACACTCATGGTCACCCATCTAATTATAAGTGGATAATCATACGATCCCTTCAGGGTAAAGAAAACAGTGAAAAAAGAGAGTGAGAAAGCATTGATCAAGAATGTGTATCAAGAAAATGAGAAAAGTGAGGATTTTTTAAAGATCTCGTTATAATAAAGCAAGTAGCTAAAGAAGCTCAGCATCAATGCTGAGAGAAATGTGAAATCAACATTTCTGTACCTGACAATTATAACAATTTAAATTCTCAAATGTAAAAATTATTTGTTTAGACCTTAAAATGATGATGCAGATGTTTAGAAATGGTGTTCCATAGAAAAGCTGCAGGTCGTAAAAGGTGCTAATTCCTAACGAGCTAATTGCTGCTCTAAGCAGGACCAAGAACAGGTTGGTCTGGTGCCATAATTGGCTCCAAAATAAAACAAAAACATGATATTAGCATGTGCAAACCTTTATATTCGGTTATGAACATTTTTGGGTTTTTTTGCAATCACAAAAAGCAGCAGCTAGCTGTAGCGTGTCCAGGGTAGCCTGGGGGGCTTCCATAAGAAAACTCCTAAATGTCCTAAAATGACTGTAGTATGAAAATAATGGCCTCAAATTCAATTTTAACTAGAAATTTAAATCATATTTAATAAAATACATGTCCCACAATGCACTACCCAGGCAGCAGACATAGGTGGGCCCCATATGGAATATATATGGGCAAGCCGTACGGGTCCGCGGTTTCCACGGTGGCCCCATGGGGGTTTGCCCAGAAAGATTTTTGCAAAAACATAGATTTTAACGGGCCCTACATAGGTTTTCAGAGGGTGGGGCCACCATGGAGACCGCATTCAAACCCTGTTGGGACCCATATGGCTAGCCCATATATTATATTATATATTTATATTATATATTATTTATATATATTATATTATATATTATTTATATATATTATATTATATATTTATATTATATATTATTTATATATATTATATTCCATATGGGGCCCACCTATGTGTGCTGGCTGGGTAGGACCGGGGACTCATCCCCTCAGCTGCTGCAGAGTCAGAGTTTCTGCAGTGGCACTTTTTTTTTAAACAGAACAAACTTAAAGCCAAATTCAGTTTTATCTTCTTAATAATGCAGTTTAAGGCTGACAAAAGATGCAACTGTAAAATACTGAGCTGCAGTGTTTAGTGCTCTCCTACAGTGAGGAACAAGTATTTGATCACCCTGTGAGTTCTTCCACTTAGAAATCATGGAGGGGTCTGAAATTCACAATGTAGCTGCATTCCCAAAACATTCAGGAAATCACATTTTATGATTTTAAAGAATTACTTGTGTTCCTTATTGTACATGCAAACCACTTAATTGTTTTTGAAGGATTTTTAACCGTTTTCATGATGCGGTTAAATGTTTTGTTTTGAAATAATGTTTCAAGAGAAGCCGGCATGAGAAATCCAGAGTATTAGCCCATTTAAAATGTAATCTTTTAAAAAATATATCAGTAAATCATGAGTGTTCTGGTGTCTAAACATCTAGTTTTTAGAATTTAGGAAAAAATGTTCTCTTACCAGGATTTTAATTTTAGCTCCCAGTTTGACACCCCTGGACTAGCCGTTAGCTTCTCAATCCAGTTAGAATAAAAACATCTATTATTTACTACTACTGCTCTCGTAAATATTTCCTCCAGAATAAAAAAGATCCTGCCTGAAAAGTTGGGTCAGCGGTCAAGAATCAGGTAAAATCACCTCTAAAGGGACCAGGAGTTTATTCCAGCTGTGAGTAATTCAGTGTATGGTTGCTATTAGATTACTCTTTTCATAAATCCATTATATTAAAGCAAAACCAGGGCTGCAGCTGCAGCAACTTAAATCTGCATTCAGTCTCAATAATGAAATCTGAAAGAAAGCCCTTGAGAGATTAGGGATTCCCCTTTGCCAACAGATGTTTGTAAAATGAAAGAGTTTTAAAGAGAGTAGGCTGGAGAAGGCATGGGTAGGCAAGGCAAGGAAACAGCTACGCTGTAATCTTGAGATGGAAGGAAAACCTTTGAGGTTTTTTTTTTCCGCAGTGGGCGTGAGAGGACGACGGAGTGGGCCGATTTCTACATTGTAAATGTATTAGAGTGCAATCCCCGAGCAGAGGAGTGCTGCATCAGGATCAGGACTTAAACAATGTTGCCTTGTCTTTATCTTGCTGCCACACTCTCTGACAGCCCTGCAGGAATCGACTCGCAGTCTCTTATTCCCAAAAGCCTGAATCACAAACAGCTCCCACTCATTGAAGTGCAACTTCATTACTGCTTAAAATATGCTGCTCCGACTGATGCGTGGCTCGTACGTGTCGTCGTATTTGCATCATGATGGACAAGTGATCATTTTCCCCAGTTTGTAAAGTTAGGACAGTCCTCGACCTTGACCGATGATAAAGCATCAAACTCAAGAAAGAAATTGCCTCAAGATGGGAGATGCAATCTTCGATTTGCCCGCTGTACAAATTCGACAAAAAGAACACTTGTTAAAGACCTCCACTTTATTGGGCTGGAGCTGTCACATCTGATTAGGCTCACTGAGGCCGAGTGGGCGACCCGGGGACAGCGGGGGACACCAAGAGATTGGTTGGCGCCAAACTTCTGACACCAAAAAGCACCTCTCGCTCTGTTTTCACCAGACAATGATTCTAAAGAACGTGACTTATCACAGCAAATGTAGCCACAAATACAACAATGGAGCTGTTAAAAACCCAAACGCGTTGAGAGTTTAGCGATCCCCAAAAAAACTACAATCAGGAAGAGAAGCTTTCCCACAAATGAACACATAATTGTGCGCTGACAGATGAGTCTTAATTGTTACCCCTGGCAAACGGGACTTCACACAGCAGAACAAACGCTCCTCTCCCGGCGCCCCGTTTGATGCAATGTGACGATGACCTTGGTGCAGCGCACCCTCTGCAGGATCCACAGGAGTTTATCTTGACAGACTCCCAAAGACTGTCTCTCAGGTGTCGCGCTGATAGACCAATTCATTTAACTCTGTCACGATCCGCGGCTTTAGAAGCTGCTGCTTGATGAATCTTTATTGTTCTTGTGGCTGTCTGGCTGTTTGTGCTCCTTTAGCTGTATTACTGCCTTTAGAGAATTGCCAAGCCAAAAAAAAAATGGCCTGTTTGAGTCGGTACAGTCTTACGATGGTAAAATTACCCAAACAATGCTAAAAAACAAAATAATAATAAACAGCATTAACTTGTCTTGTAATGCTTAGTTTTAAATAGTTATTAGCATTTACACTAATTAATGGTGAAAATATTATTTCAAATAATTCGTTTTTATTTTTAATTTAATTTTTGAAGCCTGTAACACTGTTTTAATTCTTATGAATCCTTGTTTTAGTACGCTGAATCCAACCATACAATATTTATATATCTACTTCAGACTCATACTAATAACGCACCACAAAACCCTAGACAGGAACCAGTAGACTTTGTATTGTTGAGCTCTTATCTCACCTGGCTGTGACATGTGAATTGTTGTAATCAAGAACTTTTTAACTTGGAATCACCTGTTACATGAAGCACCTGTTACATGAAGCACCTGTTACATGAAGGACTTAGATTCACCACCAGAAGTTATTCAGAACAAATAAACTTTTCTGTTTTTGTGACATGGTGAAACAGGCAGAATGATGCTAGGTTTTTTTGTGCATATTTGACCATTTCCTTTTTACCAGAATCTACCCAACTTCTAATCATTGCCCCTGATTGGTCAGTGTTTACAATCCCAAGTCTGAAATTTAAACTATATTGGTTGTGACATAACCCAACTCTAACTCAATCCAACCTAGCCCAGCCTTCCCACTAGATGCATAAGGAGCATGTAACGTAATAAACACGTTTTACCCGCAAGCTCGCTCCCACTGTTAGAGTTTCAGATGCAAAACTGCAGCAAAAGGGTTCCAAACAGTTGGTCCTGCGAGGTCACGAAATCACAGGAGAATTGTAACACCACGCGTGATTTCAGCAGTTCATACGATAAACAAGGAGAAAGATGACAGCGTATATTTAAAAAGATCTGTGATTTGTTTTCTGTTCCGTTTACCTCGGCTACGGAGCTTTCAATGGAAATGACATACTTTTTTCACTAGTTAAATGGCTGGAAATGGTAATGTCACTTTTATTTTGAAAGTTTCCAGATGTTTTACACTGCTTTTGTGTTTGACTTCCTGTCTGGTCCAATCTGAACTTCGGAAACGTAGCACGTAAAAAATAGACTCAAAGCGTAAGCAACACGTCCCTAAGCCTCTGGGACGCTTCCAAACCATAACACTTTGTGGCTGGTGGAAACGCACCCATCCACTACAGTGGCAGATAATTGCTGCGTACTACGTTTTGCGGCTATTACGTGATGCTTATGTGTCCGGTGGAAATGCCTGGTACTTCAATTCAATCCAACCCAACGCGGTTAACCTAACTCAACTTAACTCAACTGAACTACTCTAAATCAATCCAACCAAACCCAACTTAGCTAACCTAACCTAAACCTAACTCAACTTAATCCATCTCAGTAAACCTAGCTAAACCCAATCCAACTCAGCTAATTTAACCCAATCCAACCAAACTCCGAGCCAAACTCAACAAACCTAACCAAATGTAGCAAATCAACTCAACTCAACCCAACTAACCTAACTTAACCCAACTCAGCAAACATACCTGAACCTCATTTATGAAACTAGTTTCAAACTCAGTGTTAAATAGATTAAAGACAAAGTAAAAACAAACAAACATTGTAATCTAGGAATACTCAAGATGAATGAACACCAACTAGAAATGCTCTAGTAAATTATTTTTATCAATAAGAAAAAGAAACAGTCCTGGCCTAAATAACAGTGTGTAGTGCAATAAAATTTAGTTTAAAGAAATATTTGTGCAAATTAGATTCCAGCTCACGGGTTTCACCATGAAGATTTCCCATTTGAGGTTCTGATTACAAATCTGAGGGCATGCTTTATAACGAGATAAAACAGATTTATACTTGTCCCTTTTTTTTAGCAGACCTCAGGGGGAATCTGTAATTTCTTACCCAGGTGCAGTAACTTTTTCACTGTGACATTGCTCTTCCCTTTTTATGAAAACTGCCCACTTGGGATTTGGGAACTTTGAGTCCAGGCAGTAAAACTGAAAAATAAATGTAATAAAATACAGATATGACATTTCAGCTTATCCAAATGTTTGAAACCAAAGCTTTTCTCTTGACGATATATGATAAAGAAAATTATTTGACTGTAGTTTATAAAGTGGAACTCTTTTTCTACCTGATTACGAGTTTGAAGTGTAAAAATGAACAGAAAGTCTCTGTAAATGTCCTTGATGTCAGAAAAACACCACAGTCACAATGTTTCACGCATTAAGGTCAACAGCCACATTTAATTACATAACACATTGATCTGTGCACTCAAAAGGAATGGGCCAAAATACCACGAGATGCTTCATGTTTTGGTATCCTTGATGCTACAAATTGAAGACACCAAGCAACAAAGAACCAACATAGTTACTGAGAACAGTTTTCAAATTCATGTTCAGTGTGTTTGAGTCTTTTGGCCATTTTATAACATTCACAGAGGAAAACTATACTGTTACCTATGGTACATGCACTGCTTGGTCTAGCTGGTGGTGAGAGGAGTCAGTTTAAAAAGCAAAATAATAATATTTTAGGTTAAAGGAAAAGGATAAACATCTCATTATTTAGGATTT
Organism: Aphyosemion australe; assembly: GCA_006937985.1. Taxonomy (NCBI): domain Eukaryota; kingdom Metazoa; phylum Chordata; class Actinopteri; order Cyprinodontiformes; family Nothobranchiidae; genus Aphyosemion; species Aphyosemion australe. The sequence continues at coordinate 1,071,267 of SSNS01000169.1, read as the reverse complement.
TTAAATCATAATTTGGTGTGCCTATTTCCAAGTTTAACAGTATTAGTAAATTCTTAAAAAAACAAAAAAAATTCTAACTTTGTTTTTGTTATTATATATATTATATATCATTGCAGAGTATTATGATTAAAAATGATGTGATGGTGTAACATTAGCTGATAAATGGTTCATTAAAAAATGTCAGTTTTTTATAATTTTTTATGACGGGTTAAATACATAAGTCTGCAGGGTATTTTATTTTGAAAAACATAAGATAATTATATTACAATGTGAAAATCACATAAATGTGGTACAGATGAGCATCATTTGTATTATACGAGTAATAATCCAGATGTATTTATTGACAATGATGATCCATCCAGGAGCCAATGAGAAACTGATTTGCATGCAACTGCACTGTGATGCATTAAATGCTTTTTTATTATTAAATGGTCACTACATCCAGAATCTGTTTTTTTTTTCTGGGGAAAAATAAAATTTCCATCCAGATGTGAAACAGAAATTCATGTAATGGCACTATTGTTCACATTCACACATCAAAATACAAAGGAAAAACATTATGAAAATGGTTTAAAACATTTATTTTTTTAAGTTCTTCTTAAAGTAACGTTTTTGCTTCACAACCAAGATTTAATGACATCAAAGTCAAGAAAAATCAAACTGAGTGTAGAAAAAAAACAGAGAAACAGCTTCCTGATTTAGATTTTCAGCTCAAAATCAATAATAAGAATCTTACAAAAACTTAAAAGCTCCACTTTTTCTTATTTATCTTGTCACAAACTTTTCATTCAAGGAGGTTTGTAGTTTCCTCACTGAGCATCCATGATCGAGACTGTCTAATTCTTTTAGAGCAGGCTGCCTGTGCTGGTTAGTTGGCAAATAGAAGCTGGATGATCTGATATCCAAAAATGTCAAGCTATTCTTTAAAGACTTCATTTATCTACTTCCTGCTTTAATCTCTGTGACCTCACAGCTTCGAGGCGGCACAGACGTGTAGAAATTACAGGACGGTGACAGAAGGAAGAACAATGACCAGAAATCCATCCTTTGAAAGATGATTCCTACAGCAGAAGACATTAAGTGATAAGAATGATTTAAAATTCACTTTGAAAGGTCAAATACAAACACAAGTTCAGAGATTTGAATTCTGCATGAGAAGTAATTTTGCCTCCTACTCTATGGTAGCATCTTCTCTGCACTTTTTATGTAAAAACTACCATAATTTGTATTTTTTTTTACAAATTTATTTTCAATAAATAAAATAATCGTTTCATCATCAGAAACTAATCAAGGTTAAGTAAACATTCACTCTATAAGCTAATAATTAAAGAAAAAACACCAAGAGGTGACATTTTTTATTCCTTTTTACTGGTTTATTGCATTTTTGTGTGTTTTCTGGGCGATTTAATGATTCTGCAGTATGGAGCTAATGGTGCTTCTGCTCTCTGTACAGTTTTTGTGCAGCTTCATCACTTTTCATGGAACAGAAGCTGATGCCCTGCCCAATACACTGATGCCCGTTTGATGTTTGATTTATTTCTAATGTTTCAAATTATTAATGTTTTTGATAAAACACATACAATAAAATGATTTGATTATTAGATTGATGCAGGGGTTTAAATCTGTGTTTAGCAAGCCAACCTAATGTACACAATCACAATTTCACCTGCTGTTGTGTAAATGGAATAGACAACAGGTAGAAATTATAGGCAATTATCAGGACATCCCCAATAAAGGAGTGGTTTTGCAGATGGTGACCACAGACCACTTCTCAGTTCCTCTGCTTTATGGCTGATGTTTTGGTCACTTTTGAATGCTGGTGATGCTTTCACTCTAGTGGTAGCATGAGACGGAGTCTACAACCCACACAAGTGGCTCAGGTAGTGCAGCTGATCCAGGATGGGACATCAATGTGAGCTGTAGCATGAAGGTTTGCTGTGTCTGTCAACGTAGTGTCCAGAGCATGGAGGCGCTACCAGGAGACAGGCCAGTACATCAGGAGATGTGGAGGAGGCCGTAGGAGGGCAACAACCCAGCAGCGGGACCGCTACCTCTGCCTTTGTGCAAGGAGGAACAGGAGGAGCACTGCCAGAGTCCTGCAAAATGAGGGTTAAGTTATATCGGAGGTTAATAAGGATTACATAAGCACAATGGTGTGGTGAGACAACTCAGCACAGCATACTAGACTTAATTTAGCTTGAATCACTTGACTAGACATGGCTTGACTCCAACTTGACTTGACTGGCTTGACTTGTTATGATTGGAACAGGCTGTGGGCTGTGTGAAGGAAGATCTGACCCTGGAGGTGTGGCTGCAGGGAGCTTAAGTCAAGATGAACACAGGTATAGATAATCAAGCGAGTACAGGTGAGCACAGTTTGGTGATAGAGGGCAGAGAGGCATGAAAACAGTCCAGGAACTTAAATCATGAAAAATCTAGCCGTTAGCATTTTGATCCAGTCAGATTTAAGCTATGTGTCTCCAAACTGAGGTCATTCACACAGCTACAGCAGTTATGAACTCCAATTCAAGATTTCCTGTTAATTAAGAATTCCTTTATAAAACGATAGAAAACAGAGTTTCTCCTGTGCTGCTTTTCTATTTGAACCCCGTTTTAAAGTCTTTCTCCAGGATTTTAGACTGAGGGCAAAAACTCTCTGGTACGACTGCAGTTCCTCATGTTGTCACAACCTTTGCTTGTATTACACCAACAAATCACCACAAGCAGCTGAGTCTGGCAGAGCGAACTTATCTCAGAGCAGCTGGAGTAGCTCATCGCCAAGCAGCCAGTGTGTGTGAGAGAGGAATGAGTGGTTTTGCCTGGTTCAGCAGCGGGCATGCGGGTGTTAGATGAGTCATTGATCCGTCTCAGCAGGCTCTTCCACGGTGCGATTCCTCTCGGTCGCGAGGCCCCTCCCCCGCCGCACCATTGACTTTCTGCCATGATGTTCCGCCATCGCAGCAGGGCCTGATATGTAATGATCCTCTGATGGAGGAATGCTAGATTTATCACTTGCCGGCAGATGTGGCAGTGCAGGATCTGAGGAGGAAGCATGGGCCAAAGCTAACTGAACAAACAGTATTAGCTTAGACAGGAAGGGGAGTCTGACTGACAGGGAGAGATATTCAGGAGAGATTCTGTGACAAAATGACAAAAAATATCTGCGCCCACAAGAGGAAGAGAGCCAATCAAAATTTACATTCTGTCAAAACTTGGTGACTTGGTGAGAAAAGTTCAAATTTAAACGTCACTCCTCAGGGTCCTCACTTCAGCTCAGTTAAATCTTATTTCAACACATTGTTCTGTAATTATGTGAAGAGCACAACAGACATTAGTTTACATTATCTGTTAAAACAGCTCAGAGCGATGGTTACCTGGCTAAAGTGCCTACTTTTGTAATAATTAACACTACGACACAATGTTTGTAACAAGGAAAACCAAGATCAACAGAAATGTTAAAGCTGCTGCCAGTGGCTCATTGGGTCTCCATGGTGACCACAAGTGGCTCTTCAGGATGCCCATGGTAACCAAACACTAGTGTCCCTTAAGCCTGGTCCACACTGGAGGCATCATCTGCGCAGAACGGCAGTGGAACGTTGCTGCTTCAAATAGACTCCATCGTAGTCTACGGCAGTGGTATTTAATTCTGGTCCTGGAGGGCCAGGATCCAGCACGTTTTAGTTTTAACCCTGTTTCAACACACCTGATTTCAATCAGCAGGTAATTAACATAACAGGCTTCTGCAGAGCCTGATGAGCTGCTGCACAGGTGATTCAACCACTGAATCAAGTGTGTTAGAGCAGAGAAACCACTAAAACATGCTGGATATGAATTGAGTACCTCTGGTCTATGGGGTTGATCCAAACTGGCCACGGCACAGAACATTTCAGGCGCATCCCAGAAGCAGCTTGCTGTGCCGCTAAAGATAGGATCAGGTTCTATTTTTGCTGCAAGCTGCTCCTCCACACACAGTTTCAGCATAAAACATCTGGTAATTTTCACAATAAAAGACTATTGCAGCAATGGGATTTCTTATCTATGTAGATTACGTCAATACATGGGACCTAACGGCTTATCTTTCAAGAAGTGCAACAGTGTGTTTTTTATGGCTTTAGTCCTGGCAGTGGAAAGACACAACATGATATACGAGATCAAGCAGTGATATCAAACGTGATCTATCTTGATGGAATAAACAAACCTGTAACCATTGAAGTCTAGAGGGATTTTGTGATCTTGCAAGTCCAGCGAGGAAGATGGCGGAGAAGCCACTCTGCAGCTGAGACGCTCCCTTGGTGTGGATTGACGCACTGCGAAGCACGCGAGTAAATCTCCCGCTGACGTTCCGCACCGCTGATGCTTAGACTTTATAAATAAAAATCTAACCTGTCATAGATTACTTCTAGAACAGCCTCAGTTTGGTAAAAGAAAGAATAGCTGAGTTTGACAATAATCCCATTGAGTTTAATATTTTATTTGTACATTATTGTTTCATATTCAGACTTTTTGGAACTTTTAAAATGAGAGTTCTCCCTTCTGTTTAGACAGTTCAAGCCCAAAGATAAAAGTAATCACAGGTTGGGACGGTTGCCTAACCTCCGTCTGGAATAGCAAAGGAGAGAATATTCAATAATAGATGAGGGGAGGTTTTTGTAGGAAGAAGCTTGTGTCTCTTTACCAAACAGCAGAGAAAACACAAAGAAACAGACCATGACTCAGCAGTTTCCAATTGACACAACGTCTGTTTCCATTAACAGCAAACTGGACTCTCCAAGGTTCGGCTCAAGTTTCCGACGCGCTGTTTTCTGACTCAGAAGTCTCCAAAAAAAAAGAACATACATGAAGCCTTGCTTCAGAAGGAATCCTTGTGCTTTTTGGTGAATACAAAAGCATCCTGAGTGTGTTCTTGCCTCAAGCTAATGATCTAAATTACATCTGAGAAAAAAAAACTGCACTGTAAGTTAAAAAACTGACTCTAAGGTCGAGTTATTATGTGTCCCTTCATGTGGCACAATGCTGCATTAAATAGCTGTCTAACTCATTTTGACTAGAAGTAGAAGAAAAAAAAGAAAACAATGTCAAAGGACACCGAGAGAGATGTGTTAATTTACTCAAAGCTTCGGGAAGAGTTAATTAAGCCCAGCTACAGCGTGGGGAGAAAGTGCTGAGTCCTGGAGACACAAAATATTTATTCATCAGCCCATTAATGTTTAATTCTTTTTTTTCTTTCTATTTTTAAAGTAGATGGGGAGGGAAAAGGGAAAAGCTTTGAACATTTGACCTTATATGTAAAAGTGTAGGCTAAAAAAGCCGTAGGGATTGTCTTAATCATTAGCAGAATAAAAAGGAATAGTTTCAAATTAAGATTATTACTGCAGAAGTTGAATAGTTTCATTTGTGGAGTGGTTTTTTAAATAATAACCAGTTTTTTCAAAAGATTTTTTATTATTATGAGCATAAAAATAAAAAAATACGACCACATACATTTGAACATTAAATACAATTTACAAAAAGGGGGAGAAAAGTGGAAAAGAACCAAAATATTTTCCATCCAAGTCCCATCCTATAGGTACACCTCCCATTTGCCCAGGAGCCAGATTTTATTTAAAGGTAGAAAACAAGAAAAGGTGTTTTCCTGAATGAAGCATAAAACGCCACCGCTCCATCAATCACACGTGTTCGGTGCCAGAAAGCGCCGCGGCCGAGGAGGAAACAGTCCTGTGCTTGATTTGTCTGCGGCCTCATTATGTGGCAACAAACGAGTCGCCAATCATGAGAATATATTGTCTGGTTATATCTCAGGAACTCATCAAGTCAACCCAATTAAAAGCCGCAATAAGAAAGACATTGGCAGCGAACATGGCTCTCATTCAGTTAATTCATGATTGCCAATTAAAATAGAATAGCGCACAAAGTTGTAAAGCTGTCAGAAGGGCCGAGCTAAATTACCCTTTTCCACTTTGAATGATGGATGTGTTCATTGCTCTCCCTTATCTTATTTATTCTCTGAGTGGAAGGGGACGGGCGGAGGGAGCAGAAACGGGTTAAAAGAATGTGACGCCAGTAAAAGAAAGTTCCTCCTTTTGGAGGATCAGATGCTCCTGGTGGAAAACTGTCAGGCTTATGAGGAAGATAAACCTAATCAAACCACGAACGAGGTACTAGATCAATGCAGGTGAATCAGAGCCAAAAGAGTGAAGCAACACTTAGTGTTGATATTACACTCCTACAGCTGGATTATTGTTATCTCATGTTATGAACTATTAATCATCAACGTTAATACCATCACGCATAAGTATGAAGAATTTGTGTATTTGTATATTTAGAGCAAACTCTTCTTCTGCTGCCATTCTGCTGTATTATTTTTCTGTAATCCTTGCCGTTTAGGAAACGTACTGAAGGAAGCGTTCAATGTAAAAAGAAACTCCCTGGTGTTGACTGCAAGACTCACCAACACGGGACCCATTATTAAAGTGGGCATACACTCGTTATTTCAATCAATCTGCTGTGGTTTCTAGAATAAATGATTGCCTTGTGAGTCGTTTTCAATGTACATTAAGCTTTAAGCCTAATTTATACTTCTCCATCTGCGCCAGTACGCTTACACGCAACGCAATTATGCATTGGTGCAAAGGCTCTCCAACGGGCTCGCAGAGGGTGATGGAGGCATGCCCAACTTTTTAACTATCCGTCGAAAGTGACGGAAACTGCAAGCTTGTCATTGGTCAGGACGCAGCTTCCTTTATTCGTCAACAGCACCGCCATTGCTCCCTCAATGAATAAAAAGATATTTAGTGGCAGACACGGAACAGATTGAAGATCGCCTCGCGGAAAAAGTCCGAAAATATGAATGTTTAGTCATGACTGAAGGAGTACAAAGATATGCAGCAAGCATTTTATTCGTGGACGGAAATGACAGGAAACGTGAGTTTTGAGGTGAGGAAGAGGTGGAGGAGAATAAGGGACACGTTCATTCATGGTAAAAAAGTCTCTGAAATACATAAAAACAATGTAAACTCAGTAGTAAATACACTATAGTGGACCGGATATGTGACTGTAATGGGCTATAACGCCCTCTGTTGTCCTGGCGGGGAATTGCTTTGCAACTCTCCCCAGGTGACGGAGAAGTCTGAAGGGAAAACATCTCCATTAATGCGTGTGCACGACTCCACACTCGAGCTGACAGAGAAGTATAAATTAGGCTTTAGTGTTCCAATTTCAGGAAGGAGAAATTAGTCTGGGGAGTGGGGGGTGGAAAACGGCAGGATTTGGAATCTTACTCATTAATATTCATGAGATGCAAATGTATCACCTCTGATTGGCTAACAGCAAAGAGCCTCTTCTGCTGCTTCCGTTCACTTTCTTTTGTCCACGACAAACACAACCGAACATGTTCCACCTTGTCATGGAGAGGCTAATGCTAACGGTTAGCTGCTACTAGCCGAGCTGCGCTCTGCTTTCTCCTGGCGACTAAATCAAGGCAACCAAGATGGGTGAGTCCATGAATTCACAGTGTGACACTGAACTGTGTGGCTTTTTCTGATGCGACCATTTCCCCGTCTCTTTCCTTTTGGCGGCTAATGCAGGAAATAGGGGTAGAAGACTTTTTATGTTAAGCATATGAAACTCCACGTGATCGATCGTATAAAAAAAAGTATTATCCATTTCTCAGTGAACCTTTGCTTTAAAAATGGCTGTAATAACTGATGCTACAGCTAGCTGCTGCTTCTATTGCACAGATAATAGCACAGATCATAGCTCTGAGCCAGCTATTCCCTTAGCCTTTAGCAGCAATGACTTTATGGGATTCTTCACTAATAAAATAGATTCTATTAGAAACAAAATCATCAGCATCCTCCCCAACATGATTTCTTCTTCCTCAGTAAGTGAGGCAGCATCAGAGGTAACTGTAGAACCTCATCTGTGTTTGAACTGTTTTGATGCAGTTGAGCTTTCAGAGTTATCAAAAATATTAGCTTCATCTAAACCTTCAACTTGTATTTTAGACCCAATCCCAACCAAATTATTTAAAGAAGCATTTCCTTTGGTTACTGCCCCCATTTTAGATATAATTAACCTATCCTTAGTAAATGGATACATACCACAGGAGTTTAAGGTTGCTGTAATTAAACCTCTACTTAAGAAACCTTCTCTGGATCCAGATGACCTCATGAATTATAGACCAACATCTAATCTACCATTTTTATCTAAAGTCCTTGAGAAAATAGTGGCCAATCGAGTATGTGAGCATCTAAACACTAATGATCTGTTTGAGGAATTTCAGTCAGGTTTTAGAGAGTATCACAGCACTGAAACCGCATTAGTGAAAGTTACAAATGATATTCTCACAGCCTCAGATAAGAATCTTGTGTCTGTTCTGGTCTTGTTGGACCTCAGTGCTGCTTTTGACACAGTCGATCACAATATTCTCTTAGATAGGCTTGAACATGTTGTAGGGATCAAAGGAACAGCGCTAGGCTGGTTTAAATCTTATTTATCTGACAGATTTCAGTTTGTTCATGTACATGAGAAATCTTCTTCATACTCTAGAGTTACTTGTGGAGTACCACAGGGTTCAGTACTTGGACCAATTATTTTCACTATATATATGCTTCCAATTGGTAAAATCATTAGACAACATGGGATAAACCTCCACTGTTATGCTGATGATACTCAGTTATATTTATCCATAAACCCTGATGAAGGGTTTAGGTAGACTACAGGCTTGTCTTGAAGACATAAAAATCTGGATGACTCTAAACTTTCTGCTGTTAAATCCAGACAAGACTGAAGTTATCATCTTTGGACCAGAACCTCAGAAAAGGAAACTGCTTAGTCAATCACCTGATCTAAACGGTATTAAATTAGCCTCCGAGAACAAAGTAAAGAACCTCGGTGTAATCTTTGATCAGGACATGTCATTCAAATCCCACGTTAAACAGGTTTGTAGGATTTCCTTTTTCCACCTTCGGAATATTGCTAAGATTAGAAGCATCCTTTCCAGGAGTGATGCTGAAAAACTGGTTCGTGCATTTATTACCTCAAGGTTGGATTACTGCAATTCATTACTATCAGGAGGTCCACATAATGTAGTCAAAAGTCTTCAGCTGGTCCAAAATGCTGCAGCTAGATTTCTGATGAGAATTAAAAAGAGAGACCACATCTCTCCTGTTTTAGCTTCCCTACATTGGCTGCCTGTTAAATTCAGAATAGATTTTAAGATCCTACTTCTCACATATAAAGCTCTTAATAATCAAGCTCCATCATACATCAGTGATCTGATCTGATTCCATATGTTCCTAACAGAGCACTTCGCTCTCAGACTGCAGGTTTACTGGTGGTTCCTAGAATATCTAAAAATATGATGGGAGGCAGATCTTTTAGCTATCAGGCTCCTCTACTGTGGAACCAGCTCCCAGCTTAAGTCCGTGAAGCAGACACCTTGTCTACTTTTAAGACTAGGCTCAAAACGTTTCTATTTGATAGGGCTTATGGTTAAATTCTGATGTTAGCCCAGGTTTAGACGAGTGGGGAGCAGAGGGAGGTGGAGTGTACAGCAGGGACTACAGTCGTTAAAGACTTTTCTCCCTGGCCCTGCCTCCCACATGCCTCCATCTGAAAGGCTAGGTTATCCTGAGTTATCTCTGTAGTTATGCTGCTATAGGCTTAGACTACTGGATGACATACTGACCACTTTCCACACTCCGCTACTCTCTTCTACCACCACTCTCTAATTGCATTATTTCCTGTTATTTCAGCTGTTAACTTTATTTTCTCTCTAAGTGTTTTTCTCCCCAGAAGAAGCTACACTGGCGTTCTGCTGAGCTGTGGTGGCCTCATGGAGGGGGCCATCGGCTGGCACACTGCTGCCAACCACTTAACATTCTCCCTCTCCTGATATTACATCTCACTTTCTTTAACATAGAATGTGCTACTATTAGTTCACCTATTGAATTAATTATAGATTCACTCAGATAAAGACAATAAAGTTTCTCTTACTAAATAGAACTTCTACTAAGAAATCACAGTGTAGCCATAGAAACACTACTTGATATATATGGTGTGTGTGTGTGTGTGTGTTAGTCATAGCGGATGGCTGCTCATACTGAGCCAGGATCCTCTGGAGGTTTCTTCCTGTTAAAAGGGAGTTTTCCTTCCCACTGTCGCTACAGGCTTGCTTAGTATGAGGACCGTATCAACACACTGACACTAGTCAGTGTCTTGATGCAATCTGCTGGGTTCCTTATATAGGAAACCTTTACTTTACTGATTGGCTTAATGAACTGAACTGTATTGGAATGTTTACTTTGTGAAGTGCTTTGAGACAACTCTTGTCGTGGTTTGGCGCTATATAAATAAACTGAATTGAATTGAATTTCTATATAAATATCCAAATAATCAAATGGGAAATTTACATTTGCAAGAATCACTTGAATGCATTTGAAATCAGGGTTGGTCTTAGCCCAATCCGACTAGCCGTTAGAGTGCTGTCAGAGCTCGTTTCACTATCTACATCAGGTAAAATATTAATTGTTCATAACATTCTCACAGGAACCCACTTCAAAACACCCTTTAATATGCATTTGCTTTAGCCCACATTGGCAGCATAAATCATGTTTCTGCTTTAGTTGAACACTTTTTTTAGCAGCAGCGCTGCCATTATGAATGTGAAAAAGCAACTTATCCTGGTTGTGTCTTCTGCACCATTAGCCACTGTTGCCACACTATTGATGGCCTAATTAAGATGTGTCAAGCTGAAATATGTCACATTTTTTAAAAGGCTGAAATTGATAGCTCACATTAATTTTCTCTTTCTCAAAATGACCTTTAATTTTGCTGGAAAAATGCAGGCTTGTGTCTCGAACAGCAACACCCTCTTGTTTCTGCTGCTGAAACAATATGTCAAACCGCTTTGACAACACACAAAGGAAGGTACCTGCTCGCAAGAGGGGAGCGTGTGAAAGCCTCAATTGAAGTCACTGTCAGACTTCAAATATCCATCAGAAATAATAGAACTGCCTCCCCCTGGAATAAGTGTTTGTTTTTGTCTGGTCAATATAATCTCTGATAAAAACCCACTCCATGCAGCAATTTACTCATATGTGCTTCCTCCTTTTTTGCACAACTGTGAAATTATGTTCTTAGAATTTTATTGTAAAAAAAAAAAAAGAAAGAAAAAATAGAGGTGAGGTTTTCCTTGAACCACACCAGGGGAAAGTGATAGTTTCCATTTGGGCTGCTGCAGCCGAGGGTTTGTTCTCGTCCTCTGGAGATGTGCTCCACAGGCCCGGGTCTTTGCAGCAGATTAAAAGAGTGTGTCTGTAACGTCACCCCGCTGACGGATCAATGGCGAGGCGTAGGAAATGAAAGTGGTGACGGACGCGGACGACCACATCAGCTCCTGTCACCGCGTGTCGACTCGAAACGCTCTTTTCATCCAGGCAGCCTTCGGGACCCGGGGGGTGGGGGGGTCCCTGTCAGCTGAAGCCAGCACGGCCCCCGGCACATTCTGGAGCCATGGGAAAACCCATGGGAGCCATTCTTAAAAGGACTCAGAGCGTCAGAGCATCAAGTCAGTCAACTTTGGTTCAGCAAAACTTCTGTTTTGGAAAACGTAGGTTTGTCTTAAGGATGGAAAATTAATTAAACATGGAAAACAAAAAACAAAAAAAACAGAATATTTTGCATCAGTTTGATTAAAAAATAAATTTAATCACCAATTCATTAACTTCTCTCTTGTGAATTTTCTAAATTTGGTCTTTTGACCACACTAGCTTGATCTCTTCTTCACACTAATGATGATGAAGCTAAAAAGCATGCAGTGTTAATTTTTTTTTATCTTAGCCACATTTCAGTTCATCTGAGGCTAGCTGACCTTGAACGTTTAGAGGCATCCATATTCCGAGTGTTAATTAATGGTGCAAGAATGCTTTTATAAAAATAAAACTTGCATGACATGTGTTAGGCCCGGTTCACACAGCAAGACTTTAAAGTTGTCAGAAGATTTTTAAAACACGAGAGACCCCACACGTGGTGATAAAAAAAAATGACAGTCTGAGTCCTACAGTGTGGGGTATGCATTCCCAGGTCAGACGGGAAATCTCATTGAATTCAAACATGACTTTGGAGTAACCAAAACAGCGGATAAGGGGTGGTCAGCGTGTTTCTGTCACCTCAGTTTCTGACTGGCCACATGTCCCATTCAATAGGCAGCAGACTTGTTTGTCCTTGACTTCATTCAATAACAATCCAACTTGTTGAATATTCCAGATTTATGACTGGAGTGGTCCCAACATCCTTCTGAGCAGACCAGAGCACTGTAAACACACCACACATGGCAAGAGTATCTCATAAGATTATCTTTAGAGCTATTATGGTAATCAGGGCGTCCTTAAGCTTGTCAGAAGGGGACAATCAGGTAAAAAGTTTGAATAATATTCTTGCTGTGTTAACTGAGCCCTGGTAAACCTCAAGCAAACTTTTCTTGACTTTAGTTGCTTGGCTTGATTTGGCTGGGTTTAAAATGAAACATTCTGTGGCCTCAGACCCATGGCCGCTGAGAGCTTAAATCATGGGGACCAGAGGGGAACATGTGGTGGGTGAAGAGAGGTATGAATACAGTGCAGGAACTTAAAGGTCTCGTTTACTAAGAAAACAAGCTATACTTGTTTTTTTTTAAATATGATCGGTAACTCTTAGTACGCAGGGTGAATGTGAAACACTGTTTATTGGCTGCATTTGCCGCAGAAAAAAACAGGGAGCCTAAGTCTCCTCCCCTTCTGGTCGGCTCATGGGTCTCTGGAACAAAGAACAAATGAATGTAAGGGAACGGAGCTATAAAATTTTCTAATCCGCTTTGCTGTACACTTTGAATCACACATATGTTGTGACGTCTACAAATCAGACGTCTCATATATGACGTCGCCACAGAATCTCTTCTCCCCCAGCGTAGCTGCACTTACCACATGGCCAGATTTATAGTGGTTTTCTCCATGTTTAATGCTTCTTCTTTTGGAGGATTAGAAGCTCACTAATCTCCTCTTCTCTGTCAGTGCATTTATATTGGGCAGTATCAACATCTAAGTCGATCCAGGTCGATCTTATGATAATAAACTACGAATCTTTAACCTCATTTACGTGCGCATTAGAAAACCGACCTCTCAAATTAAGTACGTTCCACTCCGGTACAGTAGGTGGCGACATGCGCTTTTTCATGTAGGACATTGTTCCGGTTAGCTTGTAGCAACTGAAATAGTAAACAAACGCTGGCGGGAGTAAATGAGGCGGAATTGAAACAGGATATGCACCGTGGATGAAAGAATGGACAACAACGCTGCAGCACAGCTAATTGGTACATACTGCGCTGTTAGATAATGTTACGCGTGTTACGTTGTGGCGGTGATATTATCGGACGAGCGCTACTGCAGCCGCGTCAGTTCCGGAACACGAGCGTCCACTCGGGCCAGCTCGGCTGACCTGTTTACATGCAGAATGAAGTCAGATAACTACGGCATTATCTGGGTGCTTCAGCCCGATTAGAAGAAATTCACTTTCAGCCAGACTAAAGCGTTTACATGCATTTAAAAAAAACGATGTTAGTCTTTTTAGGGGAAAAGTTCGGTTTTCTGATGTGCATGTAAACACACTGATTGTCTGGTTTGATGACGTCAATTTGGTGAGATGAACATTTGTCGTCCTACACGTATTTTCACACAAAACCTAAAATAACTTTTGCCGCCGTTAGAAAATCAGCACTTTCTTGGCATCAAAATGTGTCTTTAAAATCCACGGACATCATATGTGAAATCCATGGCACATATCAAACGGGATCAGAGAATAACATTTATTGGCTCATAGACTCCCATTCATTTTTTAGGCAGTAGACCCATGGTCCAGAAGTAGATGGGCATGACTTAGGCTCCCTATAGATGGCAAAACAACTGGGTCTGAAAAAGTCAGACTCTTCCATGTCACAGTGAAAATTTGCTTTCATGGCCCCGCCCACCTTGGCTTGGGACCGCCCACAGGAAGGCTGTGTTGATGTTGCAGCCATCAGCGAGCAGAGCAAGTCTCAGCTACAAGCTAACTATTTCTAACTGTTTACTAGAACTTCTAGCATCATGATGCGTTCTGCTCTTTCCAGAGAATAATACCATTCTGATCAGGAAGCGGATCTATTTCTCCCTCCTCCCTAGACTCTGGATCAAATAAATAAGGCTGTCCAAAGACATTTGGGTCAAATATCACACTTTTCTGAGTTTTGTTAATGAAGACAGCAAAAGAGTTGTGTTACTGTTTGCCAGTGAGAGAAGAGACGTTTGCATGAATATTAATGAGTAAGACTCGTAATCCTGTTGTTTTCCACCCCCCACTCCTCGACTAACCTTAACCCCCTGAAACAGGAGTGCAAGATCATTTTGTCCACAGAAAACAACCCCTTCATACTAGAGACCACAGCAGATTCATTACAAAAGTGAGGGAAAGAGCTCTGTAAACCATCACAGTGATATGCTAATAGACAAAGTTGATTTCAACAAAAGAAAAACTTTTTGTTTACTCCTCCAAACCAACATCTTTTTGTGTATTCAGGTCTCACATGTGTGACATTTGTTGCGTGATTGGTTCCATCTGATTATCCCAGTTCATGTATTTTTTTCCAGACTGGGGCTTTGATTCCATCGCCAGCTTGACAGTTCCAACACCGCAGGTCAGCAGCTTTGGCTTGACAGGACAACTTTTGATTTCCAGGACCAGGACGCCTCCATCTGACACAAACACCACCTGTGTTGTTCTGCCTGTGTTCACCTGAGCCGCTCGCGAAGAATAAAAACACGCTGCTTGTTTCTTTTTGTTTGACGGTGGCCGGGAATGGTGCGGATGCTTGTGGTGCAGGGGAAATAGAGGGATGTGGAAGAAAACGGAAAGAGAAGATGAAGGGATGTGGAGGAGGAGGAAGAGAGGGGAGGATAACAAGCTTTTTGCCAACCAGACAACCATGAGTGCTGATGCTCTGCTGGAGAGAAAGCAACAAGCCCGGCTTTTTCAGCCTGACTGCTGGAGCATGTGAACACACATCTTCTCCACCATGGGAGAGGAGACTGTCATGACAAAGCCAATGTCTCTGCCTTTTTCATTTTTTCCCTTTTTCTATCCTTTATGGTCCCTTCCTGCTCCTCTCCTGTGTTCCTGTCCTCATTTCTGTCTTGCTTGTGCTCATTGTTGCCTCCTCCTTTCTTTCCCACTCATTGTAGGTAACACAGGGTGACATTATTTACCCTGTTTTTGTTTTGTTTCATAATGAAAGGAAAGCATCTTGGTGATGTGCAGGCAAGCTGCTGTCAAAAGCTTGGCACCTTTCTCAGAAAACAGGTTTAAGAGCGAGCGTAACGGTTCAGAAAGTTCAGATTAATAAAGTGAAAATTCTGCTTTAAGAGCCCTTAATCAAAATCATTTCTAGTTGATGTGAATTAACAATGTTAAAAGGGTAAAACCACAGGAGATAGACTGGAGAGGTACTTATCATTGTTACATATCAGAAATGACGTGTTTTAAAAGTGTTAAAGAAAAACATCCTGACGAATTGAGGTGCTAATCCAGGAAGTCTGTGGAGTCCTTCAGATTGTGGCAGCTGCAGTCACCTTGGATTTCAATCAATTCCTGTAAAAAAGAAATTCAGTTTGAAGGGAAAAAGGAAATGAAACATCAGTTAAATTTACCTTTGTAGGAAGATTCATCGTTAGTTATGTTTCACACCCAATAATACTTATGTATGGATGTCCTGAGAATCAGCTCCTCTAAATCCGGGACCACGATCTTGGAAAAGGGTAGAATGCCTTCTCCATGTCAGAGACGAGGCCTCAAGTTGAGAAGTATCTTGGGGTCTTGTTCACGAGTGAGGGAAAGATGGAGCATGAGATCGATAGGTGGATTGTTGCTGCATCTGCAGTGATGTGGGCGTTGTATCGGTCTGTCGTGGTGAAGAGAGAGCTGAGCTAGAAGCAAAACTCTTGATTTACTGGTTGATCTACGTTCCTGCCCTCACCTATGGTCACGAGCTTTGGGTGACCAAAAGAATGAGATCGCAGATACAAGCGGCCAAAACTGGTTTTCTTCGCAGAGTGTCTGGGCTCTCCCTTAGAGATAGGGTGAGAAGCTCGGTCATCTGGGAGGGGCTTGTAGATCCGCTGCTCCTCCACATCGAGAAGAGCCAGTTGAGGTGGCTGGGGCATCTAGTTATGATGCCTCCTGGACGCCTCCCTGGAGAGGTTTTCCAGCCACGTCCAACCGGGAGGAGACCCAAGGGAAAACCCAGGACTATGTCTCTAGGCTAGTCAGGGAACTCCTTGGGATTCCCCTGGAGGAGTTGGCCCAAGTGGCTGGGGAGAGGGAAGTATGGGCCGCTCTCCTTAGGCTGCTACCCCTGCGACCCGACCCTGGAAAAGCGGAGGAAAATGAATGGATGGATATCCTATAGGGAAAACAGCTCGCATGTAGCTGCACCCTGATGTGTTCAAAGAGAGTTGTGTCAAGATGGTGCCTGTGATGTAATCTGTGAGAAGTTGCTGTTGATATAAAACGTAAGGTGAGGACACAACATTATCTTAGAGATGTAGAATAAAAAAGAAAATGTCTATTTAAGCTTTACTGAAGGTTTTACAGATTTACCACAATCAAGTCCTGCTCTAATGGCTTATGGGACGTGTGTCAGGGTCTCAGTTCAAAACAAGCGAGCTCTAAAGCTAAATTCACTGTTTCACAGGATTCATGGAAGAGTTTCCAAAATATCCCAAACCAGTTGTTAAAATTCTCCATTTCTCAGGTCAAATTGCAAAGTCCTGCTTTTGTGTCGCTGTAATTCTAAAGAAGTTCAAAAGAAAATAGTACAACAAATGTTCCCTGATAGTAGTCACAGAAAGCCCATGGGAACCTCCGGGTAAATTTACCAGACCTTCCCGACATGCACTGGGACCTTCCAAAAGGACCATTTCCCAGGCCATTTAAGGGACCAGCTGGGTTAGTGAACTGGGGTATTTGGAAATGGCCGGTAGATTTGTTGGGTGGGGCAATGGTTAATTCATGCTGAGGTGGAAGAGTTGTTGCTGAAGCAGAATGGAAGGAAAAGAAAAGCGGTGTTGACGCTACTTTAAAATCTCTGTTTCTAAAGTTCGACAAATTTGGCAGAAATTCCTCCACAACGCCGTAATTCATGATGCTTTGTGGTCTCCTACAGAGAGCTGTAAAAAATTATGCTTCTTCGGGTCATTGAACACCTAATTTTACATCACACAACCGCTCTTCCCGTGTCCTGAATGGATTAAACTACAGGGTACGTTGACAAAATAAAACATTTTTAATGGTATTAATGTCCGTGGGCGTCTATTGGCGATGATCAGTGATGTCAATCACTGCCGTAATATGCTAACGTCTTAGCAAAGTGCTGAAAGTGCTGACTTTATATGAAGACACAATGGCTGTGGACCGAGCCATCATATTTTCCCTGTTACCAACTCCCCTCTCAGAAATTTCCTGGAACTACGGTACTATAGTGGAAACATGACTTTAAATTCTCAAGAGAAGGAACAGAGAGAAAGGAGCACTCTGCTGCACTGTTATCTTCACAAAAAGAGGGCGGGCGTGTCAGGAAAAGTCTCATTTATTTTCTCTTGCAGTGATGAGTCTTAGGCCGGGAATATACTTGCTTTTTAACCTCGCGTTCACGCAGGCATCAGACTGCGTCTTGTTCACATACTTGCTGCCGGCTGCACGTAGTACTGGAGTGTTCCACTAGGGGGCACATTAGAGAACTCAGACCGCATAGAGTCCCGGCTTTGTAGGGTACAATCAAAACAAACATGGCATCAATAGAAGAGATCGGTAACTGGTTAATTTTGAGATCCTGACAGAAAAAAAGACAGCAGCGGTATCGTAGAGAGTAAAGACCTCTAAACCAGAGACAGAGTGACCATGGCGAGTGTGTCTTGCTTGTCTTGTCAACTCCGCCTACTATTTACTTGTATATTGCAGCTTGCAAACACGTTAATTTCGGGGGACGCGCACAAACGACACTTCAAATCAATGCAAGTTACGTGAGTCAGTCATTTTACACACGCGTACGCATCAAGCAGGTATATTCCTGGCCTTATTTTAGCTTCTGAGTCCAAAAATGTAATTGGAACCAATTCAGAGGGAATCCAACTAGAAATTTACTTAATTTATCACAATTTTGTGTCTCAAATGAGTCTCCAACAGCTCAGTGAGACATCGACATATCAAAACTAAAACCCAGGTTTATTGTTTCATGGCTCGTTTTGGTTCGGTTAAGGCAACAAAGTAACTGTGATCTAACCAAACAAAGGAATTAAAGTCTTTCTTCCCTTTTTTTCATGCCACGGCTCCTTCCTGACCTCATAAATTATATTCATCCTAAGCGAAACACTCGACATTTTTTGCCATTGATTCTTTGGTGCCAGCGTGTAATTTTAGCACAATATGTTGAAATGATTTGAGTAATGCATTGTTTTCTTTTTTACATCTTTATTTGGTTTTTAGCCAGACGGTCTAATATTCTCTCATTTCTTCAGAATGCAGAAAATTAGTTTCACAAGAATTTAAATGAGAAAGTTTTACTCTTAATAGAATGAGATGGAAAGGTTGAAATAGCTCCATAAAGTAATAATGTCATGAAATTAGTAGGGGATCCCTGCAGGTTTATGACTAAAACATGCCAGTGTCCTGAATATGGGGATGCTTTCCTGACTGTAAAGGGATACAGTCAGAAATTAATAGCTAAAATGTTGCCATAATTAACTCCCCATACAAAGAAAATTTGGGTGACATTTTATCAAGTTTTCCACATTAATTTATTTTACAATCAGAATGTTTTTTTTTCAAAGTTCTTAAAAGTAAACTCTCAGTTAACTATAGAATTAAATATGAAGTTATGTTAAATGTAAAGATATGAATAAAATTGTGGTGATTTTAAACTAAAAATGAAACCAACATGTAAATTCAGGCTGCTTTACGGTGAAAGTAGCCTACCAAAACAAAAGCATGAGATAACCCTGTCTAAGAGCCCCTTTGAGGGTGAGTGTTTTTCTATTTTTTCCCACCATGGATTGTTTTTATTACATGTTTCCGCCCAGGTTGTCTCTGCATATTCATAAATGGTTGACTGTTTAATAGAATTACTCAGTCTTATTGTCAAAAACACTCTGATATGTTACATAGGGGATCTCTTCACGCTCATTTTATTTTGGTTGGATGCTTTCATAATAATGGAGTAAGAATTTTTATTATAGCTAAATATTAATTTGCAAACTGTCACATTTATATTTTAATGATTAGATGCTGTTTTATGCATTTAAATTTGATTCTGAGTCATTTTTTGCCTATGTAATCAACTCGACATATTTAGATGTGACTTTATATATATAAATGAATTTAAATATGTAGATTTAATTTTATATATTTAGATTTGATTCTAATTATTTAGATGCAACTTAAAGTATTTAGATTTGTTTCCAAATGTTCACATTTAACTCTAGATTGTAATCTAAATATTAAAATGTAACTAAGTATTTCGATTTCTAAATATCTTGATGTAACTTGTCATAAATTGAATCCTAATATTTAGATTTAACTTTGTATATTTAGATTTGAGTCAAATTATTTAGATCATCCTTAAATGTTTAGATTAGATTCTAAAAATACAAGTTAAAGTTAATGTAATAAAATTGTATTCTAAATATTTAAATAAATGTTATGCATTTCAATTTTTTCTAAATAGTTAGATTTACTGTTGTATATTTAATTTTGATTATGTTTATATGTAATTTGGGCTTAATTTTGCTTAAATTTGATATTCTCAGAATTTCTTGATGCCTACTTGTAGAATACATTGTTAAGTTGATAAGGTTTTACTTTACAATCGGCACCCCATATATGAAAGCATCATCACCTGATATGTTGGTAATAATTAAAAATGCAGATTATGAGAGTTTTCAGTATTCCATTTAGTGGAGTAAAATGGAAATTCTGCCACAGGAATCTTCTTGTCTGAGTAGATTTTATGGGCTAAATGGCCGCGCTGTGATTGTTTTCCGCATGTAGATGTTGTGTTGTTGCAGACCAGACTGTGTATTGAGAACACAGCCAGAGCTTTCCTGCTCGGTGACACACAGGATCAGTGAATGCAGTACCGTGGGTGGGTCATTAGGATTCGGATCAGGATGCTGCTTCAGTCGACACAAACTGAGGTGAATGAACATGTCTGTCTGCAGTCAGGCGCTTCTCTTTCAGAACCTGCCCTGACGTGTCTGGGGGGAAATTACTGAGAATGACCTTTGTACCTGTCTGTTATCCACACCTCTTCACAATCTCAACTATTTACCTCAATATTTTCCCTCTCTTTGGAGGTTCGAAGTCCCCGATGCTCCTCAGGAAGGTGTCGCTTTATTCCTCTCGGCAGAAGCGACATGAAGCACATGGATTGTTTTTGATAAACTTTCAGTTACATTGATTATTTGCACAGACGCAGGACATTGTCCTTGAACGGCGACTGTCTCTGCGGTGTTTTGCAGCCTGTGTCACCGGCCGCCAAGTCATAATTTTGCCTGCGTGCAAAATTGCATCTGCGAGCATGACAACATCCCCAACACACTGTATATCAATGAGGATTAAGACAATTTATATATGGTGGATGCAACCAGGCACTACTGGTGGGGAAATATGGGAAAAAATAAAAGAAATATGCCTACAAACGGAGCAGGTTGGATAAAAACCTAAATTATTCGAAGTCTTACCCTTTGCAAGACAAGATCTAAGCTGCAACTCAGCAAGATTGCAAACCCTCGCCTGTAATCTATTTAACCCTCGAGGGAGCGCTGCAGATATGGGCTAAATTAGTGTAATCTGAATGAGGGCTTCGTGAATATGGTGGTTTCAGCCACTGAGGGAACGCGTCCGCCTGCAGCTTCTGTGGCCTGACAGACAATGAGTATATGAGCATCTGAATCGATACAGCCAATCCCCTGTGATTAGGTCATCCATTAGTTCACTTGATCTTTCAACCCCCCTGCATCCTTTCTGATGAAAATGTAATCGCTCGATACTTGTTGGATGATTTGTCCGAATCCATACTTCTTAAAGGGAAGGAGTGGGAATGTTTTGATGCAGCATATGCAAATAGATCCAGGCTTTGTATTTTGGTCATGGTCTCTGAGTTGGTGGTGTTGTTGGTTGGTGTTGGAGGGGGGCGGGCGGCGGCGTTCTGGCCTTCTTTTTTTGAACATCAAGGCCTCTCTGCTGTGTCTGATCCTCAGCTGTCTATCTTCTCTGAACTCAGAAATGCAGTGAAATACATATACTGTCTGTGATGCACCCCCCCCCCCCCCCCCCCCCCCCCCCCCCCCCCGTGCCACTCTGAGCCTCAAGGACTGACGCTTTGATACGTCTGCTCTCCAAAAAAGAAAAATCAATCAACGGAAATAATTAAAGCAGAATTTTAATGAAGCAAATTAATGAGGCAATTTAACTTATGTGGAAAAAAAGTTTTGCCACAATTACTGAGCAAAGATGTCAAAGACGCTTCAGAACAAACATTAATTTTGGTGATAAATAAGAATCTTTGTGTTGAAAAGTGTGTTGTTACAAAAGATTTGATCACAAAAGTGAAGTCTTTAACTTCTAGGGCTGTGAAAAAAGTATGTGCCTCATACAGGTTCTGTTGTCTTTGTGTTTTAGCACACGGAAATGTTCCAGATTAGCAAATTTCAGAATCAAACAAAGGAAACTGGAATAAACATGAAAAGAAGATGATTATTTATTAAAAGAAATAAAGCTATTTAAACCAATTTGGCCCTATGTGAAATCGTAAATGCCCCCCTTGGTAAATCCTTCAATAATTAAGACTAGATTCAGTTCCACCACCCACCCAGACCTGATTACTGCCAGAGCTGTAGAAGCACTCCAACAGAATGAAGCAGGCTAAAAGATTCCAAAAAGCAACACATCATGCCTCAATTTATAGACATTAAAGAACAAAAGAACATCTTAAGCTCTGCTGGCCTCACTTGAATCATGTTAAGGTCAGAGGTCATGATTAGTTAATAAATAAAAGACAGGAGGAGAAAATGGAAGCATGGGAGTGTCGCAAGACTAAAATGCTCCTAAACAAAAACAACACGCACAAAAAATAAATAAATAAACAGTTCCGCTTTTACCAAAAACATTTTGATGATCCAAAGGACTTTTAGGAACATAATCTGTGGACTGGTGAGACAAAAGTAGAATTTTCTTGAAGGTGTGTGCCCAGTTACATCTGGAGTGAACGTGATGCTGCAATTTCAGAAAAAAAATCATTAACTAGGGCTCAAATTATGGGGGAGCTAGGGGGAGCCTGGCTCCCCTGAAAGGGTGATGGGCTCCCTTGAAAGCCTTCAACTGACACACCCAGGGGGAACCCAAAAAGAACATTGGACAACGACCCCACCCCCACCCCCTCCACGCTCATGGAGGTGATTACCGCAATACCGTAATACTGGGCTCCCCAGAAGCCAGTGTGTAAAGCCTAATGTATGCTTCTCCGTCTGCGTTGGTACGGAGACACGCAGCGCCATTATCCGTCTTTTTGAGGGCTCTCCAACAGGCTCGCAAGGATGGACGGAGTCAAACCCACTTTTCTAAACATCCATCGAACAAGACAGAGCGCGCAAGCTTGTGATTGGCCAGGATGCCGATTCCTTTAAATACGTCAACAACACTGCCATTACCCCCTCAAAAAAATTCTAAAGAGAGCCGAAGATATCTAGCAGCAGACATGGAGCAGCTTGAAGAATACCTTGTGAAAAAACTGAAAATATGAAAGTTTATTCACCCGTGACTGGAGGAGTATAAAGATACGCAGCAAGAGTTTTATTTGTGGACGGAAATGACAGGAAACGTGGGTTTAGAGGTAGTGAGCGCATGAAGAGGTGGAGGAGAATGAGGGACAAATTTGTAAGTGTTAAAAAGTCTCTGAAATACAAAAAAGCACAATATAAACTGTAAATGCATACATGACGGAATACCCCAGAATAGCGCTACGCCCTCTGTTGTCCTGGCAGGGAATTGCTTTGCAACACTCCCCAGGTGACGGAGAAGTCTGAAGGCAAAATGTCTCGGGGAGCTGATGGAGAAGCATAAATTAAGTTGAGCCCTGACATTAACAGTGAAGCATGGTGGTGGTAGCGTGATGGTCTGTGGCTGCTTTGCTGCCTCAGGACCTGGACCACTTGTAACCGATGGAACCATGAATTCTGCCCTTAAGCAGGACATCCTGAAGGAGAATCTCTGCCTTTTAACCTTAAACAGGCCGTTCACGTTGGAAAATCCTCAAATGTGAATGAAGTAACCCTTATATCCGCTCAAAGAACAAAAACGTTAGAAAATTAAACGGTTAAACAATTCTAGAAAAAAGAGTGGGAGAAAATCTCATCCACAGTTGTTTCCACCAACAGTGTTACTGTTAGTTGATCAGTTTCAGGGGACAATTACTTTTTGAGCAGACTCTTCCTCTTTAGTAAAGTAAGGAAATCACCACCTGAGAACGGCATTGCGCATTTACTCAGTTGTCTTTGTCCAATTTTGGAACGTCCTGATCTGAAACATTTAGGAGAAACAACAAACAAACAAAAAACGAAAAAATCTTTACGGGGAAAGATACTTTTTTAGAGCACTGTGAGTTTAAAAAGTAAAACCAAACTAACCAGTTTTCTACTTTACTGTGGAACAGCCAGGTGTAATTTGAGGATTTCATCATTCCTCTGCTGCTCGTCTGGTGCCTGGCTGTGCTCGGCTCTGTGTTTGTGCAGCGATGCTCTTAAAAGCTAACATATGTTATGACAGCTCTTTAGCTGTGAGCACATCAGCACGTTTTGTCCACTGGGAAAAATCAATACCTTGTTTAGAGCTGAAATTGGACGGTCAATGGCACAATCATCTGTTTCCAATGACAGTAAATGGCAGTTACTGGAATCAGAATGTCAACTGTTTGGGACCAACCAGCAATCAACAGCACAGATCGATTGGTCCACTTATTTTCCAGTTATGACTATCAATCCATATAAACCCATATATTATGCATTAATGATCCCAGGACTGATATGTATCCAGGTATGGCCCAAGGGGAACTGCTGCTGTAGCTTAGAGGCATGTGTTAAGGTGGCATCTCAGAAAAGTGGAGTTTAAGGTGGTGTAAAAAGATGGTTTACGTTCAGCTGGTTGTAACATGAAACGCTTTTAGGGGAGAATCTGAGGAAAGTAAATGAATGTAGCTGCTGAACAAAGCTAAACTCCTTCATAAGGTGTTAAAAGTTAGTTCTGATCTTTTGTAGGTGCTTTCTATGATATAGTTATGAAAAATTCATTTCTAACCCGTTATGGACAGCTGTTTAATCAGCCTGGGTTTGAAGAAGCTGAATTCTGACAAAAGCTATCAGCTAATCTGAGAAAGTTTGTGTTAAAATAGCTACATCTTCAAATATATCCAAGTAGGATCAGTTGAGATACAATAAAGTTCATCTTTGTCAAGAAAATTAACCTAATCCCAAATAAAACATTCCTGCTGATTTTGTGGAAAAGGTTTCAGAGAACCCAAGAAGGTCCAGCAAACCCCAGGACCATCTCCTGAAGATGATCCAGCTGTGGGATCAGGGCATGACCAGTGCAGAGGCTGCTCCATTCAGCGAGGAGACATATTTTGGAGGATGGACTAGTGTCAAAAAGGGCAACAAATAAGCCACTCATCCTCAGGAAAAAGCATCAGGAATGGACTGATGGTCTTCTGAAGGACCATGGACTGGACTGCTGAGGACTGAACCCCATTCGATCGCTCCCATTAGTCTTGCATCATGTCAACATTGATGTTGCATCTCAGCCAAGGGAGTGAACTCACTCTCAGTTTGACCTCAGAACATAGCCATGAATACAAAACTAAAACAAGAAACAAAAAAAAATGGTAACCAAACATCATCCAGGAGGAACTCCTCTAAGCCATTTAAGGGCAATTTGGTAATGAACAGTCTCTTTTCCAGCGTGAAGTCAGAACCAAGTAAAACAACACTTCAACTTTATTGCCAGGAAACAACTCTCCAACTCACTCTTAAGAATTTCAGGCCAATCCTCAAGAGGTAGGTGGACAACCCCACCAATTCTGATAAACTCCAAGAAGAATCTTCCAGCACCAGTCAGGATTTGAAACAGACTTTGATAGATAGCATGGTGGTGCTCTGCAAAGGTCTTTAAAGACAAACACTTTGTGCATTATAACATCAATAAAGGCCTTTAAAACATATGAAAACCCATAATTTTGCTTCAGTAACCATAGAAACAATGTAAAAGACCAAAGCAGTAAACACTTTGTTGAACATGGGTGTACTTTTCTAAGTTTTGCACTTTTTAGTAAACCAAACCCAATACACATCTAGGTGCTATAATAAGTATTTTCTAATTTACTGATGAACAATTCCATCCGAACAGACAATTTTCTTCTTGTTTTTTGTTGTTCTAAACATTAAACAGAACCCTTCAGACCTTTTTGCCGTTGGAGGTCACATTTTATTATTCCTCCATCGGTGCTTACCGTATCCTTCCACTGTTTGTCTTGTGAACAAAAGAGCCCATCAAGCAGAGAGAGCATCACAGGGGAGAAGATAACTGTAGGCCAGGTGAGTGGAGGTCAGGAGGGGGGTGGAGCTGGGTAGGGAGAGGGATGTAATGGAGGCGGTTAAATGGCGGGGTGGGCAGCGGGGACGAGGACCGCATCACCTCAGGCATCTCCTGACCGTCCGTGATTGATGGGGAAGAGCTGGAGCTCCCAATGTCACTCTCCAATTAAATAACTCTCACCACCAAACTCCCCCTCCTCCTCCCACAGTGATAAACCTCCCCCTTCTCCTCCCTTTCACCTTTTTCTTTATTATCACACACCCACTCTGTCTCATACATCCTCTAACTGAAGCTGCTGACATATTTTTGAGCTTCTCAACAATTTGTTTACTGTGTTTTTCCTTCTTTTTTCCCTCCTGCTGTGTCTTGAATTCCAACTTTTCCAGCTGCTCTTCCAGGTCTGACAGACAGAGGCTGCTCTTTCTATTAGTTTGGGTCAGTGCTCCCTTCCTATAGACACAAAGGGAACTGCAATGAGTCTTAATTGAGGAAAAAACCCTCCATGATTGGTTACTCCCAAATGAAATTTAATACTCAAACAGGTGTTTAAACTTTGAACAAAAGATGTAAAAACGCTCTGCTCCAAAAGATCCTGCCAAGGTTTAGAGAAACTGTGTGTTAATAAACAAAGAGACTGGTGGATATGGTGCGTTTGCTGTCACTAATTAGGCTTAAAACTAATGCTGCTGCTCCCAGAGGGCTGGGAGAGTGGAGCTGCTGCTGCTTGGAGAGGCCAGCCTGGTGCTGCAGTCCTCTGTCACCACAGGAGCTCTCTTCGCAGCTAATTGGACACAAAATAAAACTCTCTGCAACTTCGCTGTAATATTTTAAACATTGGATTGTTCCACAGCGTGAGTTAAAACAGAGCAAATGTTCAATTTGAGAGAAAAATGTGCGTAAAAAGCGCGTTTTCCAGAACGAGATTTGCGCTTTTTTGGGGGTAAAACTTGCAGGTTTTAATTAAATCTGAAGACGGTGGGAGGTGGATGTTAGATTTCTTTCACTGGTTAAAGATGTCAGGATTTTTTTCCTTCTATTCGGTTAGTACACATGCCATCTGCTGCCAAAAACTTGGCAGGTTGGAGTTTCGGTTCTTCGTTTCTTTCTGCCAAAAGCGCCGCGTGCGTTCCTGGCTAAAACCCGAACTTATTTTGGTCGAACTCTTTCCGATATCCATCCTCTCCAGTCAGACAGGGAGAGGGAGAGAGGGGGAGGGAGAGAGAGAGAGAGGTTTAGCTCAGATCCTGCCTGGTTCCGACTCCGCCGCTGCGCGTGCCCTGTGCACGAGGGAGACTAAATCCCGGATCCTGCAGCTGGGGTTCCCTGCACGGAGAGCAGGAGAGGACTGCGCAGGATAAAGGAGGAGGAGAGGGAGAGAAGGTGAGACAGGGAGAGCGAGAAAGAGAGAGGGAGAGTGGGGGAGGAATCAGAATCGCCATATCCCCGCTGAGGGAGAACATTTACGCGCGACCCAGCTGCACATCTCCAGCATCAGGACTAAATCCCACCAGGACAACTTTCCTGTTTTGGACTGGAACTGGGAGATGTGGGGAGGAAAATGTGAACTTTTAGCAGCAGACGGATTCCATGTGGAGGCGAACTTCCTCTTTAGGTGAGTCGACCTGACACATTCCCAGCAGCATGTGGATTTATCCTGAAGTTTGAGTAAATCTCCGCTCTGCTCGGGTTGCTGTGTGATTAGTATGCCGCGGACAGCGGGTTCCTGCGGCGCGCGCTCAGACGTTCCCATCACGCGCTGATTTCTCACCTCCTCCTGCCTCCTGCTGCTCCTTTATTTGCCTAAACTTGGAAAGACTGGAAATCGACCAGATGTAAAGAGTCAAGCATTTAATTTATCCAAACAAACATTTGTCATTAATCAGCATGGGCGCGCGCACTGCGAACTTTTCCTGCACCGTGCAGGTGTTGACAGCTAATGCGCAATGATTGATGCGTAACAGGAGGGTCAACGGAGCCGGGTCACGTCAGGCACGTGCAACCTGCTGATTCACCCCACAAAAACTCCTATTTTACTCATATCTGAATAAATTTAGGAGTTTAAACTTTTTAAATTTTGTTATTTGGCCCCTTTTGGAGCTGATCTCAACATTTTTAAATAAATAAATAAGAACAAAGGGGATAAAATCTGCAGAAAGAAAACATAAATGATTCAAACCAACAGAAATGAACACTTTTTGCAAGATAATTTTCATTTTTAGCAAAAATTCTAAATGATCTGAACTATAATGGATTTATTTTTGCTGTTGAGATCCTGTTTCGCTTTGGCCAGTAGATCATAGAACATTCTAGTCCTAATATCAGTATGAGATTAAACAACTACTAAATAAGAAAAAATACATATAAGGATGTTTGAAAATGAAATAAACATACACTAATAAAATAAATATTCATTTCAAATACATTATCTACTTTTTAATCATTAATATAAGAATAAAAAGTGCAAATAAGGGGGAAAGTATACTTTTTTTCTTGATGTGGACAACAAAGGGATACAGCTACAAAACACATTTTAGGAAGAACTGTGAATGCTTTTGTATTATTAATAGCTGCAATAAAAAAAAAAAAACACGTGTGAATGTGCAAAATCGATAATTGGTGCACTTTAAATAAGCTAACTACACATACTTGCAAAAACTTTCAATAATCACATGTTTTTATTAATTTACTGCAAAATTATGAATCAGAGAGACTTATAGTGTAAAGAGTTTACAATTTATTATAAATTCACTTACTTCTAGGATAGAACATGAATGGTTCTGACAGTCTCACAAGCTTATTTTCTTATTTGATCCCTAAAACTAACAAATGTGTTCCTGAAAACCAAACCAGGGTCACTTTAGTGTGTGTGGAGATCTGTGGTGTGATGTTCAGTCAGATCTATGACTAAAAAGCTCTAAGATGAATGAAATAAAGATGTTGCTGGGCATCAGAGAGCAGAGGGAGTGATCCAGCTGTAGGGATCAGAAACAAGCTTCATGACTCTGGTCTGTGGTGCAGAGATCCTCCTGGAGGGTAAACAGTGCAACAGAGAAGAGTCATGGACAGTAAATATCAAAGACGTGGTTTGAGTCCAAATAAAACATCAGTTAGGCTGATATATTGGATTTATCTAATTATTGATATAATAAAGGATCACAGATGCAATCAGATGGACCTCTAGTGTCCTAAAAGTTCACATCTAGTTGGTAAATAACAAAAAGTCTTCTGAGTTAAAAAGATTAATCACAACTGATATCATTATCGCAATGTTATTGAATATCGCGATTAAACAGTTTCCTGATATTGTATTAAAAAAACCCTGACGCTGCAAATGGTGAGATTTTCTTAAACAAAATGATCAAAAATCAAAGTGAATTAACTCCCTAATTAAATGTTCTGCATTTAGGAGATGCCCCCGGATCAATTTCTGTGTTTTTCTGGTCCACGTTCTGAATGATGGATGAGAATATGGATCGGAGCGAGCGTGTGATTGGTTACTGAGCGCTGTGGCTCTGGTAATCCTGTTGTGAGACTGGCAAATGGGATTAGAGCAGCGAGTGTGTAAAATAAAACAGAGCCAAGGGAAGGCCGGGTCGCTTTACATTCACAGCTTTGTCTCACATTTTCACTTAATTTAGCAGCATCACTTTGACACCGACCAGCGAAGAGTCTCCACAGGCGGTCCGATTCGAGGTATTAAAAGGCTGGTGCTGCCAGTTTGAGTCCACAGATTGGTGAAATTTGGTGACTTTGGGGAGAATTTGTGCTTTATTTCTGTAAAATGTTCAAACATTTAAAGATTCTACCCAAAACAAGCTGGTTTAGAAGGTAAAATCTAACTATAAATGATGTTTCAAAGGCAGATTTAATTTAAAAGTTAGAATAAAAGCACTAAGATGCCACTAATGAGAAGATTTAGCTCCACAGTTGCTCATTATCCGTCGTTATCCCACACAAGATCACATTTGATGCTTTTTATGACTTATCAGGATTCCACTTGTTTTTCTTGCCTCTTTGTAGTGTTTTGAGTTACTCTGCTTTCTCCATCCATGATGGGAGGAATGGAAGCCTTCACGAAACGCTCTTGAACATTTCATTTAGATCTGACTGTTTAATTTTTAAAATGATAAACAACTGCGCTGGAAAAAAAGCATCGATTTCTGTGCTGCATGACATGCCTAATAAATTAAAATCAACTGGATGGTAAATCAGAAGAAACTCATTAAATAAAAAGCCAATATCTGCTTTACTGAGGCCACAGTTTTAGCCACAACTACATTACTGTTATCTCCGAACGGAGCTCCATCTCCCCTCAGGTTGGATGAGGGGGGTGGGGGGTGCATGAAGTTGGCTCAGTTTGACCACACTACCAACCTGCCTCCACCAGCCCTGCAGCCTGGTCTGCTCCACTTTTCACCCCCTCCCATTAAAACAATATATAGATTTCAGTTTTTGTTCCAGCAGCTGATAACAGTTGACGACTTTTTGCACTTTGACAGAAAATGCAAATCAGGGTTGGAAATTTGAATAAATTAAGAAAAAACAACAACAGGATGCAGTTTTCTAATAAATTCAGACTCTAGGTGTCTGCAGAGGTGGCAGTCACGCAGCTGTGATTTATTTCTGTTTTAATTATTAGCGTTTGGCTAATGACTTTCCTGTGGTGAACTACAACAAATCACTTCCACAGGATGTGTGTGGTGCGCTGTTTTTATTTTGCCAGGGGGAACGGAGAGGAAGTAAAACGAGAAGTGGAGGATCTGTGTGGGAAGAAGGAGGTCACTGTATGCCAAAGCAATTACCTTTCTCACCCAGGGCTCTGCCAATACTCTACATAGAGGAGAGACAAAGAGAGGTCAGAGAGGAAGTAAACGTTCATGTGGTCAAGTGCGCCAAACTTCTCCTGGAGTTCATGCTCGCTGGCGCTCTCTGCTCCCGTGCGCCTCCTTTTGGAATATTAATTCAGGGCATTTGTGGAAGTTGTTGCTGCACATCTGATTAGATGCTAGCATCAACTAGTAGAGCCCAAATGAAATCCGTGTTGTCAGCTTGTCTTTCTGTCCAAATTTTCTGTTTTTGTTTTGAAGATTTACAACAAAATTAGAATTTGAAGAAGAAAACGAAAGCTCTGAATTAAATATGATACAGATTTTATTGGGTGCCCAAACGCCACCACCAGTCTTGTAAAAATCTAAGCTGAGACAAAAGGTTTATATTCTTATTTCAAGACTGTCAGAACTTTAAAGTGATTATGTGTAGTTTTTACCCCTTGATCTCTGGAAATATCCATCGAAAATTTGTTGAAAATTAATAAAATGATGTCCAGTTGTTGACAAAATATTAACGGCTTTGTAACATCTAACCATAAAAATGGGGCGAGGGTCTAAGTCTCTGGGGGACGCCATATTGGACGCCATGTTTTCTACTACGTGAGCCAGCTCGGGGTCCTGCGATGTGGTGTAAAACTACCCTGAATTGTATGTACTGCCCCCTATCTCCAGGAAACTGTCTCTTTAAAAAGAGCAATGACCAGAAGAAATGTTAAAGCTGCCACCAGTGACTCATTAGGATCACCATGGTAACCGACCAGTGGCTCATTAAGGCCATGATTGTAACTACACACCATGTGTCTCTCAGTCCATGGACAGCAAACATAGAGGCAAAAAAGAACACAGACCAAATGATACGCTCCAAACAAACAGCTGCTGTAAAAAAACCTGAAAGTCGTATCTGAGAAAATCTTGAACCGTTGCCACCAGAAGACTCAGACGGTCACACCTGGGAAGTTTTGTATTTCTACTGTGTTTTATATAGAAGATATGACAAGTTGAAAAGACTCTTCACTTCAAGTGTTGACGAATACTTCTTATTTAACAAAACTATGTGAACTTCTAGAGAGATTTGAGTGAGAACTGTACGTCCTATAGCAATGAGAGTTGGTCTGTGTGAAAGAAGACAAAAAGTCCTAAATTTTGATGTATAACATTGTTGTAAAAATGTGAAGAGTTGGTTTGCAAAAGAAAAACAGTTCAAAAGTTCAGCTGGAAAAACCATCAGAGAAATCCAAACACCAGTTCAGTCAAGTCTGATGTTCTGTGACACGTTTAAACTTTGAATAACGTTTCTCCTCAGACGTTTACCTGAGCTATAGAGCTCCAAAAGGGGGAGGAGCTTAACTTGAATCCTATTGTTTTTCTAAGGGAATTTTCTTCACAATCTATTTTAAATGTTGCTAATGTTGTTTAACCAACAGCTACAAAAATAAAGCACGCTATTCTCGATTACATGACACATTTTCATGTACAATTAGCATTTTTTTAAAATATTTGCGAGAACCTTGAAGTAAGGGCGCTTCAGTGCTCATTGGCCCTCTTAACAATAATAAAGGTCTACACTCTGGACTTCCTGGATGTGACATGGGCGTTATCCGTCAGGAGCTGATGCTCTCCTCGGCTCTGACAGGTCGCCGAGTTCTGGCATCTTGGGGGATATGTCATAGCGCGGAGACATGCCCCGCCCCCCATCGCGTGCGTTCGGCCCGGGCCCGAACTGGGGACTAGAGGTCAGGAGCACCCGGGCCGTTTGTGCTGCTGACAGCTCAGATTTATTTTTAATCCCGGTGATGAGAGCTCACTGCACAGATCATGTGGCTCGTTAGAGTTGAGTGGCGAGCTTTTTCCACCGTCACAATCTCACACGATGGAAATGTGACAAAAAACGACCTTGGCGAGGTAAAGCCCAGATAATTGTGAGCCAGCTGAATGGCGTTTGATTGTTATTCTGCACAGCCACCGTTGTTTCACTCGGTGTGAATTATCTTCACTTGCATTCAGAGAAAAGCCTCGTCATTTTCCCTCCATCTTAGCCTTATTAACACTTTGACCTCGGACCAATTCCCCCTCTTTTGTGCGAAGGTGAGAGTGTACGGTGATTGTATTTGCTGGATCCACTGTCTGTTCATTTTTCACCACTTTCCTTTGGATTGGTGAAAAAAATGTCATTATCATTGCATCAGCAGGCACATTACTTGCTATCTAAAGTGACTGCGGTCATAGAGGCAATTCTGCTGACACTCCTTTCTCTCTTCTCCCCTCTATGTCTTTGTCTCTCCCTTTATTCCTCCCTCTTTTTTGTTCTGATAGGTGCCAATTACAAAGAGTCTGGGTCGAAGCCTCTCTAGTCGCCGGTGACCCTCTTGGCTAGCTTTGTTGTCAACTTTCTGGCTCCGAAGTGAAAGGAATTACCTCATTTTCAGTCCTCGATAAGGAAAGAACAACGCAGGAAAATGCAGAGCTTATGTGCCTATTTCAGGGTCTGACCGCTGTTGCTTCCTGGTGAAACACAAGGTCTGGACTGTGCGGATAAACCCCCAAGGGTTTTGACATTTCATACTTTTTTTTTTTAAATTTTGCTCCTCTTCCTGCTTCAGTGCATTTTGGAGAGGAGCCCAAAACGATGGCTTGGTGCTGCTCAGGCATACGCAGAGCCCTGGCTCTCCTGATGCTCCTGTTCATCCTGAGGGGCAGAGGCTGCTGCTGGGGGCTGAAGTCCACCTCTGGGGACCTGGAGAAGTCCCCGCACTCTGATCCAGACCCCTGGGACGTCCTGCAGAGGCAAAAACGCAGCTGGGTATGGAACCAGTTCTTCGTATTGGAGGAGTACACAGGAAATGAGCCGCTCTACGTTGGCAAGGTAAGTGATCCATTACCGTTACTGGGTCCAGTTGAACCACTCTGCTGCTACAGGAATCCGGATCTTCCTCTGGTTAAAAATACTTCCTGTTTTCTGCAGGTTTACTGCACCTGTATGGCGATACAGATATCAATAACCTGTTAACCTTCAGAATCTGGGACGCAGCAGACTTTTTGTGCATATTCCTGCTGTCCTACATAACATGCAAAACGATCGTAAAGATTTCTTGCAGGAAGTCTGCGTTTCATCCTAGCCAGACTGCTCAGAGAAACTTTTAGATCAGTGTAGATGCGACAAAGTAATTTGCATCGTAATCAGTCCCCAGGAAAAAAACAAAAACAAAAAAAAACAAAATATACATTACATGAATGTGTTTCTGTGCAGCGGATGTTCTGCCAAGGCCTAAGCAGATGGATCAAAGTGATGCCTGTTTTGGCAGGTAAATAAGTATGAAACCCTCCCAACGACGTTTGATGTAAGGCACAAATGGTTTCGTTAATGTAGGGCTGCGCTAACAAAGTGACTAATCTTTCTTTTATGAGGTGCTGTTTCCTCGTTCATCCAATTTTTCTCTATAAAAAGCCCAATAAAGGCAGGAGACTATAGATACATGACTTAAACTAGATGATTAAAAACACTCGTCCTGGATTGAACTGAAGTTTTATTTTAGAGTGTAGCACGTAAACAATTTATACATTCTGGGAACAGTTTAGAACATTTAAATGCTGTTTGTGCCAAATTAAAGCAGAAAATGTACTAAACATACAGATGATTTTAGTTTTTAACATCCAAAAAGATTTACTGGCTGTTAGAAAGGGTATAAATGTGTTAAATCCCTCCTCACAGATTAAACTATGAAGCATTTTCTATACTAGAGATGGACTATCACCATGTAAACAGCCCTGGGAACCAAAAAATCTTACATGTGATTTTTCTTTCTTTTAAATCTCTGTAAAATGTAATAAATGTGTGTTTAGTGCAAAATAACTTTTAATGCAGAATAGATCATTTAATTAAATAACGATCAAACTCACATTAGCATATCTAATGCTAACTAGCATGAGCTACTTGTTGAGCATAAAGCTGCACCCAAATTGTGAATCACCATTTGTCTTGAGGTTGTGGCAAGTCAATTTATCACATTATAGTCAATAAGCAAGATTTTCAAAGCAGATGTGAGTCATTTAATATTTTTCTTGTCAAAGTGAAAATGATCAAGACTCATCTTTGACTGGCAGGTTGAAGCACAAATGCAAATGACCAGAAAACATTTATTTTTAAAAAATATTTAAATAATAAAGTTGAAACATGATGACCTTTAATCACTGTTACCATAATAATATTAGTATAATTACACTGCGGGACAACAGAAGACCTTTAGAACGGTTTAGGAGCAGCGTGCACTGTAGAAAATAACTTGTTGAATGAATACAAAAAAATAGCAAGTTTAATTTTTGTTAAAGATAAAACAACTGTGATGTCTTGACTTAGTCAACCTAATATTTTCATGCATATTTAGTTCATTTTTATTCAGTTTAATCAACAGAACAATCTTATATGAAAAAAAATATTTTAATAAAAACACTGCCATCTATTAGCAATTTAAAACTAGCTAATAGGAGTGAAAAAAGAGTCAATACTCAAAGATTATAAAGATTCAGCCTATTTATTTTGGACGCAACAGAAAAGGAAAGTTTAATATTATTTTAATTTCTATTCAACAAGTTAGGTGTTTTAGATTTACATTTAACCAGCATGAATTAAATATCCAACGTAAGCACATTTTTATTTTATTTAAAATGTTTTATCAGATTTGTTTTTTAACTGAGATTTTACCAGATTAAAGAGTTGGTTTTAATGTCGTGGATCACCTCTTGTTGCCTAGCATGCTTCAAACGTGACTTTTCCAGAGTGTTTCGTGCACATCGATGTAAAATAACTGCAATCTAAAAGGTTAAAAGTGAGAATTTATGAACAAAGATGCGATGAATGGAAAAGCAAGTCGTTCAAGGGGAAAATTGTCAAAATTACCTTGTAACTTTATGTGTCGAGCACATCATTTGAAAAGGAGAAATGATTTGGAGGAAATCTTATGTCCTAAAAATCTAAAAGCAACGCTCAAGAAAAGATAGACAAGAGCACCTTAGAACGGTTGTGTGAAGAGTGTTAAAAGCCCAGCTCCTTAAAATAAATGTTAAAGTTCACTTTGTAGAGTGTAAGTGCAGCGAAACTCCTCAGCTTTTAGCACCGTTGTCTAAATGGACCGCTCCCGCTGCAGAAAATGGCTCCAGCACGTGCAGCGCAAGCCAGATGGGTCTCGGATTGGTCTCTAGATCCCCGTTATCTTGGAGAATTTTCTGGTCTTATTATTAAATTAGTTTTCATCTTTCCGCTCATCTGCGGGATAATCGTTTCTTATCCGCCGTGTATTTGCTGGGGTCTGCTCCTGCGAGCCCATTTCCTTGCTGTTTCTGAACTGAATTAGCGTCTCCTGCTGGAATTAGGAAACTGTCCTATTGTTCTCCTCCCTGGGTTTTGCCAGAGGGATGCTGGGAGGAGAGCATCTAAATCACAATGAGCATATTTGCGACTCAGCTGGAGTTCAGCTAAGGGTCATTTCTTGTCCATGTGTCCATGGTGAAATACTGTCGTCTCTGATGCGTGTTTGTCTCCAGATATCTGTTGTGTCTGACTTGTAGCGGGGGGCTCTGATATATGATGCTCTGATGTTTGTCCTTGTCCATGTTTTTGCCCATTTGAAAGTAAAAAAAACTAAATCTGAGGCCAATATCTCACTTAGAAGGGATTTTTTTCTACACTTTCTTCTGTCTGATTGCTTTTCTTGTTAGGAAATCCTGAAGGATGCAAACAGACTGATTACTTATTCACAGTCGAGATCCGCTCATCCACGCGGAATTTACACAAACTCATTTGCAGGTTTTTTCTCCTCTTTTCCTGAATTGATTGATCAGCTTGGTGTGAAAGGGTGTTTGCTCCTTTACACATTTCTTCTATTTTTGCTTTATTTTTGGTCACCTAAATGTTTCAAACAAACAAACAAACAAACAAACAAACAAACAAACAAACAAACAAACAAACAAACAAACAAACGTCAGTACCAAAGACTACCTGAGCAAAGACAGAATGCAGTTTTCAAATGAAGGTTTCATTTATTACGTGACAAGAGCTATCCAAGCCAACCTGGAACTAACTTCTCCACTAGTGCCTGCTCAGCTCGGTTCTGCATGGTTCTAAGACTTTTCTAGACTTCACTATTAATGGATTTGGGATTGTTGCCCCTTATTTAGAACCAACATGGCTGTGGGTCCAAAACGTGACCTTGTTCAGTGATTGGCTAGGGGAGGGTTGTTAAACTCAGCAGCATAAGAAACATTCATTCAAAAGCTGATGAACACGTGAAAGTTTTCTATTTTGATCTAAAGGTTACTAGAGTTGGGGCACATATGAGGTCATGAGGAATTCCATCTGTGTGCAGCATAGTAACTAAAAGCAGCTTCGCCCCGTTTGGTTCTACCAGCTGACTGCTTCCTAAGGATCTCAGAGCCCTGCTGGGTGTGTGTACAGGAAGGAGATCTGACTTTTATTTGTCTAAAAACCTCAACCAACAATGCGGCTTGGTCTGGAAATAACAATTGTACCATTCGTTTGTCTGTCTCACTGAACCACAGCACTTCCACATTTACCTGGGTCCTCCACTCCACCTCCATTGAATTGCCTCTGTGTATGAAATGTGCCATACAAATAAAGCTGCTTTACTCAGTCTTACATTTAGCAACAGAACACCACTGGTGTGAGAGGTTCTCCGCTCAATAATATCAGAGAAGGAGAAACAGCCGGCTGCTACCACTTCAGCTTTAGGACAAACTACCAGAGTCCCAGAAAGAAAAACACCATTTGAAGTCACGGACAACAAAAGATGTTTGGACCTAAAAAACAGCGACTGGTGTTTAGCGCTCTCTCGTTTCCTCTGGCAATGAGGATTCCAGTATCAGGCGGACGTGGCCTAGGGATGATAACCAATGGGAGGGGTGAGAGTTCTGTGACCATGTTTGTTTTAAACCTAGCTTGTTTTGCAGATTTACTAGTGCAGATTGAACCACTTTTTTGGGAAACATTAGTATAGTTTCACTAGCCATGCCCAGATCTGTAGAATAAAGACATCACTTCATTCGACCTGTGATGACATGGCTCTTGCTCTGGTCGTTGGCTAAAAGATCTCAAAAGGCAACACATCATACCCCGTTGGAACAAAATACAAGGTCTAAAGCCCTGCAGACATAAGTATATTAAGGTCAGAGGTCATGATTCAGCAATAAGAAAGACATTGCAGTGGGGATCAATGCCAAATCTTGAAGGAGAATGTGACCTTCGACCTTAAACAGGTCGTTCATGCTGGAAAACCCTCAAATGTGGCGAAAATGCAACAATTCTGTAAAAAAGACCAGGACAGCAACTAGAAAGACTCCTTACCAGTTATTATAAATGCTTGATTACAGACACCACCACTACGAGTGTTATTTTCTTTTTAGTTTATGGGGTCTTTGTTTGCTGATTTGAGACATTTAAGGAAGAAAAATAAAAAGATCTACACGAGGCCAAACACTTTGTATTTTGCTTTGTGTCTCTTTAACAGAAAATAGCATCAGGAGTGTAAAAATCTTTTACATCTGACCTCGTG
The DNA here is from genome assembly GCA_006937985.1 of Aphyosemion australe. Taxonomy (NCBI): domain Eukaryota; kingdom Metazoa; phylum Chordata; class Actinopteri; order Cyprinodontiformes; family Nothobranchiidae; genus Aphyosemion; species Aphyosemion australe. Next base: position 1,033,175 of record SSNS01000169.1, on the reverse strand, counting down.
TCCCGGCTCAATCCAGCCATCTTTCACAAATACAGAAAATCTGATTCATTTGCTCCCCACGGGAGGAGCAGCCTGCCGGGGAGCTCGAGAGGCTGTCACATTATTCGTTCCCTTAGATCATAGTTGTCACACAGTGTGTGTTTGTTTGGCATCACAAGGGCACACTGCTGCTGTAAAATATCTAGGCGGGACACCCTGACCCGGAGCGACATGGAAGGTCCTGCCATGTCAAGAAAATGACCTTAATAGAAATGAATTCTTTGTGTTGCTTCTGAAATGAGAGGAAGAAAAACAGGATGATGTGGCTGCAGCAAGTTTTGTTTTCTTGGAATTCCCAGGCAAAAACAGTCAAGGAAACACAGCGTGACCAGTAATGACTTTTGTCAGCTGTATCTGTGAATCTAACGTGACAAACAATAGGATCCTGTGTCCAAACAAAAGGCATAGTCGCTACATGACTTGGCCCGCCGCGTGGCTGGAAGCAAAGGGGAACATGATCCAGTTGGTAGGAAATGGGAAGTCATCACTTTGGCCTGACTGCTCCCTTTGCATCTGCAGTCTGTTTGGCTTTAATGCATTCTGTCAGATTGTGAATTTCACAACCAAATCTCTCATTACGCCTTGGCACCCAGCCCCGGGTAAAGCGTGCTGGCCTGGAATCAGCTGCAGTCGCATGGAGCTGGTGGAGACGTACATTAAAGAACCTCCAACTAAACAGCCTCCGCCGCAAATTGGTGATGCTCGTATTTAAACAAGCGAAACCGCCGCAGCGAGTCAGCCACTTAACAAACACCGGCGGTTCTGGTAAACATCATGCTATTAACGCTTTCTGCAGGGTGTTCGTCAGACTAAATATTTGCAAAGCATCTGCTGAGTAAGGGATGTTCAGAGGCAATGTTTGCTACACCCAAAGAAAAAATATCATGTTTACATTGTAAATGCATGAAGACGTCTTGCTTCAGATGATTTTTTTTATCAGTCTGATGTGTAAATAAGGCTTGAAGTTACTGGACATGTGAGCAAACAGACAACTTATTTATAGAGACAGCCTCTAAATTTACAGTCTTATTAACTGCCCACATAACACAAGCTGGTTGAATTCAGTAATCCCTGCCATAATGTTTTTGCCTGTGTGTGTGTGTGCGTGTGCGCATGCGTGTGCATGCATGCGTGTGTGTGTTATCCATCTTCTGTGCAGACATAACTCTTTGCTAGCCACTGACAGGTCAGATTTTATCAAAACTACTAGAAAGTCATCATTGGACATTCAACTGAATAATTGCAGTCAGTCTATTTCAAGATGGCCGCCAGAGCTATTCATAGAAAACACAAAAATGACAACAACTCATTAAGTTTTCTATATAATGAGCTAAAATTTGTTGTTGCCAAATATACCATATTTTTGAATTTCTTATACCTCCATCTCTTTAACAGGATTAGTACATTCCTAAAACTTCTGCTCCATTGAATTCTGTACACGTCTTCTCCCCCCTTGTGGAAGATTTAAGTACTGCAGGGGAAAAGTGCCCTTTATATAGATAAAATGTATTTATTGTTCCTGAACACATGTACAGTGAGATTGAAAGCACACAATTTGCAGTGCACCACGATATAAAAAAGAACATAATTGTAAAAGAAATGACACATATTGTGATTAACTATAATAGTGGGAACAAATAAAAAAATACCAAATAACAAATTGCACAAGAGTGGGTTACTGTTATGAAATGTTTTCAGTAACTACTTGATTTATCGACCTATAAATATATAAATACATGGAAAAAAAATCTTGTTTCATGCATCTGGATTTAAAAGGTTAATAATTATCTCCATCATTTCTTCTCTTTCCATTACTGTTGGAGTCAACTCTGTTGCCAGATTATCTCACAAATAACCAATTAACTTTTTGATTTAACCCAATTCAAGATGGCTACCACAGAAAATCAGTATAAGCAAGTACAAAAATGGCTACAACTTAGTCAGTTTAACAGTTTTTGAGCTCAAATTGGGTATGGTGGTATCTTAGAGTCATGTACAACCCTTGGCATCAACTTTTGAGTTGGGTTAGCAAACGTATCTCAATCACCATTTAACAGATTTTAATTAAACTCTCAGAAACAAATCATTGGATCTGTAATACATTCACTGTTGGAGTCACCCTGACTCAGGATCACCGCTACAGCTAATGAATGTTATTAAACACAAATTTGGCTATAAATAAGTCCATTTTACAGATATTAAGCTATTGAGATGTAGTGCTAGACACTGAGCAACATATTAACTTAACATTTTGCCATCAACTGTTGAAGTCAACCCAATGCAAGATGGCCACCACATCTAACCAGCGCTAGTGAACTAAAATCTAACTCAGTTTGTTTAAATTTCTTTCCCCACTGCTCCCTCCTACTGGGTGAAACCAGAATTACAACTGTTGTAAAAAAAACCCTGCCGCAGCCTAACAAAGAGCTAACGCTAACACGAGCCAACTGATACTAAAATAAGCCACAAAGTAAAAAGATCCACACTGTTGGACAAAATGATATTATTACTTACAAGTCCAGTAGCAACAAAGCCAGGTCACCATCAGTCCGTGATTTCGTAGCCTCCTTTAGCTCCCTCAAACGAGTGTAGGCCGTGCCGATGTTCACTCCGGTTTTAGCTCTTTGCTTCACCTCCACAGATATTACTCTCTTACTTTTACTTCCAGGCTCCGCTGTGATACCAACAGAAAAAGCAACATTTTTCTTCTTCTTTTTGTTCTTTTTATTGATGGTTGGCTAACTGAGAAAGCTAACTGCTAGCCTTTATATGCACTACCGGTACAGTAAACAGCTATTGCCACCCGAACCACAAAACTGTTAAGTGCGGTTTCTGGTCAGCAGAGGGCAGCAGAGTGCTGTCCATCTGAAGTTGGTCAAGTTTCTGCTTCAAGAATCACTGAAACTAGTTTTAAAGCAATAGCTTAAAGTGTTAAAACTCTTTAGTGTTGCTTTAAATTTGGTATGGTAGAAACTGAGAGTCATTTGTGCCATTTTCTGAGTGCTAACAGATCAGTCAATGTGCTATGTAAATCCACAAATTTCCAATATATGTTTTTAATTTGTAAGAATTACAATAATTTGTAAGAAATTTTTAAGTTCAGTAATTTAATTTAGGTTTAAATTTTATTGTTAATGCAAAACGTAATGCAAAGTATGCCTTAGCCATTTTTTACTCCGTAGTAAGAATTCAAGGTCTAAAATACAGTAATTCAGTTTAATAATTAAACAATTTGCTCCATGGGGTGCAGGGCAATCCCACAGATAATTACACTGGAGTGGGCATAATGTGCTACTGTGCAGTCCACTTCATTAGCATTCTATGTGGCGTTTACTGTCAAACAGGTTAGAATCATAGAGCACAGGGCGCTGCTGCAAAGGTCAGCCTCGGCAGCGCCTACTCACACTTGCTGGTGCCATAAACACACCGGCACGGCAGCAGCTGAGGAGTGGTGAGAGCAGCTTGTTGAGCCAGAGAGGAGGGTGATTCAAGCTGACAGGAGGGGGACATCATACACCGGTACCCAGGGACAAAGAGCTCACATTGCGGGGAGCTCATGAAGCATCCTGGGGGCCTGTGGGAGGGTGGGAAAGCCTTTATCTGAGCCCAGGATTCAGACGGGATAAAAACAGCAGAGAAAACCAGACAAGAGGGTAGTTATCAGCGGGGAAGGAGGGAGAACAGCAAGAGGAACATTGTTTACACTCCCATATGTACTGTAGGGGGCTGGACTCGACATCGTCTAGGCGACTTTTAAGATGTGAAGTTCAAGTGAAAGTCCAGAGGGAGGTCAGGACGCAGTCGCGACGGTGCAATTTATACGAAGAGACCCAAAACAAGCTGTGAAGAGTTGTGTTGTTTTAGCTCAGCAAGCCTCAAACTCTGGCCTCAAATGAGTTTCCTAATAAAGGAGTTTTATTTATAACAATGGGAGAGACTGGAGCTGAAAACGAGGCTGCAAACAACAACAGAATCATCAACTTATTTTAGCATGAGCCGGGCTGACTTCAGCTAATCCCCGATTCCTAACAAGACAGTTGATGAATGGAGAAACAGCCAAAATAAACAACAGGAATTGTGCTGCTTTATTTGATTTTTAGATCAGAGATTTATTCTGGTTACATCTACAACTAAAACCAGCAGAGAGACCGGACACTGTGGGACACCGCCAGCGTGGCAAGGTGACAAAACCCAGCAGCCAGCTTCAAGAGGATCACTAATGAACACATTTCTACCATGTTATTTTTATTATTCTGGTTGTTGTTCTGGTTTGTTTCTTGGCTCTGAGGAGTTTCTGGGCAACGAGGGAACACTCCTGGAAGTAGCCTGGCCAAGACTTGTAACTAAAATTGGTGTTACAATAAAAATCTATGGCTTTGCTTTATGATGCATAACCCATCTGGGTCCAAAAAACCTATTTATAGAGCGGTAATCAAATATTGCACACAGAAGTTATCTTTTGCATTTATAGACTCATTGAATAGGGTTAGTTGTTGTCATTCTGGTGATGTCATTATGGATATTACATTAAATAATTGCATCAATTGCAATAAATTGTTAAAGCTTTGAGTTCCACTTAACTCCTCTGCTACTGAAAGTCCACAAGAAGTGGAGATCCATCACAAATATTATGATATTCAACAATTTTATCATGTTTCTCCAATTTCATGCAGCTCTAGACATGATAACGTTTTATGTGACTTTGTGTTCCTACCGGTTGTTTTTTGAGGTGGTCTAATCCACACATTATTTTGAAGTTAGTTGCCATGTTGTTAATCACTTCCTGAATGGTCAAATTTACCTCTAACCCATTTTTATGGAAAAAAAGAGAAGAAACCAACTGACTTTTTGACACGGGGTCCCTAACCCTAACCCTAGTTCTGTCCCGAGCAGAACTAGGATTTAATGTCTCTACCTCTCACCTCCTGGCAACACCCTCTAAATGTATGATGGTCTGTTTGTACCTCTCCTGAAGCAGACATGAATCATTTTTCCATCTTGGTTTGCTGTTCAGGATAAATCCCCCACATAGCAGCTGTGAATCAATTAAGCATTAAGGGATAAGGTGGGCCGGAGATGCTGGGGAAGTTAGAGGAAATATTTTTTTTGAAGTTGTCTGCCTGGATCTGATTTTAGGAGCATATTTTTGTCTGAATTTGGGGGTTGCAGAAGTTTCCTGAAGTGCTGATGTATTGATTTTATTTTTATGCCCAACAGGTCTGATTCTGAATAATTCAGCAGCGGTCCTTGCCCTGTGCTGAGCGTATAGATGTATTATGAATACTCACAAAAGCTAAGCTTTCAGATCTTCCTATTTTTCCTCTACAAAGTGGAAATCAGGTGGCCCGGAGACTATTGCACTGGGTATGACGGCGTTATCAAGCGCTCCCCACCGCTTTGAATAAAGTCAGCGTGGTGAATCCCAGCTGCGCACCGATCCAGGGCTGAAGTTCTAATACGTTTGATCCCCGCAGATGATTTTGAGAAGTTTTAAAACACGGATCGAAGGACAGTTTAGGTTTTGTGGAACGCAGCTGGACTCACTTTAACGGAGAAGATATCATCTAAAAGAAGCTGATTGTTGTTTGGGGGCTGAAATCTACTGAAAAAGCAGTGAGGACGTATAGAAAGGGTGTACATTTTTTACAAACATGCATTTCACATGAATATTAGTGTGAAATGAGGGAAATCTCAACAACAAAGGAGAGATGATGCCTTTCACGTGTTTTCTTAACCTTAGAAGCACTTTAAAAGCTATCAGGACTGTAAGGATATTGAGTTTTCCATTTCTATGATGTCTATTTCCCTCCAGAAACCTCCAGGTAGATGCTCATTATGTTGAGTGTGTTCTGAGATTGATTTGTTTTGAATAACCCGCTGCTTCTGATGGGACTCTTGTTTGAAGTCTATAAAAGCTGCAATAGATTTGATTCCAACAAACATTCGAGCTCTCTGGTAATCTGATTGTTCCCCACTTCTAGATGAAGTCTCATTTCAGAAATATTCCTCCAAACAGACTTCCCTTTTTCAGGTTTAGGCAGGAAGAAGTCAGATAGGTTGTTTTGAGCAACTAGAGATTTTTTTCTACAAACTAAAAATGATCTTAAGCCGTGACTGGTCACAGACACAAAATTGCCAGAAAAACATGCAAATCTTTTGTTGAAATCATACTGAGTCGAAAGCATTTAAATGGTGCAACACTATGACAAACATCATGCATGTTTTATGTCTGCATTTTAATCACGTTTTAATCTTTTGATTTGTTTGCCATTTTTCCTCCTTTTATTCGTAAGTCCGTTACACTCATGTCTGATTATTTGTGTCACCAACACTCTCCTAACGTTGGCTCATTTTTTTCACGCTTTTTGACTAATGAACTAAATTGAGATTTGGGATCCTGTGACGTCGAAAGATACTTCCTATTAAAGGCTCTACTGTCACCTTCTGCTGATACCACACAGTTTAATTTATCTGCCTCAAGCTAGTAAGTCAGGGGTGTCCAAACCTCAAGACAAGGGCCACAATTGTCAATGTTCTTGTAGAACAACAACGTCAGTTTAAAATAAATTTAAAAAATGCAAAATATTTTCTTAAAAAAATGTCATTGATAAAAGTCAAAAATAGGTCTCATATTTGTAGAAATCAGACCAAAAAAAATTTATTGTCAATTTACATTAACAACTTGCAGGAGGAGCACAAGGGGGGCACAGAATCACTCTGAGGGCCACAAATGACCCCCAGGCCTCACTTTGGAAATGCCTGTAGTACATGAAAAGGCAACAGCTTTGTATTTCATCTTTTCTTTTCTGTATTATTTAAACCACTGAGGGATGCATGGTGGTGCAGTTGGCAGCACTGTTGCCTCACAGTGAGAAGGTCTCGAATAAAAAAGCTGCAGCCTTTCTGCTTGGAGTTAGCATGTTCTCCCCATGTGGGTTTTCTCTGCGTACTCCGGTTTCCTCCCACAGACCAAAAACATGCATGTTATGTTGATTTTTGTCTCTAAATTGGTGTGAGTGAGTGTGTGAATACTTGTCTGTCTCTGTGATGGACTGGAGACCTGTCCAGGGTGTCCCGTCTCTCACCTGACGTGACCCTACATAGGAATAAGCATTTTAGCACAATGTTTAAAAAATGAACATCAAAATGTCAATGTGGTAAATGTTGATACCAGAAAGAATCGTAATAAATCATAGACAAACTAAATACCAGTCATTCATTTAACCAATCAGACTCCTGCTGTCATAAATAACAGTTTATGTAGACGCTAATAGCCAGGATGCTAAACCTCACGGAGGAATCGCAACCCTTCTTAAAAAAAACAGCTTATGTTGTGTTTTTGCGCTGATGTAGCTGGTGGACCAGCATCTGATGCTGGTCCAGGATGGGTTGCTGGTCTAGCATCCAATTACCAGCATTGCATGCTGGACCATCATACCAGCATTCAAAACACAACATATGCAGTTTTGTTCAGCAGAGAACTGATATGTTGATCTCAATATTCATCAATATCACTATTGAACGTAGTCCCAGTTAAAACCATACAAATCTACATTATTATCTGTATCCCAGTAAATGGAGCCGTGGGGCTCAGTATCACATCTACTAGTATTTACTATCACACACAGTTATGTATCAAAAACAGGAAGTGTACGATTCTGAATCGAGGGGAAATACTTAAACGCATTATCTCACATTAACCTGATTACACACAGTAATCTGCTTTTATGTATGAGTGTACATGTGTACTTTTGTTTAAAACGAAGCTCTGTACCACACACACACACACACACACACACACACACACACACACACACACACACACACGCACGCACGCACACACACACACTTTCTACTTAACTCCCACCCTTTCTCTTCTAGACATTTACCTTCCAATAGATGAAGGGACCCTAATATGCTAAAATGGGGGGTGCATGGCCACCTCTCACTGTAATTAAATTCAGTCGTAATGAATCATAGCCCCTAATCCTAAAACAGCCTATATTTCCACTGGGAGGGGAAATGACCTACATGTTCTGGCAAAGCTCTTTGTATAGTTTTTTCTGCTGCTGCTTTCTGTCTCGGAAGCAAGACAAACCTTTCCGAGGTATGTTAATGACATCATGCCTAAATCCATACCAGTGCTGTTTTCTTTTATGTCCCACAGAGCCGAGTGGAAACGGGAAAAGCATCCAAACAGGCTGCTGTTTGTGGGTTTTCTCTTAATAACACGGTCAAACATCACTTTCTTTAGCCGCTTCTCGCTCGGCTAATGTGTTGTGTCTTGAATAGCAATGTGATGTGCAACGGCTCATTGCTTTGTGGAGAGGAATGTGTGCATAAAACACAAGGTAATTAGGGTATTGTATGAGCGAGTCAGCGGGCTAATGTCGGTGATTCACTACGGTGCTGCCGTACCTTTGCTCTTTGAGGTGTATTTTATCATTTGCAGACGATGTTGGTCGCAGCCCAAGATACTGTCAGGAGTTTCATTGTGTAAAAAACAAGCAGCTGGCAGCAGGAGAACAAATATAACACCAAGTGTGTGTTTCTGTTCAAAATGCCCTCAGAAGGAGAAGAAAAGATCAGGTCGGCAGCAGTGGAGGAAAGTCCATTAATTATGATTTCTATCTTTGTTTTGTGTTTGAATTACTGTGTTCAATTCATTAGTCTTTCTTGTTTAATCACCCAGCGCCATTAATTGAATTACAGAATGCCGTATTTCAGCTTTTAATTTGTGTCTTTCGGCTTAGCCAAACAATAACGATGCATAATCAAACACAATACGGTTTGAATACTGTTTTTATGCTGGCAGACTGTTATTATTTAGTAAATATCAGAATTTATATGTGTGTAGTTACCTTTTGGTAACATGCAAAGATACCTAATCTTGATATTATTTCAGTTCTTTAAACATCTAGCAGGAATTAATCTGTGTATTGCTTTGATTCGGCTTTATTGCCAAAAGGTTTGCATTCACATTTAGGAATAGGGTTAGGGTTCTTTACCTTTGAACCTTTGCTTGAGCGCGTTAAGGGAAAGGTTATGAATAAAGACGTCCAATATTATCGGCCTACCAATAGTATCGGCCAATATTGGCATTGAAACGCAGGGGCGGACCGGCCATCTGTGAGTTCTGGAGAATCCCAGTGCGATCTAAGCTTCTAAGATTGTTCACTGCCTCGCTGTCGGACGCAACAGAGTTAAGAAAGTAGCTAAAGTGCAGTATGTTTGTTCGTTTTGGCCAGATTTTCATATCATCCACACCTCTATTGCAACGGTGTCCCGTTTGAGCTGTGGCAGCTGGTATTCCTGCATACTTTACGTCTCTAAAAAGCCCATAAAAAGTGGATTAATGCAAATGGTTCGCATCATCCATCTATGGTCACAATATAAACAAACGCCAGATCGGAAGTAGGTCGCATACTTCATGCAAAGCATCATGGGGCTAGGAATAAGGTGGATACGTTTCTATTCTCATGAATTGTTAGGGAACTTATGTCTGTTTCCCCAAACTGAGAATGTTTAAAAAGAAAAAGTTTTTTTTTTAGTCTGTTCATTGTCTAATTCATTTATGTAAAGGGGCGGTGCTTGAGACTTGTACCTAAGCCAGTCAGTAGGGGGCAGAATTGTTCTGTTTGACTTTACAGATCAATTGTTTTGAGTCTGCTTAGCTTTGATGAAACATCCACATCGAGAGGAGCCAGTTGAGGTGGCTCGGGCATCTGATTAGGATGCCTCCTGGACGCCTCCCTGAGGTTTTCCGGGCACGTCCAACCGGGAGGAGACCCAAAGGAAGACCCAGGACACGCTGGAGAGATTATGTCTCTCGGCTGGCCTGGGAACGCCTTGGGATTCCCCCGGAGGAGCTGGCCCAAGTGGCTGGGGAGAGGGAGGTCTGGGCTTCCCTCCGTAGGCTGCTGCCCCCGCGACCCGACTCCGGATAAGCGGCAGAAAATGGATGGATGGATGGATGAAACAGATTATATTTATTTGGACTAATTATTTAGCTAATCATGCTACTGGTTTGTTTCTAATTAGTATTCATTCTTTGCGATAGCACAACACAGCAGTACTTACTGGCACTTTTCACCTTCAGTACTTAGATCCTCCACCAGAGGGCAGAAGGCAGGTATAGGGTTAAAAAAGGAGTAGTGTGCTAATGCTACTGAAGAGGCAGAGCTACTTAAAACTTAGAAAAAGGCATTTCAAATATGTTTGGCATTCAGCTGTTTCATTGCAGAATTTAATTCACAAATTCCTTCAAAGCGTCCACCTAATGACCAAATGATTGTAAATAATTGTAATTAAAGAAGTGACCTTTGATGCGTTCCCTCTGAGCTGAGGTAGAGGCGCGGCCCAGAAACAATAATTAGTTAACGCTTCGCTGAGCAGCACTAACTCCCCCTCATCAGCAACTCTACATGACTTGTTTTAGTAAAATGATGCATTTATTTGCAGACTTCGGGAGGATTGAGAGTCATAATACTACAGTAACTGGATTGAAAAGTCAAAAGGTTCTGAATCTATTCACTTCATTTTTGTTCCCTTGTCCCAAAGCATTTATGCAATTTCAGGGACAACAGAGATAAGTGGATGTTGGCTTATTCAGATAATGCTTCCAAGTAACTTGCCTTTCCCTGTTTATGTTCCCCGTATAAACCAAGGACATTCTCCGTTTGTGTAATTTAACGGTTGTGTTTAAATTATTCTATTCTTTTTCTTAATCTTCCTTCATAATTTAAGTGTGAATCTTCTATAGGAGACATAAGTTGCAGCGTTTGTGAAAGAAAAAACAGTTTTTCACACTTCCAAGTCAAGCTGGTAGCTGCTTACATCTTTTCAGTCTAAACTAAATTCTATTTTTTATGTGTGGATATAAGTTTGAGTGGGATTGTGTTGAATCTACAGAAGTATTTCTGTGAAGAGATCCTGTTCCTGGAACCCGGCCCATTCATTTTCTATAGCGGAGATGAGTTCATAGTCTGACAGTTTTAAATTATGCCGAGGGGATAAAGCTATGCAAAGACTATGGGATGATTCAGAGATGGATTGGGCTATGATCTAAGGTTGTTATTGAATTTGGCTCCCGATATCCCTTAGAATGAAGAATGGAGTCAGGAGAGTGATTTGCTCCTTTTTTTATTCCTGGTGCAAGACTAAATATATTCACTACTGGAGGGATTGTATACACATCAAAAGTCTTCCTTCCCAAAGGTTCTCTCATGTTGGGGTTTAACAAGGTGTTTTATTGTTTGAAGTAGTGCTGCTTGTTTGAGTTGTTTATAATCCCTTTGGATCATAGCAGCACAGTCGATACTGTAAAAGAAATGGCACTATCCCCATGTTTTCTTTTCTTTCTCACTAAAACTGGGCCTCAGATACGTTTTGGACTTTTTATTTTATCCTCAAAGAACTAAAGGAAGGCTTGAGTCACAGAGTTCACGCTACATACTTCAATGCCAGTGGTAGGCAAAGGGCACGTTTGTTGGTTATGGTAGGTAGCTGCTGCACAGAGAAAAAAGGAACCAGGCAGAGGAGCTCAAAAACAGCGGCTGTGGTCCTTGAAAATCTCATTTTAAAGTGTTGTAACAATAACAGTCTGTTTTTTATGATTTTAACTCTTGTAAACTACTATGTGCAACTTGTTTGCCAGTTTAACATATGAAAGACCTTTTGAAGTGAGCATCTGTGGAAACAATTATTGATAAACCTCTTTGAATGACTTCCGTTTGGAGAAACAGAGATTTGTTCTGATCCTTTGATAAGCTAACGGCTACACAAAATGAGGCTAAGAACAAAATGTGTTCCTCTGCCAATCTCAGAGTCTTCAAAGCGGACCTAGAATCTAAAGCAACATGTTCCTTGTTGTTGTTGAATAAAGACAGCTTGGGTGGTCAAAAGTAGCATGCCAAAAATCAAAGGCGTGTGTGACCTACTTTTTATGTAAATTAGAAAGTTGAAAAAGGTGAGAGAAAAACTTCTGATCTGAGAAAGTCTTCCTTAACACGTCATAAGGGGGAGCCCTTCCTCCTCAAACCTGCATGTCTCCAGTGTCTGAGGCCTTCTGGGGAAACCAACCAATCAGCAAGCAGCTCATTATCATATTCATGTCCTGGCCGAGTGGGAGGGGCAAAAAGCGCTTTTCACTGCAAGGCTGGTTTAGGGGGTTTAGAATGGCCTGTATCAGGGCTCCTCACCAGGGAGGCATCCAGGAGGCATCATAACCAGATGCCTGAGTCACCTCAACTGGCTCCTCTCGATGTGGAGGAGCAGCAGGTCTACTCCGAGCCCCTGAGTATCTCGCTCTATCTCTAAGGGAGAGCCCAGACCCCCTTGCGGAGAAAACTCATTTCGGCTGCTTGTATTTGCAATCTCGTTCTTTAAGTCACTACCCAAAGCTCGTGACCATAGGTGAGGGTAGGAACATAGATCAACCGGTAAATCGAGAGCTTCACCTTCTGGCTCAGCTCTCTCTTCACCACGACAGACCGGTACAACATCCCCATGACTGCAGACGCAGCACCAATCCACCTATTGATCTCACGCTCCATCTTTCCCTCACTCGTGAACAAGACCCCGAGATACTTAAACTCCTCCACTTGAGGCAGGAATTTGTCCCTGACATGGAGAAGGCATTCTACCCTTTTCCATTTAACTGTGTTTGTAGAAAAAATACTTAATTATGAAATTGCAAAAACCTCTTGGAGAATTCTACATGAATACCTTCACGTGTATAATGTGAAATTAACAATGATGGAAAGGTTAATAAAGTAGCACTTGCATGAATTGTATTACCATAACAACCATCTTGACTCCACATTGTGCAAACACAGTGGTACTTTTCAACAGATAGAATGAAATTATCATTCTGTGAATTTATTTATATTTGTTTCCTGAACATTACTCTTGGTAAACACTTTTTACCACTTTTCTTAGTCAAACAAACTTCTATGTTCTGATATTATGGAGGAGATTAGGCATGGCCCTATTCAGACTAGCCTTTAGCTTATCAATCCAGTCAAAAATAAACACTATAATAAACTCTGATCTCAGAACTTTTATATTGGTTTTTGTAAAATGCTGCTTTAAAAGTCTTTATTTTTATTTCCCATTTCAGGGTCATTTACATAGAAATGAATGGTTATTTATGAATGAAAAGATAAGTAGCAGCTAGCTTTAGCATAGTGGAGCCTGATGCCGGGCCGCACTGGAGGCATCAGCGGTGCATAACGGCATCTTTGCCGTCCTCCTCGCTGGACTTGTGAGATCACAAAATCCCTCAAGACTTCACGGTTTGTTTATGCCATCCACCATTTAACCAAAAAGAAGATGAAAGAGATCACGTTTGATATCACTGTTTGACGTCATAATGATGTCCCTCTCCACTGCCAGGATTAAAGCCATGAAAAACACACCGTTGCTCTTCTCACACTGTAATGTTAGCTCTGCCTCATCACAGCTCTTCTCATACTGGTAGTAAATAAGACATCAGGTCACACGTATAGAGCTCTGGGAGTTGACGTCACTTCTCCCAGCATGCAACAGTTCAAATCGAATGGCGCCATCTTGGCAGGCAGTTGCCCGCAGCTACGCTATTGTTATTGTCAAAAAACTCAATCAAACGGGAAATATGGTAGATACCTGTTGTGCCCCAGGATGCCATAACAGACGCGGACGAGATAAGGGAAGAGCCTTCTACAGGATTCCCCAAGATCCGGAACGCTGCAAACGTTGGATCATCGCAATGAAACGCGCCAGCGACCTGGCTAAAATGAAGCTGTGGGATCCTGGGTGTAAAGGTTTTCGCTTAAGCAGCGACCACTTCATATCAGGTACTTAAACCAGCGTTTCCTCAACTGTAAATGGTATTTATTTTAAATGCTTTTATTACGATGTTTATTGGTCTTCCTAAACTTATTTTGGCGTGGCTTTTACTGTCTTGTTGCTCATAGCAACAAGTAAACATCACGTAAAACTTTGCCTCGTGATTTCTGCGTGCTGCCGTTTACGTGTCTTATGATCACAGCGAGGAACCGGCTAAGCTGTATTTAATTTTTAACTATGCTTTAAGAAAATACTGTAGTTATTTTTCTGAGGTTTATGAACACACTACGTTGCACACAGACATAACCTTGCAACCGGCTGTTGCTAATACAAAAATCTCCACTTACCCTCCCGGTGACAACAGCGCTGTCCTTAGCAGGAAGAATCCAGATCTAGATCCCGACAACAAACCCTGATTGAGTCCATTTGTATCCCTCCAGGCTTTTATATGCTCTTAGCGATGCTCCGGAGTAGGACGAGGGAACATTAATAAGGAAATTATAAATGTCAGGGTATCTCAAATCCGGTAAGAGGTCCGCTCCGACAGCTTCTGGCGTTTTAAAAAGTATCCCAGGGGCATGGTAAGGGTCAGAGATGTTTAATCTATTTAATTTCTGACTATATAAGACGATTTCTTCGGTTTTAAAGTGTGAAGTAAACTCCGACGGAGTAAACCGGTCCCGTTCATTGTTTGCCTTTGTTGCCTGCCAAAATGGCGTCTACGCTCTGAGAGTCACGTGACGTCCGGAGCTCTATAGACGTAATCTACATAGATAAGAAATTGCAATAGACTTTTATTTTGACAATTATTGGATGTTTTACACTGATGCCGTGTGTGATTTCCTGTCTAGCCCTATGTTAACTGCAGAAATTGACGCATCCCAGAGGCGGCTCATGGCAAAAATAGAACCCAATCCTGTCTGTAGTGGTGTGATGAGCTGCTTCTGGGATGCGCCTGAAGAATTTTGCCCTGCAGCCGGTTTGGATCAACCCCATAGACTATAATGGATTCTACTTGAAGCAGCGACGTTCCGCTGCCATTCCGCTCCACTGATGCTGCCAGTGTGGACTCGGCTTGAGACACTTCAAGCAGGAATATCAAAATAGTTCACTAGAATAATTCAGCAGTGTATACGTGATGTCAAGGTTTAAAAATAAATTTGAAAAATTTTGAGATTGGAGTCAAGCTTCATCTGGGTCCTTCTTTCATATCTTTCCTTGACAACAGTTGTGATGTTAGCTTTAAAGACACAAAATATTTTCATTTGTTAAGAAGTTATCCATTAAAGCTTTTAATATTTCTAGGAAAGACATTTCTGTGTGAATGGATTTATGAAAAAAATCCAATATTTACTGACATTTTTTCCTTCTTTTAAACCACTCAAGTAATAAAAGAAGGAATTGGCAGATTTGTTAGATGTGGCCCTACAGATGTACAATAAACTCGTAAACCCAGTTACTGTCAGCCACACTTTGTGTCTGGAAAATAGTCAAAAATTCAATCATGGCCACAAAAGCCTTCAGCAAAGAAAGCGAGAGTCTTTAATATTGGAAAACAAAAGTGACATTAACTTTATTGACTGCTGGCTGATGCGCTAGAATCCGTCTGCAGCAATAAAATCTTTTTCTTAGCTGCTAGAAAGTGAGGAAAGGCTTACCTGATTTTCACACTTCTAACGATGTTACCTGAGCAGAAGAGGAAGCTCAGCATGGTGCACTGAAGTGCCAAACAGTTATTTAGGAGGCAGGCATTGATGTTATTATTTAGACCTACAGGACCCCACGCTGAGGCTTTCATAGATAATTAGAGGTAAGCTGTGATGTTTGTAGCTAATTTCTGGGTTTGATCTCCCTGGAATGATTGAATCTCTTTTCTATGGCATCGTATTATATATAGAATCTCATTTACATGACAATAAGCATATGCAATGTGTGCTTTTAGAACTAAAACCTGTGTAAATCTTATTAATTCTGAAACATGCTCTTCAGATTATAGCAAATTTTATTAAATGTAAAATTAATTTTTTTATCTCGTCTTCCCAAATTAGCACACCGGGTTAAAAAGTTGATGAATTTAATCACAGAGTCGGAAGGTTGAATATCTGCATCCGTAATCGCTGCGGATATTAACTCTGACAGGGTTTCCGTGCCCAAACGCCACCTTTAACAGTGTTTTTAATATACAGGGAATAAAAGGCGAAATTAAAAGGCTACAAAATGCAGACGTAGGTCTCCCAACTCTTAATTACCTCCTGCTGAGTTCCACTTCAGGTATGCTTGCACATTCAGAGGAATCGCTCTGAGTGCATCAATCAAGAAGTCAGGGTCAACCGAAATAAAACTGGATTTATTAATGCATGAATAAGAAAGATGCTGCTTTTGTTTCGTCTCCAGGCTGAAAAGGACAAGAAGGAGTGAAAGAATCTTACCTGAATGGAGATCTGCAACCCTTAAACGAATTAGTGCTCATAAATGCATTTAAAGTCATTTATTAAAGCTCTGCACACACTCGTGTCCACATGGCTTAGTGGACGTGGACCCAATTTTCACTGAACTGCTTCAATCACAAATCAGGGATAATCAGCACGTTGGGTTGTCTTGGCCCGATACTGCAGCATGCCCTGAGCACAAATGAGCGTGCAGCCTGCTGAATGTGACGTGTAGCCAATCAAAGAGTGAGGTGGCAAAAGCACGCAGCCATCGCCAAATCCCGCTCTTCGTCCACCATGTTTGTTTACTCCAGAGTCACGTTTGATCTCAAGATGTTTTGTGAGAATTCTCATCTGACCAGGGAATGGATTGGTTCATGTGGGTGGAGTGCTGTCTTTGCCTTGTATGCACAAATCTGTTATGTCTGAGTTTTTATCGTCACATGTGAGGTCTCATGTTTTAAAAGTCTTGCCGTGTGAACTAGGCATTAGCCTGGCCATCTCAGTTCTCATTTCAGCTGCTTGTATTAGTGATCTTGTTTTTATCTTCATCACTTAAAGCACAGAGACAAATTTATGCGATCAAAACTGCATTTTCATGCAGTTCTGGTTTTGTTTGGAACCATCAGGGACCACCAGGAGTCATGACTTCTCTGCTTTGCCCAAACCTCTGCTGACTCTTCATGTGTTGGCCTCAGGGTCTGTTCAGCAGATGGTGGCACATTCAGTAGAGATGTCACGCTCACTTTTTGTTCTGTCTGGGCCACTTAAGGCAGCAGCATGTAACAGGAGCCGCACAGTGGTTTCCCACAAGTGGCAGATGAAATCAAAGCTAACTTGTTCCTGACAGCAATACTCTCGAATGTCATGTGAGCGGTGAATATGCCACAATAATATTACATTTACATACAAAAGAGGCCCATCCTCTCCATGAATATCAGTGAAAAGTAGCCAGTTTTAAAACTAGAGGCTAAATTGTCAGGTTTTGTTGTCAACTCAAGCTGCAGGAGTTTAAATGGATGAAGATTTAATCTCTTTGCTGGTTTATATAAGTTCTGGGTTTTATAAATTAGCATTAATTAACCAAATGCCTTATGGCCGAGGTCTGTGGCTCTGGAGTCACATGATGCCCCTCTGGAGTGTTTTCTTGTAAATGACAAAAAATAATAGGAACTTGAAAGGGATCGAGCACCAGAATTAGCTAAAAACAGAATAAGAATCATTAATGATAACTATCGTGCATGTTGTAGATAGCTTGCTGAATAGTTAAGGGTTTGGGGGCCATTTGAGGCCCTCGGAGTGATTTTGTGTGACCCTAAGTGCATTTCTCAAGCAGGTTGTTGATGTAGAGTGATACTTTCTAACAGTTTTATGTTCAGATTTTTACCAATATGTCTATGTTGGGCCTATTTTGCAAAAGTACACTTGGAAAAAAACATCACTTGCATTTAAAATAATAAATAATAAATCACATTTTTCTGGCCCGTAAAGACTATTGACTTGACAATTTTGGGCCTCATGATGAAATGGCCACCCCTGGTTAATGCCCGGACCATACTGTGTGTTTTTCGGTCGTCCTAGACAAATTTCCCATCGTGAACAGAATCGTGACAAAAAATGTTGAACATGAGGGTCATTTGCAAGTCTGGATGTCCAGTGACTAGCTCTGCGGCAGCTTATTGAGCACCCTCATGACCAAAGTCAGTCTTCAAACACTGCTTGAAAACCTACGAATCGAACCTGCAATCGACCAATGAAAATACACTCAGGGATTGAGGCAAACAGCTAGTTACGAGAGTGCAATACAAAAGCAGAATTAGCAACACTAGCAACAGTAGAAGCTGCACGCAGGAATATGTGGACCACTCCTTTTAGGAGTTCGGTTAGGAGTCTCATAAAAGAAGTGTCATTGGGAGCAATCTTTTCTTTTTTCAGCATTGTTGTTTGGGTTAGCTGTCGATGTTTAGTGATGTATGCTTTTCAGGGGGTGCACTCGTCACGTTAGCATGTCCTGCTAGAGTGAGACGTTGTGCAATTTGGCTCACTGAAATCTTGGACCGTACAGTGTGACATGAGCAGTCCTGTGCAACAGCCGTGGTTTTTCGGCTAATAAGTGAAACTGAAGGTGTTATAAGAAGGCAGCAATGAGTGGTTCCATCCAGATGAGCCATTAGGGCCAAAAATGAAATTGTCCAAAACACATTTTTCCTCTTAAGACTCTATAAAATGGAAAATGTCTCAAGTACATCTCAGGTTAATTTTTAATTTTCAGCACTGCTGATTTGTACACATCCACATAAATGTGTTTTAGGAAGCCGTGGCCTCTGAGGGGCCGTGGGTCCTCTGATGTGACTGATCCGTCTAACTGGTCCAAATGATGCAGAAACTTCACAGGCTCATCTGAAAAACTCTTCACGCTTCAGATATGACTTTTACTAAAGGCCACTTTCAATAAATGTCAGGCTCCAAATATTGGTAAACAGTTCTTAGCTCTGATCAAATTCCAGAGGGACGGTAGACTCCATGAGGTTACCATGTCTGTAAAATTACAGGAGTTCCACTTCCGAAATGGCACATTAAACAAATGGAGCGTCTCCCTCTGGTGATCGCAGTATTTATTCCCACCACTGAGGAGGACTGCCCTTTTACTTCCCGTCCCCACTCATCCAAATGTTAAAGCCCTCCCCGGCCCGACCCATTACTGATAAAGGGGTTGTTTCAATGCAGTTACAACCAGCAGCTCTGGGAGGGAAACTGATGAAATCGTTTTATTTCAATTGCATGGATCAACTTGTTGGCATATTTTACAGCCTCAGTTTTGCTTATTACTCCGGAAGGTGAGTTTTAGTGGAGGAGACTTTGAAGTAAAAAGTTTGCATCATGCAGTTTTCTCCTCCTCCTTCCTTTGAAGTGTACCTGTGGTCTGCAGTTTTACAGGAAGCAGCCAAGTCTTACAGGATGACGTAATACTGGTTTTTGATTCTTAAAAACTCTTTAACCCGCAGGTCGACCACTAGAGTCAGTTTTAGAGTCTAAATGTAATCCAAAAAATTGACTAAAAGCCAAACCTTACATTATTTCCTGATATTATCCTGATTTTCCCAAATAAATACATTCATTAAGAATGTGCATGCTCCTCTGTGGACATTTTTACCAGTTACTCCGGTTTTCTCACACAGGCTGGATAAAATGCATTTAGTTGGTGTTTTTTAACTGTGTGTGTGAGAGTGGTCATCTGGCATGTGTGCTTCTTATGTGACTGAACAAATTTCACAATTATTGATTGATTGATTGATTGATTGATTGATTGACTGATTGATTGATTGCCATCCAAAGGTAGACTGTTTGTGTGAGTTTACTCATCTGTAAGTTTATTAAAAAATCTTGGTGCAGGATTTGTTTAAACTCCCTGAAAGTCTTCATTAGATGCACATGTACAGCTGAACTTAAGTTTTGCATTGACCTAAGTTTTGATGGCCACCATGACCAATCAATCCTGGCGAACAGAACTATAATACAGTCAGTCTTGCTGATTTTGACCCATTATTTGGTGCTAAGAATCATTCCCAGGTCTTATTCAGGTTCATGCAAGACTGAATGGATTTTAATGAACCAACTCTAACTCTAACAACAAGATGGTGGCTACAGCTAACTGAAAAATAACAACAAAAAAAGACTATTGAAAAGAAAAGCAGCAGGTAATATGCATTCCTTCACAGAATTGTAGCTTTATGTTTTTACTGCACAAATGGAGATATAACAAATCATTCTTTGCAAGCATAAAAAAGACATCTAAATGTTAAAGAAGTCCTTGGAAATGAAGTTTCTTGTCAACATTGTAATGTGACATTATTTTTCCAAGCTGCAATTGAAGATGAATCCAGACAGCTTACAAATTTGCGGAGTGGAATAAGTATTAAGTTACTACTAAGGACATGATCTTTAATATCAGAAGACATACTTGTTTCCTGGTAAAGTCAGATATCTAAAGAACCCAAGTAGGCAGCAGTGTTCTGGATGCTCCCAGTGCACAAGTGGGAAAATCCAAGGATAATTTTTATAACAGGATTTTGGTAGAACTCCTTGGAAAAGGAGGTTTGGAACGACTTTGCAAACCAAATCTTGCATCATAACTCAACCCATGCAGATTGATTTTGTATTTTAGGATTATCAAGTCTTTCTTTGCATTTCACATTTTCTCAGGAAGCTCTTTGTTAATTATGGTTTAGGTTTTATTTTTCTTATAGCTATTTAAAGACATCTTATGCCCAGGCCACATTGTGTTTTTCAGCCATCCCAGTTGTGAACGGAGTCGTGGCAAAAAACGGTGAATGAGAGGGTGATTTGCAAGTTGTCCCATCCAGCGTGACCGGCCCAGCAACAGCTTTTCTCAAAACCAGCATTGGGTAGAGAGCACTTCTCCCGTCTACAATCGACCAATGAAAATACACACACGGAGTGACGCAAAAAACTAGTGACAGAGTACTAGTGATACGAGAGTTAGCAACATTAGCAACAGTGGAAGCTACATGCAAGAACCTGTGGACCACTTCTGTTTGGAGTTGGGTTTGGAGTCTAATAAAGAGTTAAGGGTAGCGCTTTTTTCTCTTTTCATCGTTGCTGTCAGGTATCTGTTGGCTTTTAGTGACATACGCTTTTCGGCGACTACGCTCGTGACGTTAGCGTCGTTAAGTTTGGCTCTCTGACTGTACAGTGTGCCACCTCTCTCCTCACAGTGTGGCTGTCCTGAGCAACAGCTAAAAAATGCACGGCAGTGTTGCCAGACTGGAAATGTTAAAGTATCGTACCAGGATCTTGAAATTATCGTATTTTGAGAAAAATTATCGTACACTGCTTAGTTGCATCCTGACATGTCTGATGACCCACAGCTTCATTATTAGTGTATCAGCAAAATTATAGTCTTTAAAGTAGTTTCAGCTTTAGGAATGTCTCTGGAAGCAATCTGCAGCCGCAGATTCCACACAGTGAAGATCTAAAATGGTCGTATTATGGGATTTATGATTGTACAGAGAGCTAAATTATCCTACAAATACGATAATTATCGTACGTCTGGCAACACATGCACGCTGTGGCCCAGGCATTACTAATTTATTGTAAATATTTCCTGTGTTACTCTTCATTTGTTTAACCTCGGTCATCTGCCTAATCAGCCCAGCTGTCCTTTGTCACATTCTCCAGTTTTGTACCCTTGATGCAAAATAAACAACCAATATAAAAGGATATTTTAGCTATAAAGGGGCAGTTCTGTGTTAAAGTTTTTTTACGGCACAAAGAGATTATTTTTATTTTTAAGATGCCTGAAAATGTAGCTTTGATGAATAGAAAGAGGTTTTTAGGAGGCTAATCCATGGCTAGGAGGGGTTTACCAAACAGAGCTGAAGGAGAAACTGAAATGATGTCGATGCTACCGCGTGGAAGCAACTAGTTGTTTATTTTTGCAGAAATCTACTGTTGTCAGACATTTCATCTGTAGAGAGGTTATTTGTTGAAGCACACAGCTATTTATGTACAAGCTGCTGGATTTGCATTGAATGTATTTAAGCATTAAGAATCTCACCGAGGAGAAGCAGCCACATAAAAAGAGGGGAGAGTTAATAACTGGGTGACTGACTTTATTAGGGAAATGGGGCACAAGTAAAGTAAATGTAGGATTTAAAATAATTGAATATGCAGGAAAGTCGCTTGCTGAGTCCTTGAGGATCATAGGAAGACTAATAATATACAGGAAAGCCCTGGTGTGAGGCTGCCCCGCTGTGCTTCCAGATTCTGTTGATGTTGTTGCAACATGGTGTCGCAGCTAAATTTTATAGTCACAAAAGAAAAACATAGCAGTTGTGCTGATGGGTATGAATTCAGACCTGCTTTTGGCTCTGAGCAAATGTGTTCTTTTGTTGTTTGTTCTGTTTTCATGTCTGCTTCATGTTTTAGCTGGAAGAGTGCGGCTTGTGTGAGCTCCATGCATAAAATACTCATGTTTAACAGCTGTAGCACAAGAACAGCTATTATTATTATTTTTGAAAAGTCTTTATGCAGTTTTTCCACCTATTTCTCTGTTTAATGTGGTTTTATTTTCCCATCTTCACATTTGTTGTAAATCCAGAGTCTTGAGAAAATGAGTTGAACCGGCTCGGCCCGAAGATGTAGATGAAAAAATAACCCAAGCAGGAATTGTGATTATAGCCGGAGCGCTGACCTAAAATCCCTCTCCAGCCACTTACCATTTTATTGTTTAATTAACGTGACTTTGACGACTCTCCTGAGCCTCGTGTGACCTCGCGAGTGGTCTCAGCAACCCCAGACCACCAATAAGGGATTAAATATCTATGAGCTCTCCAGCATTAGTACCAGCGAGGCCTCTTTCTGTCGATAATTTTAATCTTGTTGTCCATAAACAAAAGGTAGGCCGGGTAGTTCATTTTAAATATGACCCAGAACGGCAGGTAGAACTAAAACAAGGACTTGTTCAGGTGAAGGATTATTATTTTTCTCTCAGAGCAACTTCAGTTTGTAATGAGACGAGTAAACGGCCGATCTGTCTAAACGAAACAAAAGGTGTTGAAAATACTATCAATGTTTGTAACAAGAGGCTACCAGCAGAGCTAACATGCTACCAACCTAATTACATGCCTCTCAGCTTTTCATTTTAAGTGCTGCAGGCGGTCTTTACGTTAAAGTGTAAAATGTCAATTTGTAGTTGAATTAATTAAAAATACTCTTAATTTATGACCTGTCATAGTTAAAAGGTAGAGTATAAAACACTGTATGTCAGTGAGGATGATGAGCAGGGCTGGAGACGTAAAACTCTGGGACCAGAGGTTGAGAAGAGTACGTCAGGTGATATTTATAGCCCACTTTAGCCTCTCCCACTGTACAGTATATCCTGCAGATGACCTTAGCTGTTAAATTTAAGCCTTTATGTCACTTTGATGAATGTGCTTTTGTCACAGTTTGACTCAGGTGCCTGTAGCGGTGTTATTCAGACTCTTTAGTTTTGCCAGAGACACGTTTTTAAAGCCTGATATTTAATTGGGGTTTATATAGTGTTTGTAAATCTTATTTACATGTAGTAGATCCATATTTGGAACCGTAGAAGGGAGGGGGAAGATTGTGTTTTTGTTCCCCAAAATCAAGATTAAAATCGAAAATGAGAAAATAATACTTTAGTTTTATTTCAAAATGTTGAGAAAAAAGTTAAGGAAGACCAAGAAACCAAACCAGCGCTACAAAGACTTAAAGGTGGGAAATGGAACACGAACACCAAAGCGACATCTAGTTGAGTCTCGCCATTTTGGGCAACATTGCTGGTTTCCAAATATGGTAAACAGTCCGCTCGGCACAGCGAGGCTGGCACTGTGGAAAATGGCGGAAAGTCAAGCAGCTGCTTCAGAGCCCAGAAGATGTCGTTATCCTTCTCAGAAGAGGAGCAACCATAAAAGATCTAAAGCCAGAGCGAGTTTAGGTCGTCATGGTGCTGGCTGCTCACATCAGCAGCAAACCTGGCATCCTGACGGCTGGAAACCTTGTTCTATTGTTGCAACTACAACTTCCTCACACTAGATGTCACCTTGGCGTTCGTGTTCCATATTCCACCTTTAACCACAAGGATTTTATACTTCAGATTTGAATCATAAACAAATTGTGGCCCTAATGTGCTTCCATACTTCTGTTTCTCATTCAAAACACTTGAAGTCTGTTTTGTTTCTCTTCTCCTGATCTTTTTTAATTAGTTCAGACTTTATGAGCTAAAGTTTGTAAGAAATGTTTTGTTTTACTTTATTAGTTTCTGTCAGTTTTTGTAAAATCCTCACAGATGTCACAGATTAGTTAGGTAACAGCTTTTTGCGTTCAGCGTTCACTTTCAACCGCCTCCAAATTCAGTGTAAAAATGCTTATTGTAACAGCTTGCATTTAATGCAGTTTAAATGCTACTACTCAAACCAAATCAAATAAGCGAAAAAGGGGATTTGGGTTGTACAAAAACAGGTGTTAGTCCAGGTGAAACTAGATTTAATGAAGCTTATGTCTGCAGCTTTTCATAGCACTTCTGGATTACTGCTCAGTCTTGTTTTAGGTATTTTAATTTCGTTTGTTTTTCCTCCGGTCCGATTTGGATCAGTCTGCAGACAAAATGAACAGCAGCTGTTTAGAGTCTGCATATATGAGGATTTCTCATATTGGCTTTAGCTCATGGAGAAAAACATCTCCATTCTGCTGTCATGTTTTCTATCTTCACCTGCACGTGAAAAACATCACAACGATAACATCTAAGGAGCCTTTTGTGACAAAACAAGCTTTGATTTCTTCCTCTGCAACGCTTTTTAAAGGAGGCCTATTCCTGTCTTCCATTTATGAGCATGTTTGGGACAAACATCGTCAAAAACAAGAATAAAAAAGAGGAACACAACCTGATTACTAGCTTGATTTTTTTCATTTACGTGACTAAAAATGGTGGAAACCACTAAGTGTGTTGGAGATGAAGGTTTAAAGGTGTTTGAAATACTGTCTTTGTTTAATTAAAATGTAAGTGTCAAAACATCCTCTTAACCTTAACAGTTCTAACAAAATTTAAAATAAAAACACGAGTTTGAATCAAAATTTTGTTTCTGCCTGTGCCATGTTACACTACAGAGATATTTCCTGTAGCCCTGGGGGTCAAGGCCAGGAGGACTATCTTAATACTTATGCAGAAATAACGACGTACAGTAATGCCTCATTCGTTTGCATTTCATGTTTCGCAAATTCCTGAAAATTTCATTAGAACTCATTCACCTCCACGATTTATTCACAGATCTATGAATCCCGTTTGTAAAGCTTATGCATAAATACCTGTTAGGACACTTGAAAATAACTTTTGTAACATATCGTCTCTGGTTTGGGTGATGATGCAGTCTTCATGACAACACGCTATTGGCTGAAAGGGTTAGAAGTAGCCAATCACAGAGCGGAGTACCAGCTTTCCTCACTGGTGAGTGGCTGGTAGCTTGTATGCTTTCTACAACACGTGTGAAGTGACTGTTCCATCGCAGCACAACATGCTCATGGCCTGGCAAGCCAGGTGAATATATAGTCTGGTCACGGCCCATTGACGGCTCTCAGCCGTGGGGCGGGATCTGCAGTTGTCTATCATACTGTCCCTGCATGCTATTGGACAACAAACAACGTGACGTACTCACTGCTGCAGATGTCAGACAACAAGGCAGTCCACTATACTCCTTCAAAGAAAATGCAAATACATCCTTTTTCTCAAATACCTCCTGCCCACCAACAGAGTGCTGTGATTGGTCCACCACACCAAGAGAGCACTGTGACTGGACCGCTATGGAGCCATCGCCATCTTTGTTTCACTCAGTCGCACTAACATCCCGCCCACCTGACTGATGGGGTGCTGTGATTGGCCCTCCAGCTGTGGCTGGACCACTACGGATGTTGGAAAATGGGGCAGTCCACCCTACATCATGGAAGAAGCAGGGAAGAAGACGAAAATACATATTTTTTAAAATAAACGCGCTGTGATTGGCCAGGCACATTACTGGCCGGGGCTGTGGTGGTTCCTATGGAGCGTTGCTAGACCGACATGCAAAGAAAAATTATTTTGCTTTGGCAAATGACGGTCTAGATTCTAGGCTAACATGCTCATGTTGCAAGCTAACATTTAAATAAATGAGTGTTTTGGTAGCGTGGCTGAGGTAGGCTGAGACATAACTTCCTGCAAAAATACTTCACAATAAGAGCCCTGGGCAAATTCAACATATGTGTAACTTAAATTAAAAGCAAAGCTCAGTGTTTAAAGAATAACAAATAGTCTGAAATGTGTTGTAAAATTACAGGCTTAATGTTGGGTGCATCATGTTTTCTTCCTGCAGAATATGATTAGTCCATTAAACATTTAGTTATTCATCAGATGTGCTCAAAAACAGACTGGGGGATTAAATATATGACTGGGTAAAATGATGAATAATACTAATAAAAGAGGAAAATATCTATAAATATTATAATTATAACACACGCAGAAGGATTGGCTTCGCTGGGTTGAACGTTTTTAGCACATTTTTACCTAGGGACGGTCGATACTTGATTTTTTTAGTCCGATATCTTGAAATTGTCTAACTGATATGAACTGATACCAATACATGTGAAGTAACTGAAGAGTTTGATTAATAATATGTGCATGGTGTGTAAAAGCTGTGTTGTTAACAAAGTAAAAACCGATAACGATCATTTTCAACATTCCATTTTAAGGCCAATATCAGCAGATAGTAATGGTGTGCTGATGATATAAAACGTCTATAAAACATATTTTAAATATTTGTGGTATTATCGTTAACTGTAAAAAATTTTTACAAATAACTAATTGAGCCCAAATTTCCCATAATGTCATCCTAAAATTACACGAGCCAAATTTAAGATTTTTATTAAAATTGTCCCAAATCAGTGTCATTAAACTCAGCATAGATGAGATTTTAGCTTTTTTCAGTGAAACTTTATTTTGGTGAACTCATTCTTGTCAGATCTGATTCATTTTCCAGAGCTAAGTCTTATTAGCAACATCGCTGATGGCTCTTTTATGTTTCAGGGTTCTGTGAAGGTCTGATCAACGCACTGCATAAGTAAAATGTATTCACCGCCCACGTTCTTGTTAGCTTTTCTGATTTAAATAATCAAGATTGACTGAAGAAGGAGATGGATTTAAAGGAAAAAGATGCACACACAAATATATTTGGACGGGGGTGGGGGTCACGACTGCTGCTGTTCAGGAAAATCCCGATTCAATTTCCTCACACTGAAACAGAGTCATTGTGTCT
This sequence comes from Aphyosemion australe, assembly GCA_006937985.1. Lineage (NCBI taxonomy): Eukaryota > Metazoa > Chordata > Actinopteri > Cyprinodontiformes > Nothobranchiidae > Aphyosemion > Aphyosemion australe. Next base: position 1,006,057 of record SSNS01000169.1, on the reverse strand, counting down.
CTGGTGTTATGAGTCAGCCGACAGGTGCAGATATGAGCTGTCTCCGTCTGATGGAAACAAAACGTCTGAATGGCAGTCACAATTCTCAAAATCATTTTTCTGACTTTCCCTGAAAGCCGATTTCTCTCGTGTGAACAGCTGCCGCCTCAGAGACAGCAGCAGCTTTATTCCTGCTGAAAAGTGCACCGCAGCATCTTCATGTTTATCCTCTAAAAATAACTGTCTGCACTTTGCTTTGTATTTGCTGTCAAGTCGTGACACGCGTCTGTCTGTTTGCACTCATTCAAGTCTATTACACCACCTTATTGCACTGCTTTAAATCAGCTTATTCCCAACAAGAAACTGAATTTCTAATAAATTACAAAACATTTCTGCTTCCCAAGGAGGAAAAATGAAGTGACGCTTCAGTTTTCTGAGGTTTGTATAGAAACGGCTTCTTCCACTTTAACGTCAAGCTGACATTTGGTGCTTTTTAGTTTTTACTCTTCCTCCCCTTACACATCTGGTAATGCAGCTGTCGGAAAGCGTTAAGGAAAGTTTCAGGAAGGCTGTCTTCTTTTATCCCTTAGGGAGAGCTCAGACACAAAAGCAAATGTTTATCCTGCTTTGTGTAAATTTGGTCACTTTGTTTGATGAGTAGAAGTTCCCACCGAACGACCCCCATATGAAAGTCAGCTGCAAGGTAGCAGCAAGTTTAGGGAAAGGCTGCAAGGCTTCTCATGAACTACTGGACAGATTTCACTTAAAGCTGCAACGGCAAATTTGGAAAATAAATTAGCTTAAAACATTTTTTCATGCCTCTTAACAACGTTCTAACATAGTGTAGCTATAAATATATTGTGGAGATAAAAAAAATGAAATAAATAATAATAAGGTGGTTCTCTTGCATTTGTCTAAAAACCTCCACCAATAACACGTTTCGGACTGAAAGTAACTATTGGACCATCCGGTTGTCGGTCTCGCCAAACCACCGTACTTCCCTGTTTCCTTAGCAACAGAACACCACTGGTGTGAGAGGTTCTCCGCTCAATAATATCAGAGAAGGAGAAACAGCCGGCTGCTACCACTTCAGCTTTAGGACAAACTACCAGAGTCCCAGAAAGAAAAACATCATTTGAAGTCACAGACAACAAAAGACATTTGGACCTAGAAAATGGCGACTGGTGTTTAGCGCTATCTCGTATCGTCCGGCATCGCAGCTTTCCAGTAGCATCTCAGGGAAAATACCCGAGGGGAGGGGTGAGTGTTCCGTGACCGTGTTTGTAGTCAAAGCCTAGCTTGTTAGCAGATGCACCATAACAGCTTTAAACCTTCAGGAAGTAATCATCATATGCACATCTATACCTGAGTAATGTCTGGAGCCAACCCAATTCAAGATGGCCGCTACAGCCAACCAACCTTAGGAAAAGTTGATACATGTGAGACAATTTTAAAGATATTGAGCTAGAATATGGTGTGTTGGTAGCTAAGCATCACCCTCATCACCCTCACCACAAGAGCTACTCATTGTACTGGATCTTTGTTTAAAAACATGGTATTAATGTTCAACGTTTCTCAGCATAAATACCCAATGAACCCCCAACAGACTGTACAGAAACCTCCATAGTCGAGGTAAACAGAACAGAAATTAAACCACAGACCTTTTGCGATACATGCTGCCGTCTTTCTCGTTGCTTGTTTTCTCTCAAACTGCCGAAATCAAACCTGGTGTTGCAATTCTCCCGTGATTTGTGCCAGCTTGTGGAACGCTTTCGCCATTTCACGTCTAAAAAGCTCCTAGAGGGAAGGGAGTAAAACGTGGGTAAAACACGTTACACACCACTTAACGCTGGGTAAGCCTGAAGTTTTTAATAAAATTGATCTGAACGGTTCTCTAGCAGGTTAGTGAGGTCAGTTGCAGTTGAAGCTGACAAGAGAGTGTTCAAGGAGAAATTTCTACAACAAAGAATTCTTGTTTTGCTGCTTGTTCAAACTGGAATCAGAAGCCTGTAAATATTTTTATTTCCAGTTCAAAATGCAGCTCTGAGATAGCGAGTCTTTCTGGCCTTTTAACACAGTATTTCCAGTAGTTTATGTAACTTAATGTACCAGTGGTGTAATGTTCATTCATACTAAATCATCAGCAGGCAGGCAAAGTAACACGCAAATATCACGCTTACCTAAATCAGTTTTTTAAAGTACTAACTGCCACCTGAAACATCGATTCTACTGTGGGCTGCAAAAGTTTTGGAGTTTGATTTTCAGAACAAAATTTAATAGATTATTTTTACCGTAATTGATATAAAAGCTGAAAACAAAACCCACGATGGACAAAGGTAGTGCAGTACAAGTAGAAGCCGTTCAACAAGTTATTCATGGTGTTGTGAGTCTTTGCTATAATAATCTTGTTGGTCAGAAGCATAAAAGTTTGGCAACGATTGATCTAAAACACCAGGGGTCTCAAACTCAGCTCCTAAAAGTTGTAGTTGTTTCCTGCTCCTTTACAGCTGATTTAATGGTTGAATGACCTCCTCAGCCTGTGCTCAAGTTCCTCAGAAACCTGTTAATCAACCAGTGATTCCAACCAGGTGTGTCGGAGCAAAGAAACGTCTCGAACCTGCAGGAAAGTCTCCCTAGGACCAGAGTTTGACACATGAACTTCACACCTACATGAGTTCAGTTTGAATCTTCAGTAAATTAAAGTTTTACAATAGGGTGATTCATGGTAGTGAGAGGTGGATATAAGGAAAGCCAAAATGGTCATTATTCATTCATGAAAAATAAAATGAGTCACGATTCTTGAAACAAACCAATCTGTGACTCATGCACATCGTTCCTCCAATATTAGTTGTACATCTGCAGCTGAATAACCTGGAGCAAACTCCATTCAAGGTGGCAAAAACAAAAATGTCAGTTTTACGATCTTGAGCTAAAGTTTCATGTGGCAGCAGATGATGTTCGAAGGCAGAAGGGGGTGTGCATTCCTTCAGGGAACGCTGGGCTTTTAATTATGTTTATGTATTCATTTTATATGAATTTACAACTGGGTCACATTAAAGTTTGTCAGACATTAAACTAACATTTGATGTACTTCAGCTGCAAGAAGTACTGATGTTGTCAGAATCCTGATCAGACACCCAAAACCGGCACATTTCGCTTCTTTTATTTTCGTCACCCTTCACCTACTGTTGAAAAATAGCAGATAAATCTGCTCCACAGGCTGCCTCACCTCGCTCTGATTATGACAAGAGACAAACAAATAAAAGAAAGCAGGATTTCCACATGCATACCTGTCATAGAATCACAGCATGCGCACATGTTTACCTTTAAAAATACACTTAGTACGCCAATGTGACTGATTAGATTTGACAATAATGGTACTTCTTTACAGAAAACAAACCGAAAATACAAAAATAGAGCAGAACAAGCACCAAAAATAAGGACAATGCAGAGTGAATAACATCATTTATGAATGCAGGCACAATAAGTGCAAGCTTATGTGTACAAATCCCATGCATCTGTGCAGCACTCGCTGACAGCCTACAGTCTCTGCATAATGACTGCTAATTCCCCTCCTCCCAGTTTGAAATGAAAGAGGAGCTGCTGGGTCTCTCTCAAAGCACAGCTCCATGGCTACTCACCAGAACACGGCCCAGTGAATAGAGGAAAAATCAAGCATGTCTGGAGCTGATGTCAGTGACAGCTGCTCTGCAGCCTCCTTCTACACTTTTAGCTCTGATTTTGGTGGTAGTGACCCTTTTCTGTCCCTTTTCATGTTCAGTTTTAGTTGAATTTTATGTCATCACTCTGAACTTCCAGCTGGTTTGATGTAAAACTCCTTAAAACAGTTTTAATGACTGGTGAGTTAATTATTTTTGTTGAAATGATGGGCACAATTCAGCTTGACTGAAAAAAAAAACAGGGGGGGCAAACTGATGTATTGCGGAGGATAATGGCTAATTTGGGGAAACAACTCATTGTGAAGGCAACTGTGATGGTGCTACTGTCATAGAAATATCCTAAATGTTCTTCACAGTGTTTTACTTTATGCTCTATTCATCAATGAGACAGTCACATGATGATCTGACCTCAAATGTCAGCGATCACACCAATAAAGACGTTTTTGGAATTCCCCAAAACATCCATGTCCTGGCTATAAATACTTATATAATAGTTAACAGAGTTGTAGTTTTTTTTTTTAAATCAGGAAAATGTCCCATTCATTTACATGAAAGAGGCGGGGCTTACAGCCTGTATGGAAACCAGCCACTAGGGGGACGATCGAGTGCTTCCAGGTTCTGTTTGGATGTTTAGCAATTATATAAACCAGGGGTGGTCAAACTTTTCAAGACCAGGACCAAAACTGTCATGTTAATAGTCCTCGTGGGCCACAAAAATTAGATTTTTGTCATTTAAAAAATGCTAAAATGATTTCATGGTGAATTTTTTGCAGGTTTGCTCCTCAGAGTAGGTCCAAAAAAAGCAAGGAACATACAAATGTTAAAAAGTATGACTCTACATCAACAAACTGTTAGAAAGACAAAATTAGTTTAGCTTATTTTAGAAATAAATGACCCCAGGCCACACGTTGGACAAGCCTGATATAAATATGCAGTGGTTCTTATTTAACTTTCTCCAACATGATTGGATCTTTTTTTAGAGTAAAAGGGACAACCAGGCCTTTCCACCGGATGAGTAAGCATCCCATAACGTAGTACGCAGCAACTAGCCACTGTTACAGTGGATGGGTGCGTTTCCACTGGCTGTGAAGTACTACAAGTGTCCCAGAAGCATAGGGACGTGTTGCTTATGTGAGTCTGTTTTTTACACGCTACCCTTCCAGAACGCGTCAAACTCTGTTGTTCAGATCAGGCCAGACAGAAAGTCAAACACAAAAACAATGTAACACATCTGGAAACTTTCAAAATAAAAGACACGTGCAGATTTCCCGTTGCTTAACTAGTAAATAAGTATGTAATTTCCTTTGAAACCTCCATAGTCGAGGTAAACAGAACAGAAATTAAACCACAGACCTTTTTCGATACATGCTGCCTTCTTTCTCCTTGCTTGTTATCTCTCAAACTGCCGAAATCAAACCTGGTGTTGCAATTCTCCCGTGATTTTGTGACCTCTAGGGACCAGCTTTGTGGAACGCTTTCGCTTTCTCCGTTTCACATCTAAAAAGCTCCTAAAGGGAAGGGAGTAAAACGCGGGTAAAACACGTTACACACCACTTAACGCTGGGTAAGCCTGAAGCTTTTAATAAAACCGATCTGAACGTTTCTCTAGCAGGTTAGTGAGGTCAGTTGCAGTTGAAGCTGACAAGTCCAAGAGAGTGTTCAAGGAGAAATTTCCACAACTAAGAATTCTTGTTTTGCTGCTTGTCCAAACTGGAATCAGAAGCCTGTAAATATTTTTATTTCCAGTTCAAAATGCAGCTCTGAGATAGCGAGTCTTTCTGGCCTTTTAACACAGTTAAAAGTATTTCCAGTAGTTTATTTAACCTGCTGTACCGCCCTGCCTGTCCAGACCCCAAACAGGCCGATCAATCTGAACTTCTCTGTGAAAAATCTTTTGTTGCTGAAGTCTTCCCATCAGCAGAGGCTGTTTTAGAGGAACATGTTGAGTAATTCTCACATTTTTGTGTCCATTACACACACACTAAGCTTTTTTCCCTTTCTTTGAAGACTTCATATGTTTTTGCTGTTGCATGAAGCAAACTGACCAAAGGGTCACACGAGTTTTTGGGTAGCAGCTAATGCTGAAGCTGAAAAGTCAAACGCTTGAAGACATGGAGTAATAGCTCTAGTTAAATCACCAGCATGAATCACTGAGCTGAGTTCCTTTGTGCAGTTTTTTTGTCGCTTCACGACAGACAAAAAATCCACAAAAGTAACAGGCTGGTCCCAGGAGAAGCTCGGGAATACAAAGTGATGATAAGTGTCAGCCCTGATTTCAGAAGAATCGGTGGTTAGATCCCACCCCTCCTCACAATCCCCGAGAGTGCCTTTGAGCTACACCGCTGCACCACACTGTGCTGCATGCTGCGCTCCGCTCACCCCGAGGGAAGCAAAGGAAGAATTACTAAGCAACTATTGAGATTTTTGCAAGTGTAGCAGCGACGGTGCTGAGTAATGTAATAAGGCCTGAAAATGAGAACTGATGTTTGAAAATAGGTAAGATTAATGAGATTAGATTATTTCATGAAAGCAAGAACTACAAACTGGGATATTCGGGGGAAATGATCTGAACTGGGTGCACAAGTTTGAATTTATTATAGATTTTCTCTTTCAAACAGACTAAATATCTACATACACTCACCTAAATCTTGATGTTGAAGGTTCTGTCTTTTAACGTGACCTGACTGCAGATTTTAGTTTCTCGTTGCAACATTTCTTTGACAGGACTTAGTGGACTGTCCAATGCTCTGAACTTGGTGAAGATCCAACAAGGAGAATTATAGATTTATATGAACTGGGAAAAGCTTTTGGAGCCATTTCTAAACCACTTCAGATTCCTACACCATCAGTAAAAACAACTATAAACTATTCTGATGTGTCAATTTGCCAAAGTCTGGAAGAAAACCTAATTTGTCATCTTCAAATGAAAGGAAATTAATTTGGATCTTCAGGAATAACCCAGGAAGCACCAAGACTCAATCCCACCTTGAACTGGAAACAGTTGAATTACCAGTGTCTCTTTCCATGGAGAAGCCAGTTTAGCATGTCCAAGGACTGAGAGAACCAAAAAGAAACTTATTCTCCAAAAGTGACACCTTCAAACAGCCTAAATAGTTTTTTGGACAAAGATTAAGATATTTGACCACAACAAAAGGAAGTTTGTTTGGAGAACCAGAAGCTTTTTATACCAGTTGTCCAGCACGGTGGGGGTAGTATCATAATATGTTACTGGTGGAAGACTACCTCCAGATTTTTTTAACTTCACCTGAAGTGATCAGTTAGATAGTTTTGAACTTGGACACATTTGGGTGTTCCAACAGGTCAGTGACCTCAAACACACATCAGATCTGACTTCTGATGAGATAAATCGAACAAATCGTAACATTAAATCTCTCTCTCGGGCTTAAGAGGCATGTTTACATTCCTAATGTCAGGCAAAACAACAAAAACAAACTTTTCCACCTCCACACATTGAATAAATAGTTTTATCAGGACTGTATAACAACTTTATGCCTGACCAAACACAATAACCCTGGTGAAATTATTTATTACTTACCTAGCCATTAGCAGCACGGCTAGGTCAGAGTCCGTAGTTCATGCTGTTCTTTCTAAAAGAGCTCTCCAGCGAGGAAAAGACGGCCCAATAATAACTCTGGTCTTTGCTCTTGCTCTATCACGTTCTTCTTTTCATTTCCTATATTCCTCTGATAAGGGATTTCTAGCTTTCTTTGGTGAATCTGGTGAGTCTACGTTATACAAATATGGCAAGCCAAAGGGATAAAATAAAATGCGCGTTCTAAACTCGCATTATGTCCACCAAAACACTCGTTCAAGACGCGCGTTTTGGTGGACATAATGCTCACTTTTAGAACACGCAAGTTTTTGCCCCCTTTGGCATCAAAACGTGCGTTCAAGACGCGCATTTTGGTGGACATAGCAACCGTTTAGAATGCGCGCTTTTTTATCCCTTTGGCTTGCCATATTCTGCCGTAAAACGACACCCAGTCAGTACTTCCGTCGCTACCCGATGCACAAAAACTGTGTAGTGCAGTATACAGACGTGGGACCCCCCAACACTAACACAGGTATGAAAATTAACATAATAGATAATTGTATGACGCAAAAACTTTCCAAAAAAGCATAATTTTAAGGTGAAAAAGTTGCGGAATGTTGTTTTAAAAGCTCAACACCAGTATGACGTGAGAGTATCATCTTGGAACTGCAACTCTAATTTGTATGTATTGTTGGGTTGCAGCTGCACAGAGCTGGTAGCCGTTTCCTTTGTGAGTCTTTTACCACCAGGGAGAAAGTTTGAACTGTAGCAAGCCAAACAGTTCACTGAAAAGACCACACAGTGTGCATGACCTCTGACCTGGCTTGACCTGCGTGTTTCGTCCTTCTCTTCCGTGGCATTCACTGGAAACAAAGTGCTACGGCTGGCTTCCTCCAGATTAAATGTTGACTCTCTCCAAGCCTGACGGTTTGCCTCCTGACAGCGGGAGATGGTGAATAAACATGTGGAGCTCTATAAGAGAGAGGCCACATATACTTAAGCTTGAGGACACAACCGATGTAATCATCCCCCTCTGGCGCAGAATCTATCAGCGGGCTGATGGATTCCATTAATAAAAGACCTTTGGTGTTGTATCCTCTGTTCAGCATGTAGTCCGTCAGTGCCACCAATATAATATTGACCTAATCATTCTCCAAGCCTGCAGCGCTGGCTCGGAACCTGAAATACCACTCTTATTTATCCCATAATGAGATGTTGACATTTACAGATAAATTGAAAGAAGACTTTGAACATCGATATTGCACGAGTGAGTTGCAATATAAATAAAATGCTGCTTTTTTTAATATATTTTGTTTTACACAATAAACAAGAGCAGCTAATAGAAAACGGTGCTGTAGAAAACATGCTGTGATCATAAAAATGAAAGAATATCAAATTTTATAAGATTTTTTGCTGCATTTTTTGCTGATAATTCCTGTTCTCCCAAGTTCCAGGTCAGGTGTGGCAGGAATGTTAAGATTCCTGTAGCATCAAAGAAACTCAGCTCAAGGGGAAAGAGGGCAGGCCTTTGCCCCGTCTTCTTCCATAAAGATAGCTGCTGACCAGGAAGAAGATTAGGCAAGAACCTAAATTTTACTTTGTCCAAGAGGGGAAATGTGCTGGGAGCCTCATTCGGAGCTACAGAGATTCATATAAAGCTGTTATAGGATGGTGAGGAAATTCATTCAGCCTTCTGGAGGAAACAGGAGCATGGAGAAGATGTTCCAGCTGATAATAAACACCTCTTTCTTTGACGTCTTTAGTTGGATTGCTGTGAAGCGTGCCAGCCCTTTTGAATTGAGCTAAAACCTTGGTTTAGTTTGAGTCGATCAAGGCTGTTCTGGGAAAAGAATGGACATTATTCCTGTTCTTCTCAGTATTCAAATCTCAAGGTATGACTGAATGGCTTTGCTAGCTTCTGCAATTAAAGGCCATGCATTCTTTGGAGGAATGCTTATTGACCGCTGCCTTTCAGGCTGGAGATTTTTTTAAACTAAGATCATCTTATGTTGAGAAAAGATGGACTTCTGAGCTGTTCTTGTCAAATCTAACTTTATGTAACTATAACTCCCAGCTGCTTCAACAGCAAATATAAGCTCATTTTAACCGTGTTTTAGTAATTTCTACATTGGCTCATGTTGATTTTCTGTGGCGGCCATATTGAATTGCGTTAACCAAAAGGGAACAAGTTGTAGTTGTACATCCAATTTCTCTGAGTTTTATTACTATCCCCTGGCTCACCAACAGGGACACGCGTTTGCTGTGGAGATGATTTACATTAGAACGTTTAAGGCATGATTAATGATTAATACAGAAACTATAAATAGCAAATGTTGTCAAACAAATGATCCAGTTATTACCAGGTTAATAGGCTGAGCTGGTTTATCAGTGTGCCATGACCAGGGTTGGATTTACAAAATATTTCATCATTGTAATTGTGATAAATTATAGGATGTCCATGTTCCATGTGTCACACATTAATACACGTCATTCTGCGACACAGTTGACTAATTCAGTTCTTGATGCTTTTATCATGATTGATTTCATTATCGCAATATTTGATAATATTAAAGTTGCATGATGTTTAATATGGTAAATGGTAAATGGCCTGTATTTGTATAGCACCTTATGGGGTTCTACAACCCCCCAAGGCGCTTCACAACACATCCAATCATTTACCCACGCACATTCACGCTGGTGATGGTGAACTACATTGTAGCCACAGCTGCCCTCGGGCACACTGACAGACACTCGCGCCACCGGTCCCTCTGACCAACACCAGCAGACAAGGTGGGTTAAGTGTCTTGCCCAAGGACACAACAGCAGCATTCTCTGCCGGGAGCCGGGATCGATCTTACAACCCTCCGATTACTGGACAACCCGCTCTACCTCCTGAGCTTCTGCTGCCCCATATCAAACATCTCAAGTCAGAATACTGCTGCCCACATATTTTTGTACGATTTAAATTAATCATGTAGAACTTGTTGCTAAAGGTGTTTTTTTAGCAATAACCAGGTGTTTCCAGACTCCCACTGTGCTTATACCCATATAAGGTAGTTCCATCTATGCTACCTATAACCTAATATCCAAAGTCAGGTTGTGGAGGTAACAGATCCAGGAGGGAACATCTCTAGATGGCCGAACCACCTCAGCTGACTCATTTCACTGCAGATGAGCAGCGGTTGTGCTCTGAGCTCCTCCTGGATGATGGAGCTTCTCACCTTATCTCTATGCCTCAGGCCTGGCCACCTTATGGAGAAAAAATCATTTCAGCTGTTTGTATCCATGATCTTTTTCTTTCAGTCATGATCCAGATCTGGTGACCAAATGGGAAGGCTGGAACATAGATGGAATGGTAAACCATGGCCACACTGTGCTAATTTCCCCAAAGCATTGTGAAAGAGAACACAGTTTCTTATAACTAATGGATCTACCGGTCATTATAGTCCTCAGAGTCCTTATGATTGGTCTAAAAATGCCTTTTATTGTCAAGATGACTCGTTCTACATGCTGTTTGTCTAGACTCTGTTTCTAGTGGCGGTGGAAACAGAAAGCTGCCTTTTGAGTCAGTTTTTTTAATTTCAAGTATGTGTTTGAATCCAAACTGATCGTACCTCATAGAGTGAATCATGACACAGCAAGATTTAAAACACATTGTTGAATCAGAACGCTGGTGAAGATGTTACAGCCACAGTCGAGGCTTTAGTCTGTAAAGTCTTAACAGAAGATGTCAGAAATCAGCAAACGCATGCCCCGAAACACTTGCTCGGCATGCTCTGATGGTGCTTTTTCATGTTTGTGATGACAGAGAAAAGACAGAAATATGCACTCTGCTGTGTGCTGACAGCTAAAAACGGTCCATCTGCCCATCTTTCAGCACCAACCACAGCCTGTCTCTCACACACGCTGTGATCACTTCATGTGGAGGGAGCTGGTGGCCGTCAGAACACTCTGACTTCAAACAGGATCATACGAGCCTGGTTACTTGTCATGATAATGTTAATTTCTTTCTTCTGAGTTTCTCAAGGATACATTTGGTGGCGTTGTGCTTTGAGAATGGATGTTTTAAAGCTTTGACTCGCTCTTCTGATAGTTAATCTCTAATGTCAGAGATGTGACTGAACCCAGGTTTTGATCCGAATGTGAAAACGACGTTGGAAGGCAGCACGCCGGGTTTTATATGCTGTCATCATTTCTGATGAATTTCAATGAGACCCTTAAAGCAAACCTTAATACAAACAAGACATCAGTGTTCATTTTTGCTGGGTGATGTTTTTATCAAAAACATAAAAGGATGATGTTGACAAGATGCTATTATCTAAACACACAATGCTAACGGCTACAAGCCGCAGCGTTATTAAGAAGTCTCAGTCAGGAAACTTTGAAAACATCTAACAGTGAATGTAAATTTAAAAACTCACAAATAAATCTTCATGTCTTTGTAAATTATTTTTACATTTACAAATAAAGCTTAACTGGAACAGAATTCCCAGCAACATGGTGGTTTTGTTTTACTGAGGCTGCTTTGCTGAAATAAATCAGTGTACCTAAGGAATTACACGACTTCCTGTTTCTGGTCTGCATCAGTCCCCGTAAACAGGACTTCCACAAATGTCATTAAAATCTTAAAATTGATTAGCTACATTTTGCTTCCTCCAATAACTTTGTTTCTCTTTAGAAAAAACAAAAAAACATTGGTGGCATTCATTTGTTGTGTTTTTGTTTTGCCAGAAGCTTTCAGGTAATATCATGTTTTAAAAACATATAACATGATCCACCGGAAGCTTCTTTTTTATATTTAATGAGATTTGGCTCAATAACAATAATAACTAATAATAGTCAGCTAAAACCTTTTGTAAATTACCGTCGTGAAATAAGTGTTTTATGAGTTGCTGCTACCCTTTCAAAATAAAGTCCAGTCATATCAAATTTAAGTTTTGTTCAATATGTTTCCATGTTCTTATGACATACACACTCTTCATGTTTGGACAACAAAAAGTCATAATTAATATATTAAAGTTATGTTAAAGTCCCATTAGTTGACCCATCCCCTAGGGGAGCGGTGAGCTGAAGACACAGCCGTGCTTGGGAACTATTTGGTGGTTTAACCCCACAAATAGAACCTTTTAATGCTGAGTGTGAAGCAGGGAGGTATTGGGTCCCATTTTTAAAGTGTTTGGTATGACCCGACCATAGATTTGAACCCATGATCTCCCAGTCTCAGGGGGGACACTCATACCACTAGGACACTGAGCTGGTATGCATTAGATTATAATTTGCTTGAGTGTGAAAAAGATACTGTTTGAACAAAAATATTCTCACATTATAACTTTATATATCTGGTTTTTATTTTGAAAGGGTGGCAGCTATATGCTGTTTTGGGCTGCCAAAGTTCATAAACTCAAATAAGAAATGCCATTTGGATGGGAGTGGGATTAAAAAAGGGTCCCGCATAGGGACAATCACAAGATAAATCTATCTTTAAAGGCTTCAATGAGTAAACTTTAAATACATTTTGTCTAATTAGTATTTACGGGGATAGGACCCTGAGTTTCTTACATTACTTTTGGGGACGAAAAACTAAAAATGTACTATTTACCCAATACCAAAAATACAACAATCCTGACTTAAAAAAATGCAATTAATGTACTTAGCTGTCCAAGATTTAATTAAAAAGTATGAAGTTGAGGGAAGAAAATTGTGTTTTTAGCATCCTGTCTTAGATGTAACTGAAAAAATAAAGGTGAAAGGTTTCGTGATAAATGACCAGAGAAGTTATTCATTTTGGGAGTGCAGTTTGCTAAATTGAATGAAAACCAAGAAATGCTTCTCTTTAAAATAAGTTTTGGAATGACTCAAGGTATTTTATTTCATGAATCATAATGGGCTTAAAAATATGCTTAAAAGTATTTGACTTTAACTAAATGAAACTTGCAGAGTTTCTGTTAAACCATAATTATTAAAATAATGGTGCTTTAACAGCTTGTCCTTCTGTGGGAAAAAGCTCTCCATCGTGACTCAAAAATGAATAAAGGTGGTATTTTCTTAAACACGTAGTTTGTCAAGTTAACCAGGAAGCATTAGAGCAAATTTAAACCGTATTCGTGGAGGACTTCAATGATCGTACTAAATGTATTCATGTTAACTACAAATGAGGAGGCTGCAAATCAATCACAAGCAAAAAATAAACTGCAGAGTTACGAAAATATTAAACATTGGGTTATTTTATTCAACATGAGATCAAAGTTTCAGGGCTTTCTCGTTGTCTATCAAGAAAATATTTTTAACTAAATGAAGAAGTCATTGTTAAATGCTTTTCACTTTCATGGCTGTACTTGCACCTTAGAGGCTCTCCATCCATCCATCCATCCATCCATCCATCCATCCATCCATCCATCCATCCATCCATCCATCCATCCATCCATCCATCCATCCATCCATCCATCCATCCATCCATCCATCCATCCATCCATCCACTTATCCAGAGTTGGGTTGTGGGGCAGCAGCTTAACTACAGAGGCCCAGACTTCCCTCTCCCCAGCCACTTGGGCCAGCTCCTATGGGGGAATCCCAAGGCGTTCCCTGGCCAGACAAGAAACACAGTCCCTCCAGCGCGTCCTGGGTCTTCCTTTAGGTCTCCTCCCTGTTGGATGTGCCCGGAAAACCTCACCAGGGAGACGTCCAGGAGGCATCCAGACCAGATGCCCGAACCACCTCAACTGGCTCCTCTTGATGTGGAGGAGCAGCAGGTCTAATCCAAGCCCTAGCCCCAGCTGCGAACCGCTCCAGCGAAAGCTGGAGATCACGTTCTGATGAAGCCAACAGGACCACATCATCTGCAAAAAGCAGAGACCTGATCCTTAGGCCACCAAAACGAATACCTTCAACACTTTGGCTGTGCCTAGAATCCTTTCCATAAAAGTTATGAACAGAGGCTTCCTTAGAGGCTCTCTGATACAGATGTTAGTATTTACATGCTTCAAAACTGAAATTTTACAGAACTTCCATTTTACTGTTGCATAACTGAGTAGGTTTTGATTCAGTTGTGTATAAAATTATTCCACATTATTGTTGGACTAGCATTTGGAAAACACAAAGAAGTCCATTTGGTGCATTATTGCTCTTTAATTGACTCAAACAGAATTTGTTGTGTTTTTCATGAGCGACGAGCTCTTGTTGTTTCATTTGTAATGACCATTGCATTAGTGCCCTCGCCGTAAGTGGCACCCCATTCCATTATATGTGAAAAACACCAAAGAAAAAATGTATTCTGGTAAAATAATTCCCTATTTATTTTTTTGTTGCCTGTTTTGATCTTTTGATCTGAATTTAGTGTCTATGTGATAAACACCACGTTCCCCAGACCCTGAACAGCGAGTGACAGAATAAACATTATCTTTTCTGTAGATGTTTATGGTGACATGAGAGGAAAAATTTACAGTTTGAATAATAAATACTTCATAACTCCTATGCAAATATCACCACATAGATTAAAACACAACATAGTTTTAATTCAAAGGCAGTCCTTCGCTTGTTATCTCTAAAAAGATAAGGTGAAATATCAACCTCACTCGTTTAATCATAATTTAATCATCGCCGTCGTAACGATCCTGTGGGACAGAAGCCTTCAAGTCATTCTGTTATAAACCAAGAGTTTAATTCATTAATAATTTTAGTTTCCAATAAAACATCCTCTTGCTCTTTTCTGCCTGCAGTTACACTCAGATGTTGATAAAGGAGACGGGAAGGTGAAGTACGTGTTAACTGGCGAGGGTGCCACTTCCATCTTCACCATCGACGAGAACACCGGAGACATCCACGCCACTAAGCGCCTGGACCGGGAAGCCCAGGCTTACTACACCCTCCAAGCTCAAGCTATAGACAGACTAACGAACATACCTGTGGAGCCCCGGTCGGAGTTTGTGGTCAAGGTGCAGGACATCAACGACAACGAACCCAAGTTTCTAGATGGGCCGTACATGGCAGGAGTACCAGAGATGTCACCATTAGGTGAGTCGTCCCGCTTGTCCTTTACACGATCACTTTATATTTTCTTTTTTGTTAAAGCTTCATCTCCAAAGTTCCTTTTCAACTCTTGTCTCTCTTTCTCTTTGACTTGCCCTCACTCTAATATCTGCATTTGATAATTTTCCACCTCGCTGAATTCCTCTTTCTGTCTCGAGGTCATCAGGTGGGTTGGGACGTGTGCTGTGTTAATGAGTCCGACATGTTCACTTTGTAAAGATGAAAATGTACTCATCACTGGGGTTCAGACTAAACCATACGGAGCTCTGCTTGTTTATGGGCTTCACGTAAATCAGGGTCAAGGTTAAAATATTTTAATTTGGGCTTCCATTTGTCAGGACTGGTAGCTTTATTAAAAACGACTTATCTGTGATGGAGATTATGTAGCTTTTATTTAGTTGTTGCATTTATTTTATGATGGGATAGATGGGCGACGGTGGCTCAGGGGTTTGGAGTTTATCCTGTAAACGATGGGTTGCCTGTTCGAAACCAGGCTCTGTCCGTGTCAGTCATTGTGTTCTTGAGCAAAACGCTTCATTCTCCTTTCCTGCTGGTGGTGGTTGCCGGTGGCGTCTGTGTACGGCAGCCGTGCCTCTGTCAGTGTGTCCCGGAGTAGCTGTGACTATAATGTGGTTTATTATTAGTGTGTGAATGTGAGTGAATGGGTGAATTCCCACACCCAAAGGTAAAGGACTTTGGAGTCCTCTGACTCAGAAAAGTGCTATACAAGTGCAGGTCATTGATCATTTACATGCCTGAAAGTAAATAGAGAATGGGTCAATACCTTAAAATGAGCCTTATCTGAACTTATTTCCTCTCATGTTGAAAACAATGGCTGGACCTTGATGGTTATTGGGTGTTTCAGGCAAGATTCAAGGATATTTAGGTTTAGGTCATACAAAAGTGTTACGAGTGGAACCATGAGGTAGCTAAATCAGTGCTTTAAGTGGGCCGGTATTGAATGGAACGCAATACCAGCACCTAAATATTTTACCTCTCAGCAAACTGGGACTCCTACTAGCGTATCGTGCTTACCGGTTCTCTTTCCAGTCATCTATGTGTGTTGGGTCACCTCAGCTCCAGCCGGACCGCTGAGGAGGAGATCTGAAAAAAAGGTTGGCTGAACACGACCAGATGTGGACACAGTATACACTACCCAGGCAGGTCTGTGCCGGCCCAGATGTGAAAGCCCAATATCAGTCTAAATCTGACCATCTCTCTGTCCTGTGCATGTGGCAAAAGAGCTAACTAGCTAGCTAACTTTCTTGCTTACTTTTGATGTTCGTCTAAAAAAAACAAAGAACAACAAAAGAAGCACTCTTGTAGTTTTTCAGTCGGGAAAATGAGTTAACAAGCGCGCGCATGTACACATGAGCACACACACAGCAGACTTACCGTTCAGGAGAACGAGCAAACCTTGATCACTAAAAGAAAGGGAGGAGGATGTTTATTTTTAAGGAGGCAAGCCGTATCATTTCATATCGGCTTGTGAGTGGCCGAGCCAGCTGAAGGTGCGGCTGAGACTCAGCTGGAGTCCAGTGCAGTGCAGCCACGTAACATGGGACAGACAGCGTCACCTGGCACCTCTTAGCCATCAGCTGTGGCTGATTCTGAATCAATGTAGAGCAGAGATTTAACCTGAAGAGGGAGATATAAGTATGGTTTTAGGCTGAATATTTAAATGATAAAATAATTAATTATAAATAAGATGCAATAAAATGCAAAAATAACGACTACACAGCTATTAGACACTCATCTATACAGGTTATCAGCAAAACCTTAAAACAAAGATGTTTTGCACAACCTACAACCAGAAAAAACAATATTTGTCCAAATTTCTCCTACAGACCCAGTAGTTCTTTTTCTGAACACAGCAGCATTTATTATTCCAGATCTTCCTTTTATCAGTTAGCCTAAAAACACTCCCGAAGGACAACATCATCTCAGAGCCGCTCTGTAAGTGGCTGCACGGTCAAGATTTCCTCCAAGGTTTTGAACCAATCGCCCTCACACTCAAAATGTGAGTACATGCAAATGAGTGACAACAACAACCTCGAGCCTGTCGGTATAACAGGTATATGCAGCGTGCAGCACAGTAGTGACCTTCAGTGGGTGCTTTTATCTTAAAAAGGTTTATCAGGTTACTAAGGTGATTTAATGCGTTTTATAGTAGAGTCTCTAGGAGAACTGAAACAGTGTTAACGCAATTACACAGCAGGTCAGTTTCAGACCAGATTTTAAAAGTTAACCTAAAAAAAAAAACGCCTGGGTGGAAAAAAGACGGCGCAAAATACAAACAAAGAGCAGTTTCTTGAGAGACCAGACTGCATTGTGAGGTGTGAAGTTTGATGAGCTGTGATTTACATATTAATCATTTCAAATATGCCAGCACACACCTCTAGGCTTAGAAATGTTGATGAGTGACGCATGTTTGAAAACTAACTTAAGGTCTAAATCCATCCTGAAGCCCATGGGCATTTTTCTACAAATTGGTCTTCAGATTAGTCAGTGCTTTTCAAAAACCTGCCTGGTGAAAATGTCAGATTCTAATGAACACATTTCTATCCATCCATTAACTTGCTGCTTCACCATGACAACACAGTGGGGGAAAAGCACACAGACAGCCTTAACTTCCTCCAGCTCCTCCCGGGGGTTCCCAAGGAGCTCCAAGGCATGCTGGGAGCTGTGGTCTAATCACAGGTGAGCCATGACTGGTGATGTGGGCACCAGGGGTGTATATTTGTCTCACTGAAACAAGGAAAGCATTTGTATTCAAGAAAAATTGAAAATAAGCACAAAAGTAAACCTTTTGTTTTGGCGACCTCTAACTAAGGCTGCAAAAAGGAATCTTAGGATAAACATAACGCTTGTTTGATCTTGGTTCAGCCAAGACCAACATGTTTGCTGCCATCTTAAAACAGCTCCAATCTCCAAAATTTCATGTAACGTTATTCCACACAACTCTCAATTTACCATCATACGGTTATTTACATGGAAATGTTAACGTCTAAAGCTCAAGTATGAAATAAACTCAGTATTCTTGCAGAAATAATCCTGCTTTGTAAAGTTGATGAATTGCATTTAAGTATAAAGTATCTCTTTAGTGGAAGGAACTTAATCCTAAATCAAACACTTGCACAGTGGAGAAGGCCTCATTTTAACTAGGAAATTCCAGCAAGTTCCTGTCTCCAGATATTTACTCAGGTCAGGGAATGGGGCACCTCCAGTGCAGCCATGTTTGAGAATATCCACACAATAGATATCTTCTGCAGTTCAAAAGCTTTATAGAACGTAATCATGAACTTTATCAATACTTTGTAGAATATGTTTGTGTGATTTATATATGTTAATACAGATGTGAAATCAATTCACGTATAATAATCGTGGTAATTATGACTATAATCGTGCAACCCTAGGTCCATGTGTCCTGCCGAAAGTAAAGGATCCTGAGTCCATTCACATGTGGGGCTGTTTCTCGGCCAAGGGACTTGGCTCACTCACAGTTTAACCTCAGAATATAGAAATAAAGAAAATGACCCAAACGAGAAACTCCTCCAAACCATCAAAGAAGTGTTTGTTGATGGACAACGTCTTTTCCAGCAAGATAGAGCACTGTGCCATAAAGCAAATGGATAAAAAAGTGACAAACTTCAAGCATTGATTCTGCAAGAATGGCTGCCATCAGTCAGGATTTAGACCTGAAGTTGACTGACAGCATGCTTGGGTGAATTGCAGAGGAAAAGAAGGGCCAACCACTGCAATGACTGACTTAATGTCTATAAAAGTCTTTCAAACGTAGAAAATGCCTGTTTTCTACTTCAGTGACCGTAGAAACACCTGGCATAGAGACCTAAACAAACACAGAGGCCGCTAACCAGTGGAGAGACTGTTTAGTTGCTTTAATGCTAAAATTTGACATAATTACAAAGTGAATTTATTTCAATGGTTCTAGCTTTTTATTGGTAAAGTAAAGCAGTCAGTTACCAGTTGGGTAACTGTGAAGAAAGTACTTGGCATTCCAGAAAAATTGAGCAAGGCTGTTGACTGAAAAAAGCGAGAGGCAAATTGTGGTTGGTGAAACGCTATCGGCGGTTTAAGAGCGAGCGTTAGTGGTTAAGTGGCTACCAGGTGGAAGGTGGGGGAGTGAGCTTTGCTCACCCACAAAAACCTTGCTGAACAGGAGGGAGAAAAACAAGCTTCAGCTTTTGTTAAAAAGTAAAGGTGAGAGGGCAACTTTCTTGGGTTAGGTGCAAAAAGACAAAACTCTCCTTTGAAAAAATAGTTTAAAAAATGCAAGAAAAAACATAACTACATGTCACAAGATGCTGCTTGTTCCAAGTCAGCTATACCTAAAATCTGAAGCAAATCTGTTAGGACAGGAAATGCAAACCAGAAGGCGACAGCGTTAGGTTAGGGTTAGGGTTATTAAACTGTTACTTAAAAAACATCTGTATGACCTATACGACATCTATTAGAAACCAGAAGTCAACCAACAATCATCAATCATGGCAGTCTTAGTGCATTATTAAGCATTAATAAACTATTACATAAAGTATTAACAACTGCTTAATTTAATGTTAATATTAAGTAATGCATTACTAACCAGACCCCCCCCCCCAGCCCTTTGTTCTAACCTTAAGGACCCTTAATAGCTGACAATATTGGGAACATTAATAAAGGGATCCTGTGTTTATTAATGTTTAATAAGGCACTAAGTAATTTTAATAAATGGAGCCTTATTGTAAAGTGTTACCTAGAGATCTAGTGAGAACCCATCCAGCTCATCCTTTTTAGTCCACTGGGAATTTCCACTCCCAAGTGCTGAATTTGTCCTACAATACGTTAAAAAAACAAAACCACATGGTCCTACATGGACCCTGGGTTGTAAAAATTCTCCATCTTCTACATTAACGATGTATCTTGCCACAGGGCAGAATAATATATATAGTTTTTTAGGAAATACATACCAGGTAAAGAACAACAGCAAAACAATCTTGAATGTCAGCGTGATTAAAAATGTATAAGGTAAATTGAAAAAAAGGCCTGCCTACTGCTATGCAAGACATTTGGAACCTGATGGAAGAAGAATATTAACCGTGTTTCCACCATAGGAGTTCTGGGAAATTTGGGGAAAATTGACCAGGAGATATGATGCCCTCTGAGCTGTTGTGTCTCCATACAAATTGAGCCTTTTCAGCACAGATATCAGCATATCGCGACTGCTTTGTTATTGAGCTACATTACTGATCAGTGCCAAAAGGCGTCCTTGCACATTAAAAGATGAAATGTTTTATTCTGTTGAAGCACGGTGTAATTTAATCGAATTGGAGGACTGGGAGATACAAAGTTCCAGTAAAATTACCCTGAAATTCCAATAGTGGAAACACACCTAGTGTTTAAAACATCTGCAAAATAGCTTCTGGAGTCATATATTCAGGTTTGACAACCCAAAGTGACATTCTATCCATAAATATATCAAAAAATATTTTAATTCTGTATTTTATTTTTTAATCTATTTTTAAAAGGTTTGGGTTCTTAAGGGCTACTCTTGAAAAAAATAACATTTTTAAGAAAAAAAATTATTTAAAAAAATGTTAGTCAGGATCTTCCTGCTTGTTTACAGGGTGGGGGCGGGACATAAAACCTGCATTTTCTGACTTGGCAGAAACTAAATTGAGAAGCAGCTGAAAAGATTGTGAGATGGGTTGCACATAACCTCTAGCCTAGAAATCTAGACAAACCATAGTAGAAGCAAGATTTATCTCTGCAGGTCGATCTAGCCACTCTCCATGGAGCCTCAGCAGGACTACCATTGGCCCGATCAGTATTGTGTTATGCCAATCACAGCGCTCTATCGGTTTGGTCGGTGGGATCATGCAATGGAGTGAAACAACAAAGATGCTCCTTTGAAACGTCTTTGGCATCAACTTTGGACTATTTAGACTTGGGCTTTTGTTTGGGTCAAGCGCAGATAGAGGTACTTAAGTCCTTTATTCAGAAAAAGGATGCAATTGCATCGTCTTCAACAGAGTATGGTCGCCTGCCCTGTTTATTGACATCCGTAGCAGTGAGTAGGACATGTTGTTTGCTGTCCAATAGCATGTGTAGATTCCGCCTCACGACTAAGATCTGTCTGTGGGTCATGGCCAGAATATTTATTCACATATATAGGATGGGTTGCCAGGCTACTTAATCTCTGCAACTGTGAAAGTATTTTAAAAGAACAATCGTCGTGCAAAAAAAAATATTTAAGCAACTCAAGTGTGATGATGTGCAAATCACACAAGGACATTGAAAACTCTCAAAACGCTTTTGAGACAAATTTGAAAGAATGTTGCAGTTGGTTTGTGTCAAATGTGCTTAATGTTACCAATCCATTAATAAAACTCACTTGCTTATGTGCCTTACAGACTAATTCAGTGTGATTAAATTTATATTTTCAGATTTTCTCATAATTTTTTGTCTCTAACCATGGGTTTAAAGAAGTCTGGTGTTAGTGCTCACGGTTAAAACCCTTTACTACCATCCTTGTCTCACGTATCTCTAAGTAAAGCTCCAATGCCTCACACATCCACTGTCTACCGCCCAGGTGGCAATGAGTGAAAACAAAAAGGTGCTGCGACATTTTTAGAGCATTCAAAGTCAGAATGAGAATTCCGGCAGGCATACAGTGGCACCAGGAAGCAATCCAACGGAAACAGGGCTTTGCTCACAGCAGACAGAGATCTCTAAAGGATTACACAGCTGACAGTCAACGGGAGGTGCAGAGCTCAGGCTTAAGGAACCAGAGGATTAGAGTACAAGGGCTCTGAGTCTCGTGTCCAACCCGAGATAAGACAGAAAGTCTGTACAGGAACCTCAGAGGGCACGTGAGGTTAGGGGGTCACCCTTAGGCGCTTTATTTGCTTTGCCACCTCCTGTGAAGGTCTTCACTGCTAGACCAGAATAATGCATCGTCTCTCTTTGCAAATATCTGCCCAAAGCAATTATCAATGCTATAAAAAAAGCAGGACTGAGCCTTGCAGCTCTTATCCTAAATAATTCCTTTATAGATGTCTTTAAATCATTAATGGTCACAGCTTTGCACCGCTGATGAATGGGTTCAATTTAGAGAAAATCATGAATTTAATTAATTAAAGTAATTAGAGGCTGAGCTGCTCCAAATACAGTGAGACCTTTCGGCCCATAGATCTCTGAAGGCTTTTGTCTTAATCACGGTGGAGACGCCAAGGAAAAGACAGGAGAGCTCGAGGACAGTTAGAGATGTGACAATCAGCCGGCCTGGCTCTGCAGCTGCTCACCGAAAGGCCAAAAGACCAGTTAGGGGGCTCATTACACGCATAGAGAATGTAATGTCAAGGCAAGGCCACAGGTCTGGAATTTACTACTCCCCTTCCTATATCTGGCTGTCATAGTTCCTGTCTAATTCAAAAGAGCACCACTGATCATGGATGGGATGTAGGAAATTTATTCTGAAACTGAAAAATGCCTTTAGGGAGGGTTGATTACAACCAGTCAGCATGTGTGGCTTTTTTATTTCTATTCTCATATCTGGTTATAAATATTGACTCAGGCAGACAAATAAAATCAAATATAATCTGGGGATCTTCAATCGAAGGCATTCAATATATTAGAAGACCATTTTTGTGTCAGGTTTTATTGCGTCTTTTCTTTAGATTATTATGTGCTAAAAATGGGCTGATGGTTAAAATTTTCCCTCAGATATCAGGAAAACTAAATTTCTTTGACAAAATATATTATATTTTAGATTTTTCTGAATTGTTGATGTGGAAAGAACTTTATGATTTCATGCATTAACACTATTTATTGACAATTTACCTCACGACTCATTTCAGATTATTTACACAGAATTAAATGGGTTTTTAGAAAGCAGCACCAATAGCTGCTACACTTAGCGGTTGCACTTCCGTTTTTTTTCTCCGTGTCCTGTCCGGATGTAAAGCAATCAGAATTGATGTCAGAGTACCAAAAACAAGCCTTACAGTTTTACTCTCAGGTGGAACGTTAGAGATTTAGCTATAATGCTCCATCTGATATCAAAACTTTATTAGAAATGCTTTCGGTTGTTTTAAATCCCAACGGACACGGAAATGAAAGAGAAAGGGGTAAAGAGAAGGAAGGGGGGGGGGGGGGGGGGGGGGGGGGGTTCGCAAAAATAAACAATAAAGAATGCAGAAGAATCCACTTCTAGACCTGCAGAAAGAGAGAGAGAGAAAAGGGGTCACAAAAATACAACAGAACCAAAACATCACTGCACCAACAACATGAGGATGTATAACAGTAGCAATTTTTGCTGAAAAGCACACGGTAATAAATCCTAGTGCATATAGCGCCAACCACAGCCTTAGGTTATGTGTTAAAAACACCCAAGCCCATACTTGTGAGAGCACCATGTGAGCACCTGTGTTGTGTACACGTGTTTGTGTATGTAAGGCTTCTCTAGAGGAATGTCCAATAGTGAGTGTTAGAGGCCACAGACCTGCCCCCAAAGACCCGTGGAGGATGGAGGAGATCCAAGCCCTGAGACCCCGAGGTCTCCCCAGAGCGCAGAGACCTCAGGGAGACCGCCACCAGAGCAGCCCCAACCCCCCTCCCGATAGGTGCAGAGGATCTCCCCGGGGGGGCGATTGCGCTTCCAGTTTATCCTGTGGAAATTCTAATTTCTGCAGGAAAATAATCCAAATCTAACATTGGTATAAAGGGTCAAAAAATAGCATTTGTAAGATCCACTTTGAAATGTTTGCCCAACATAATGTTAGCTTGTTCTAACACAGGCGTTCCCATTTTTTTTACTTGAGGACCCCCAACCCCAACTCCTGCATGCATATGCACATTAAATGTGATCATTTACAAACTTTATACATAGAGTTATAGCTTTTATATGGAGCTCAGATTACTGTGTGTGTTATTGGGATTTTATTAATGTCATTTTTACAAACAAAAACTTGCTAAACTCACAACCTCAGCACAGACAATCTTGTGGGGACCCCAATTTGGGAGCCACTGGTCTAACATATTGTCCATTTCTCCAAACTGAGGTTGTTGAAATGGCTACAGATTCAAATTTCAATGGAAACCACAACAAATGATCACTTTAGGTTATGTGTCTCCATCTAACAAATATTAAAATAAAACGATGTTCCTGGAAAAGCATGTGTGTATTTTTCTATCTTCAGTGTTCTGACAGCTGGAAACGGCCCTCTGGTTTTATCTGAGCAGCTCCTGAATCTGTGTGACGATTCTGGGTTTCCTGACGAAAAATGTAGAATTTTATTATCTTTTAAGTTACATATTCCAGCAAGTTCCTTTGTGGTAAATCCGCCTCTTCCTTTACTTTCAGATGTTTTTATTCTTCTGATTTCCAGCCAGTCGCATTGGTAGAAACTCGGACATTTTACAGACTTTGTTCCAGAAAAGCTGGCAGAGGGTTTAGATGTCCAAATACTTCTGTTCCCACAGCTCCGCTGGGCAGAATGAATTCAAGGTCAGCACTGCAAGCCTGATAACTCACGTTGTGTTTATTTTCCTACCTTAGCACACATTTACAGCTGTTACCGTTGTGTACGGAAGTGCCTGAAGAATACCTGTCTCTGCTCCATGGTACACATTTATTTTCATTACTGACAGGTGACAGTTGCTCACCGGAGATACGGAATCGATTAGGGAGCGCATTTCCACACGGCTGCTGAGAATGAATAAGAAAAGACGAAGATCTGATCCATCACGGAAAAATGAAGACGGACAAATATTGAAGGGGGCACTGACAGGGCGAATTGACAGCGCGGCGGAGCGGAAAGAATCGGTTCAAATATCCGGATGTTCATCAGTTTTCCGTCTTTTTGCCTTGACATCCAGCTCAGGCAGTTAAAGAGGATGTTTATTTCTCCAACAGGGAGAAAAACAGTTAGAAATACCCTCTAAAATCCTGCAGTCCATGTTAATTTACAGCCTCATCTACCACAGCTTGTTGGATTTCAACTATAACCCGTAATAGATATCTCTACGTCGTCTGAGTTCTTTCATGCAGTCATCCTGTGACCTTGGCGTGTTAAACTACCAGTATTATAACCTGTCACAACTTAAAGGTGATGATATAATCTAGGTGTCCTTCTACAGCCCTCCTGGTGATAACTTCTCCACATCTCCACATATTTTCTTTTTTTGGTTCCTTTTCGATTACATCGCTCACATCCTGAGCCAAGACCTGTTAATTCTTCTTTACGGCCAAAACGGAGGACTCTAATTTTCAATTTTCATGATCACTTCATTCTGTAAAAGCCTGTAAAATACATCTCATGTTAGAAGTGAGGGTTTTATTAGGATGTTTCCTTCAGAGTAAAATCTCTTATAAGACAGCACTCTCTGTCATATGCTGGAGCCATGCAGGTAAAGTGAAATATTCAAGCATCAAGCAGCTATTTGTGTGACAGACTGGAAAAGCCTCGCTCGCTGGTGTTTTTCAAGGTTATTTCAACAATGTCTGGTGTTGATGATTCTACCGCTGCCAAGCCGAGACCGCTGTAGGCGTCAGCCTTAAGACCAACACTGACGTACGGTCTGACAGCAGAAAAGAGCTTCACCCATTACACTTGTTTGTGGTAATGTAACAGTTTATTAAATGCTTTTCCTGCCTGTTATCAGACGGATATCAATTCTCTGACCTAAACTTGTTTTCCTCAAAAGGAAAATCCATACGCGTTTGCTCAGCTGGAACAATGGGGCTCATTTAAACTGTAACGAATGTCCCACTGAAATTGAACCAGGATGATTTTTGCTGATTGCGCTTTTGCAAGAAAATTTCCAAACGCTTCCGCGATTCGCCTTACGAGCTGTGACTGTCGGTCCAAGTCGCATTAGTTGGGCACATTTAAAGAGAAGTGCAGAAAAAAACAGTTCTTACTGCAGCAGTACAGTAGAGCAGACAGACACAACATTTATCAGCTGTAGGCAGAGTTCACAGCTGGGTCTGGGAATGAATTTCCTTCTTGGCAGAAGTTTGGAGATGGAAGAGGCACTGCTGGACTCCATTACAAAATCTGGACCCTATCTTGACTTACGTGACTGTGCAAAGTGTCAGTTTGACCTCAAGGTAGAAATCTTGACTTTCTGCTGTTTCCAGGTTAGGCTTCTTCTTATATTTTGAGGCAAGGATTGTGCTGAACACTGCACCACTTTTACTTAGAAACATTGCGAATAGATTTTTAGCAGTTTTATGTTATTAAAGTAAAATCCATGTTTTTTTTAGGTGAGGTTCCCTGAAGAACATATAATAGTTGTTCTTTTTGAAATACAGTCATTCTGAACATGAACATGAACAAAGTCTTCAAACCCCCGTTGCCTGCATTAGCCTCCAAAAGACAATAGATTGGGAAACGCTCATTTCAAATAGGTGGTGTTGCTTTAGTGTCCAGGAGTGGGTCTCAGCTAGTAGAAGCTAACAGTTAGCACTAGCAACTCCACAACATGACAGAACATGTTGCGGCTTGTGTTATATGTGGAGATAAAACATCAAAGATGCTTTTTTACCCAAGAAAGAAAATTACATGTAGGTAGCGGAAGAGTCATGTTGCTGTTAGCCAATCAGGGGCAAGATGTTTGCATATCATGAATATTAATGAGTAAGACTCCGAATCCTGCCATCTTCTGCCCCCCCCCCCCCCCCCCCCCCCCCCCACTCCTTCTACTAACTTCTACTTCCTGAAACAGGAGAGCCAGAGTTTTTTTCCACAGAAAAGGACTCAGGCATTTATTCATACTAGAGACCACAGCTGATTTAATGAAATAACGAGTACGGCAGCGCAGAGCTGCCACCCACACAAAAAGAATCGGAGCGATATCACGTTATAACATCTTAACCTTATTGTTCTAACAATATAATTTTCACGTTTGTACAATATACAAATATATCACGTTCATACAGTACGTTATACAAATATGGCAAGCCAAAGGGATAAGAAAAAATGCGCGTTCTAAACTCGCATTATGTCCGCTAAAACGCTCGTTCAAGACGTGCGTTTTGACGGACATAATGCTCGCTTTTAGAACACGTGAGTTTTTGCACCCTTTGGCGTCAAGACGCACATTTTGGCGGAAATAACGCGCATTAAAAATGTGCACTTTTTTATCTCTTTGGCTTGCCATATTCTGCCGTAAAACGACACCCAGTCAGTATTTCCGGCGCTACCCGAACCACAAAAACTGTATAGCGCAGTAAACAGACGTGGGACCCCCCAACACTATCACAGGTATGAAAATGAACATAATAAATAATATTAAACTTTACAAAAAAGCATAATTTTAAAGTGTAAAAGTTGCAGAATGTTGCTTTAAGGGAGACCAGGCCAACTTGAGACAGGACTCAACTCAGGACTTGCATGTCTTAGGACTTTAATTGATACATGACTTACTTGTGGTCAATAGTACAAAACAAAGATTTCTGTCTTTTTTTTACTTTCCTGTTGGAGAAATGTAAACCATTTATCTGAAGTCAGTTCTTGTAGTTCAGCTAAACATTTGATACAGAAATGTCCGTTTCTCGTCTGTGGATCACGTTGAAATGACAAAAGCAGTGTTGCTGCCTGATCTGTGCACACCAACAAACTCTTGTTGAATTATAACAATGGAAAAGCGAATGATTTGTTCAATGGCTATAAAGCACTGGATGCATCTTTTTGTTCTGCTTGAGATTTCTCTGTAGAAAAAAGGCTTTAAACTCAGCCAAACACTTTGGATTTAAATAAAATATAAAACTAGACTAATCACTCGTCTCAGTGAAAGAAGACAGTGTGAAGACAATGACTAATGAGATTATTCAGGGCCTCAGAAGTTACATTTTCATCGGTCCCCTCCTCTCCTTTTCAAGTAGCATTGGTCACACACCCGTTTGATATGACTAGTTCCACATTTAGCTGTGTACGACGTGGCCTCTGCTCTGAATGTTGTCTTGGAAACTAATGAAGGGCTGTCTGCTCACAGGAACCATGGTGGTGCAAGTGGCAGCCACGGACGCGGATGACCCGACATACGGGAACAGCGCCCGGGTGGTCTACAGCATCATCCACGGACAGCCGTACTTCTCCGTAGAGCCAAAAACAGGTAGGTGTTATTTCATCCCAAAGCAGATGACAGGTTGTGTCGGTGGTTTAAAATGAGCTCTTCACACTGATTTAAAGTGGAGTCAGAAATAAAAAGACCAATGTCAAGTTTCTTTAGCTTTTATTCATTATTCCTCACCATCTGATGGCAACTTCCCAGGTCAGTTCTTCAAAGTCTGAGGAAAAATATAGCTTTAAAAACCTGAACTGTTTACTGTTTAACAGAACAACTATATAAATATCTGTTTTATTTAATTATGCAATTATATAATAAAGGACTAGAGGGCAGTAGACATGTATAGGACTAGATATGGCAAATTTTTCATTAAAGTACTAATCCTGATACTCCATCTGGTTGCTTTAAAGCTACAATGGCAAATCTGCAAAACAAGCTCTCACTACTGGCTAAACCAGAAAGGCTACAGCTAGCTCCTGCTATCGCTATTCACACTCAAAAATACCAACAAAACTCCAAGCATATAGCTGTGTTATGTAAAATAGATTGGATTGTAACGTTTTACTAAATAACATTTATAAATTTGTTTTAAGGCAGCAGCAATCCTCTTTGTATTTATTTTTGGTCAAACTAGCCGTTAGCGTGTCAATTCGTCCAGAACTCGTGTATTTTTTGAAACAGAGGATGTTCAAACAGCCATCTTCAACAGGTAAGATATTCATTACTCATAATCCCTGCTTTAATAGATCTGAAGCTATCCTTTTTACACAACTGATTAATAAAATGTCCTTATTATACACAGAAAAGAAGTTTTTACTTCCCATTGAAAGTGAATTTGGCCATGCTTTGAAGTTGGTTGCAGATAAAGATTTAGAGGTTGGATAATTCTAATCAGAGCTACAGAGTTTAATGATACATGAACTGGGCATCAGGAAACTGATTTCCTCCTCTAAGGTGCAAAACTCTTAACTGGATGTCCAGGGATTACATTTAAAAGATGCATTTTATGTACGACGATAAAGATTGTTGACATCGACTCCAGGGCTAAGTGTAATCATACATTTGAGCACTTCATACCCTCTCAGATGTTGTTCTTTAATTTAAGTGGAAGTAGAGGAGATATTCCTCTCCTTTGCACATATCAGCTCCGACTCTGACACGGCTAAAAAGTAATGCCTCTGTACCTTATTTCTATATCTTCTATAAAAATCTGCTGTTAAAATTAATAAACCGTATGCACTGTAAAACATGTCCTTTTGATGTTAGATGTGTGCATTGCAAAAATGCATCGTAGATAAAATTCTGATATTTAGAACGATAATACTGAAGTAAAGATAATAAATGAAAAATGTGTTGAGTTCTCATTTAGTGAAAAACTAAAGACACAAACCAGATCACATCAACTCTCCAGGATTTTTCAAAATTAGCTGATGGATAAGTTTAATATCATAATAAAATTGATGACATTCATAGAAGGTTTCCAGATTTATTTGCATAAGCAACTAGATGAAGTTCTTTTTATATTGTTGGACACTAGTTTCATTTCTTCTTATTAGATTCATTTTTACCAAGGTCTGTTGAAATAATATTTTTTCTTCATAAAATCTTGTATTTGCTTCTTGCAGTAAAAGTAAAATTTAGAAAATGAAGGACTCTATGATGCACGGATGGATCACTTTAAGGATCAGACACTCACAAAAGACAAATCTTGAAAGTTGGCCACTCAATATGTTTCACTCTAGACATTTTGATTTGCAAGTGAAAGCATTAACGAGGGCTGCATTCCATTCCTACAGCTGTGCATGCTAGTTGATTCACGTAATTGTTAACAAGCAGAACTTCTATTAATTGGAATGCAGCTTTGCATGTCATAAAAAAGTATGTTGTGTGAAATGCAAAAAGTGAATTAGTGTAAATGGTTGTAGTCCTGACATCTACCATGCAACCTGAGAAGTAGTTGGTAAAGTTTTGCATGGACCAATGGAAATAGTCAGATTTGCAGTCCAGTGAGATATCAGTTTTCAGTCGTTCACATGTTTGTTGCTACTCAGATTGTGTCCAGAAAACTCTGGATGTTTTACATAACTGGCTTTTTCTGCTGAGTTTGCTCCTCCCATCCTGCAGAAAATTACATTTTTGGAAAAAAAAAAACAAAACAAAACGATAAAACAATCCATTTTGCATGCACCATTAATGTGTGGCCTAAAAACAAAAACAGCCAGTATTTTCACCAAAGTTTGCACATGTGCACCCAAAATCATATGTGTACTCTTTTCTTTGCTGCTATGCTCCTTTGCCCTATAACAGTGTTACATTAGTACTCCCATTAATATGTGTTTCTCCACTGCTCTGCAGCAATAAAAGCATGCATCATTACAAGTTTGCTCCCAACGCGATCTGCTCGTATCATAGAGGAACCACGGTCCCCGCTAAAGCTTTAACAATGCAGGCTTAAATATAACGTAACAGATAAAAGATAATAATAGAGAAATGTTGTGCTAAGCTAAGAATGTTCTTTCTCTGCATTTTGATTGTCCTTAATGTGAATAGTCTCACGTCCTAGTGGTGCAATGTGTGAATTTCTGTGTTTTTGTTACAATAATGTGGACTGAGATTTTTTTAATATGTAAAGAAAAAATGTGTTCAATTTTGTTTAAAGGAATTTCCACTGAGTGAAGTGTTGTGGAGTTTAAATTATTTTTGGATATTTTTGTTTATACTGATTGATTTGAAAACTCATTAAAATATTTTAAGTTTAAAATATATTCAGAATATTGTAGATCAGGCATTAATGCCTATAGATCTTTACTTCTTCGTTCCACTAGGGGTTTTTCTCCTAAATAGCACATAATGTTGCCACAAACATTGTTCACCTGACGTTAGCGCTTGATGCAGCCGTTGACATTGAAACACAATTCACCCTTTAAATTTTTCCATCAACAGATAATGATCTTTACACTAAAGCTCCAGATAATGGGGCAGAAAACCACACTCTATCCGGTGTTGCAACTCTGAATATTAAAGATATTCTCCTTAAAATGAGAAAACAGCTGAAACTCGGTGAAAAAGAGGGCATTAAAAATGCTGCAAGTGAGATGTAGATGAGGTAGTTTGTTGACTTTAAGGGCGTTCTAGTCTGAGAAAGTGCAACAGCAGTCCTCGCTACATCTTCATATCCGGCTCATTAGCTACTGGCCTGCCGAGGCTCCGCCACCTAGGGCCGTGCGATTTCACGATATAAGATCGTTAAGAATTTTAATGTAATGACGATCTACCAAAGCTCGGAGATCGTAGAACCGTGTATTTGCATTCTATCACCCGTTTATGCCATTATTTCTGAACGCGGCACACATTTGTTTTGTTTTTTTTCTCAGCCGAGTCACGCCATTTGCTAGTCGTCTGCTTCTGTCAGCACGACAGACACACCGATAAACCAATCATAACTTTAGGCAGCGTGTTGGTTTGTTTAGCTGGGGTGCTCGGTAGAGATGAGGAGAATAACCTAATCGATGCATTAAGATGATGACACACAATTATGAATAGTTGAAGAAGCACACCATAATCGATTGTAGCGCTAGCCACTAGCACTAGCCGCTAGCTTGCTCCGTCTCTAAGCGCTAATCACATTCTCATGCGTCTGCTCAATCAGGAAACCTCTGGGTCAATGTTCTGCTCTAAACTTTGCATTTGGCTTCGTGTCTTTTATTATTTGGGGACGTTCGTTCGTATTTTAGCGAGCCTTTTCACCGTGGCTGCCACCGGAGTTTGTTTATCCTGTGAAGAGACGGGCCAAACCCCTCCCTCGTAGGAAACATCTACGGAGAGCAGCAAGTCCAAAAAGGCAATGAGCGTAAACCTCTTGTATTGGATGCAAACGCAAACACATCATGAATTTAGATAGATTTTTTTTCTCTGGACAAGAATTATTACTAATATATTTTGAATGATAGGCTATGAGCCACCTCTAAATAGATAAATTATTTTTCATTAATTATAAAAATATAATAAATAAAAGTGCCTGTGGGACATTTGAGACATGCCATTAAACAGAACTTGGTCCACTCTCCAACATTTCTGAACTTATTTGTTCAAACAAATAAATAAACTAAGCCCTGGAACTGTGGCATAAATATTTAACTCTAAAGCTACTCCAAATACATTAAAAGCTAATATATGAACCCATTATGGATTTTTAAATGGAAGGTATTTTTTGTTTGATCATGTTTATTGTAATAGAACAAATTAGCTATTTTTCTTACCTAAATTAAAACAAGTGTTCAAACAGTACCCTGTCTGAAATATTCTATCATATTTTCTGTGAAGGAGTATGCTTTTAAATGTATCTATTTTATTGGTAAATAACTTCCAAAATGTATGAATTGTCGAAATGGAAAAAATCGTGATAAAATCGAGATCGTGATTTTGCAAAAAATAAATCGTGATATTATTTTTTTTCCATATCGCCCACCCCTACCGCCACCTCATGCAAAGCACTCTTGCAAGAAA
The DNA here is from genome assembly GCA_006937985.1 of Aphyosemion australe. NCBI lineage: Eukaryota > Metazoa > Chordata > Actinopteri > Cyprinodontiformes > Nothobranchiidae > Aphyosemion > Aphyosemion australe. The sequence goes on along the minus strand of SSNS01000169.1, from coordinate 973,243 downwards.
ACAGGAGAAATACGGGCCATCCCATAATATTAGGCTTCGTCCTCTGATTCGAGAGCAACACCTACACACGCTGCTACAATTTTATGAATCTGGTTCCAAATCATGAACTTGGAAAAGGCTCCGCGGCGCAGGAATGAATGTTGCTTATCTTTGCACAGTCAGAGGCAGGAAGCAGTGGGACGCGCGACAAAAACAAACTCCGCTGTGACCTGCAAGGTTCACCATAAACATCCTGTAAGCCGTCACACCGAATCACGAAGGGCATTCAGAGAAATGAGCGCACATCAGAAAATAGGAAAGCATTTCATGCCGTGTTAGCATTCATGGTTTCTGAGTAAGAAAATCCAAATTTTATAATAGTTTCAGTTTCCGTTCAAGTTTTCTCATGAATGAATATTTTTTTGTTATACACATAACTTTTATATTTCCTATCTACTCTGAAGACAGATGAGCTGTCCTCTAGCTCTGCTTCTACCCTGTTTTGTTAGGTCTTTTATTTAACAAATGCTAATCATGTGGCATAAAAACAGAAATGAAGTGGTTTTATTTAAAAATGTTCTCCAAAAAGTTTTTTGGTTCAAGAAACTAATGTAACATTTCATCAGGACTCTAGCTAGTTGTTAACATCTCTGTCATTGACAGAGATTTTAAATGTAGGTGTTTTCTTGTTTTTCTTTTACATTTAAAGGTCAAATTTACTCATATTTCTAAGACATTTGCAGTGGTCTCTAGTAGGAATGAATGCCTTGTAAGTTGTACACTGGGGAAAAAAAGCTCTGGTGCCTGTTTGAGTATGTAGAAGTCAGCTGGAGGAGAGAGTGTCAGAACACGGCAGGATTTGGAGTCTTATTTCCTGATATTTGGACATTTCTCCTCTGATTGGCTAACAGCAATGCGACTCTACCACTGACTCCGTTTGCTCTGCAACGTTGATGTTTTATCTCCACAAATAACACAAGCCTGGAGGAGTTCTGCTGTGTGGTGGAGTTGCTAATGCTAATGGTTAGCTTCTACTAGCCGAGATGTTCGCTGCTGTTTCCTGGATGCTAAACCACCAACAGCCTTCCCCGTCATGAGTCAAGATGGGTGAGTCCATGAATGTTAGGTGACAGTGTGATGTAGATCTGTCAGGCTTTTCAAATCCTAGATTTTCACCGTCTATTTTCTATCAGAAGCTAATGCAGGAGATAGGTGTAGGAGACTATTTTCATGTTCAGACTGCATGAAAATCTCAGAGTGACCGATTATAATCAGAAATAATAAAACAATTCAGTGAAGTTGACCTTTAATTGAACGAATTTAATCCAGTATCAATATTTTTACCTATAAATGTAATTATCACATTGTAGAAATGTTTTCCATCCTTTTAGCTCTTTTTTTGACTCTCTGCTCAAGTTCCTTTGGTTTTCATTAAAAACTTTTGTTAAAGGAGCAGGAAAGGACAATTTTGAGCTACTTTTGGAAAAAAGCTAAACCCTTTCTAGCAAATGATTTTAGGCGCGAGCATGAAAAGTTGCTGAGTGCAGTTAAACACAGAGATAAATCCCACGTCGGTACTCTTTCTGTAGTACAGTGGCAGGTTTATTAACCTGTCAAATAAAAAAAACACACATACACATCAAAACGTGCACCTAGACACAGCCTTTGGGCAGCTGCCAGCTTAACAGCTCTCTGCTGCCCATCTTTCTCTGACCACAACTGATTATTCTTGGCTCTCTTTGCATTTATGCAGAAGGTAATTGGATATCTTGGCTATGAGATGCAATATCAGAGTTAACATTGGATGGCCATTAGAGAGGTGTGACTCCTGACGGGACCACAGGCAGCGAAGCATTGCAGACACGTTCTCCTTTTTGATAGGACTAACCTAATCAACCCTTAAATAAAAATTCACATTCTGCATCAGAGTAAACCCCTGCAGTCTTTTATTTCATCCTGCTTAATGTTTATAAGTTGGATGATTTATTCTTTAAGATATCTTTTAAATTTATCACTAAAAACAAACGTGACACAACTTTAATGAAAAGAAATATTAGGATGGTCTCAGTTGCCTTAATCTACATCTACTTACCTTTTAAGGATGACTACCTTAGGGAAATAAAATATTTATGCTGCTGGGAGAAAAATCTGCTCTTTTTCTGTTGTGTAATCATTCTTGTAGCTCCTTTTCTTTATAAATGTGCCCCTTTTTACTTACGTTCAAAAAATGAAAAATTCTCATAAGTATCAGAAACTCATCAAATAGACGATCAAGCAGAACTAGTTTGGATGCTCGAGCCTCCGAACAAAGTTCGTGAGAACGCTTGCCCCCATTGATGACTCTTGAATGAGATTTCATTAGATCAATATCAATTAGAGTGAGAGCAGACATTTACATAAATGATGTTCAAACGGCATGTCCGCCCCATAAAGCTCCCATTATTCTCATATCATGTTTTTTAGACTCTCAGCTCAATGACCGGAGCTCGTACTTTCACAGCCTCAGCTGAGGAGTTTCATTAAGCTAAGTGGATTCTTTGAATCCCCAAGGTTGATGTTTGGAAAGCTTTAATGGGATATAATTACTTGCTTTGAGTGGTCTGTGTTCTTCCATAGTCAAGTGCGATGCTCAACGGGGTTCCGTCTGTATTAAGTAGGTTTTTAACTGTACATACTGAGATCTTGGAAGGTGAGATGAGAAACCGTTCACCTCCATGTGTTTGATAGCATAAATTAGCTGTTTGGGCTCAGATCAACACCTCTAAATTAACAAGACCGTGCTACTTTTTATTACCTCTGGTAGTTATGTGCCTCCATTTAAACTCGGATATTAGATCAAGCACTCGATTACAACACTCTTCATTGATCAGAGTCGGATCTCTATTGTTGACCTACTTTCTATAGTTATACATCAGCTATGCCTGATTTCAGCATCAGCTCTTTCCTGGAAAGAAAAAAAAACCAATAATTTTGTCAGGAATTTAAGGCAAAATTAATGTTTCACTTTTACTTTGCTTGATTTAGGCCAGAATGGCCCATGAATGCACTTCATTTATCTTTTTTGGGTTAAACACTGCAAACAAGAGTTATTTTGACCAAATCCGATAGAGCTGGTGTCATTAAAAGATGCCACACATTTTCAGATGCTGCTTATTATTTAAATTGAAAACAGGAAGTGAAGGCAGCTCTATGCAGTGTTCTGACCTGCTTTGTGTCACGTGATTGAAAAACCAATAAAGTTTTTTGCAGATGAGAAACTATTCACTTGAGTTATTCCACCACAAGTTTGACTCGATGTTCATGTTGAATTGGAGTACTTTGTTTTATATTTGAGGTGGACTCAAGGAGAACAACAACCAATGAAAATCCTCTGAGCATCTGTCATGATGGGGTTGGAGTATTTGACCCATGACATGAAGAATCAGTCACGACTCAAGATAATTGAAACAAATATTTATTAACGAGAACTTGGGAAGCGCCACCAACGTGTGTCGAGGTAGGCTGGGACTCAGGCTCGAGTCGAGAGGCTCTGAAAAACAGAGAAAATAGGTCTAGTAGAATTACCCGAAAGTTCCAATATGGAGACGAGTCTTTAGTTTACGAACTTTGCCAGAGATGCCCACGTTTCTCACACTTACTGACTTACAGAAACTAAACTGAGAAGGGTTTGAGACGGGTTCAAGACACCATCAAGAAGGTTGGACTATTTTGAGGCACATTTTATTTTAAAATTCTTTTAGCATTTTAAAAATCTGCAGCATGGTGCTCTGCTACTAACGCGAGGAAATCGGGAGTCTCCAAGAACACTTTAAGACATTTTGGGAACTCCCTCAGAATGTGTGGCCAGCTGTTGCCGCCCATTTGGTCTGAGAAGTAAAAAGAAATGGACTTCTACAGCAAATAAAACAGGTTTCTGGTGAATCTGAAGCATTTTTAAAACAACCTATAAATAAAAACAACAATTAGCAGCAAAACACCTCTTGTTAGTCCTTGTTTTGATGCACTGGTCTCATATTTATCTGACATCAACTTGTTTTAGCAATTATCAGCATGAGTGTAGATGATTATCGACCGTTTGCACCTGACACAGTCTCAACCTATACCTCCGGTGAATACTTGTCTCTGGATTGGTCTGCACATAGTTAATGTCTCACACACTCAGCCGAACGATAACCAGGATAAAAGCTGCTAGAATAATATTTCTGCACAAATCTGAGACAAAGGCAGGAAACCATCTACTTGTAGATTCAGATAATTATGGTTTAGACCCATCTGTGTCACACTGATGTCACCATTTTATCTAACAAATTAGCTTTGTTATGAATCTGATGTGAAAAAGAAGTCAAAGAAAATGATTTATGATACAGAGCTCCAGAAGCCAGAACAAAGCCTTTTAAACTTTCTCCATTCAGTGCAGGAGTGTAAAGAAAAGCCTGTGGATATATTACAGTTCATAATATATCTATGAGCTGTACCGTACGTGCCCCATAACTTCCTCTTCAACACCCCCTCCCATAACCTCACTCTTCCATTTGGGCTGTAGAGCCTCGGCTGTAAACTTACAGAGCGAGGAGGAACAGAAGTAAAAGAAAAGCTGCACACAGCTGTTTTTGTTTATTATACTGTAAAAACGAAAAATTGGAGAATAATTTAGTGGTTTTGCAAATTCTGCACAAATTAGGAGGTTCTTAACAACTCATCTGACCCTTTTGAAAATTAGTTCTAGCTGGATTGATAAGCTAACGGCTAGACTACAACACAAAAACACATTAAACAAATCAAATGCTCAACATGGCCTAAGTAGTTTATGCTAATGCTATAAACCTTGCTATGTTTCTATATTTACATGAAAATCTTTGTTTCTGTTAAAGCTAACAATGGCAGAGAGCTAGCTGTGTGCGTTATAGCACAGTGTGTCCAAACCTCAGAATGGTTTAGAGCCCAAACAGCAATTCATGAATGGTAACATTTTTGCCGCCAGCACAAATGTAAAGTTTTTCAGTTAAAATCGTAATTAATGGGAGGCCTAGGAATAAAAAGAGATTAATTGAAATACATTTTTAAGTTTGAAGCCTAATACAGAATATTTGTCTTTCATTTACCAGTAAAATCTAAAAAATCTAAGCTAAGGGCTGAGGTGAGAGCAAATATTTTTTTAATTTTTGAAATACAAAGAATATTGAGGAGTGTGATGGTTTAGATGTAGAATTGAAAATATGCATGAATTTAAAACAGTTCAAAAATATTTGTAAAAACATTTTTTCTCAATATAAGGATGATAAACACTGCCCGGCTAAAAAAATATTGCCACCAAAACAAAGGCCACACACTAATATTTTGTTGGACCGCCTTTACCTTTGATCACAGCACACATTCACTGTGGCATTGTTTCGATAAGCTTCTGCAACGTCACCAGATTTATTTCCATCCAGTGTTGCATTAATGTGTCACCAAGATCTTGGATTGATGATGGTAGAGTCTGACCGCTGAACAAAGCCTTCGCCAGTAATCCCAGAGGTTCTCAATCGGGTTAAGGTCTGGACGCTGTGGTGGCCAATCCATGTGTGAAAATGATGTCTCATGCTCCCTGAACCACTCTTTCACTATTTGAGCCCGATGAATCCTGGCATCGTCATCTTGGAATATGGCCGTGCCATCAGGGAAGAAACCATTCCATTGATGGAATAACCTGGTCATTCATTCAGGTAGTCAGCTGACCTCATTCTTGGAGCACATCCTGTTGCTGAACCTAGACCTGACCAACTGCAGCAACCCCAGATCATAGCACTGCCCCCACAGGCTTGTACAGTAGGCACTAGGCATGATGGGTGCATCACTTCATCTGCCTCTCTTCTTACCCTGATGCACCCATTACTCTGGAACAGGGTCCATCTGGACTCGTCACACCAGTTTTAATAATGCGTTGGACAGTTCTGAACCCAGTTTAAGTCGTTTCTGCCAATGAGTTGACCCTTCTCAAACATCTTTTCCATGACCACCAGATGTGTCTTTCCACATGGTTGTTTAAGAAATGAGAAGCAACTCATTGCACCAGCTGGGATTAAATAACTTGTTGCCAGCTAAAAGATAATCACCCATGCAGTAATTATCCAATAGGAGGCTCCTACCTGTTTGCTTAGTTAAATCCAGGTGGAGACTTTTTTTTGGCTGGGCAGTGTTTATATATGACATATTTAAGTGTATGATTTAGATACTGAGTGGATATCTGGTGGCACCTAGTTAGTTTATTGATATTTTAAACAAAGAAATAATGTGAGATAATATGATCAATGATGGTGATGAGTTAAACAGGCTAAGCGTATGCTTCCTCCTATCCCTTCTTCATTATAAGACTAAATCTTTCTTGCATTACTGTTTATTTCTGTTTATTTTGTGACATTTGTATCAAATGATTCAATTCATTTAATTTTTTCTATCTTTGCCTAAATAACAATGTAGTAAAAATGAATGAGTTTTGTAAAATTTAGCTAAATTTGCATCAACTGCTTTTGAATTTTGTGTGAATCGAGATTTGGTCTCAGAAGAGCTATTTACAAGTAAGATAATTGATCCCAACTTTTCCTCAGAATTCTACTTCAAAGATCTGAACGATCCCTTTGAAGGTTTAGTTTAGGGGTTTTTGTGTTTTTTGCCCATTAGCACTCTCTGCTACAAAGTTATAACCTCAATTTAATGAAAGTTTTGGAACATATCAGCTGTGGGTATAAAAGGCAGTCAGCCATAAAATTGATAGTGTAATTACTCCCTGTGCTGTGGAACAAAATAACATGAGCTGATTACAGTCCGGTACAACAACACTGCAGACTTGGGCATTAAAAGTCACTGATAATTAACACGTGTCAAAGAAGCATAAAAAAATCTAATTTTACAAAAATTACCTTCTTAAAAGAGATCATGTGGTAAAAATAGAATCAAAATTACAGGTAAGCTGTGTTTTTGTGTTAGAGATAGTTAAATGCCTAACCAGAGTCTACTCATGCGTTTAGCCTTTTGTATCCTTTTCTTTACTGTCATCATCCAAATGGCATCACTATAGTGGTATTAAATCCAGCTGAAGCAGAGAAACTTCATTGTTCCTGAACTTTGCAACATCTCACAGAATACACTCTGGGGCTGAGACACCAGCATTTAGTCAGCAGTCCAAGATTGAGTGTTGTGCAATGAGCGTTGTGCCTCTGTCTCTGTAAGTTTCTAATTAGTCCCATTTGCGGTACAAGCCTGGACCATAGCCCCGGCTGACGTTGACAAAGTGCCGGAGCTCAGATACAGTCTGAGCTCCTCACTGCAATTCTGCACCAGCGATTAAGTGGCAGAGGGCTAATGGTGGAGCTGTGTGACCTCGTGTTGGCTTGGTAGCATCTCAGCTTGCTTTTCGTCGAGCAAGTTACTTTGGCTCCTAATCCCAAATTGAATCCCTCAAGGTGCCCTTGGGAAAAGTACTTAATCCTGAATAGCTCCAATAACTTCCGAGCGGTGCATATCATGGAGGAAAATACATAAGTTGCTCTGCCTAAAGGTGCTCACTTAAGACAGCATTTTGTAATATATATTGACTGATTACTTGCAGTTGAGTCTGAAGGTGAAGCTGAAATGGTAACACTGTCAAGGACTGAGCTCTAATTGATGGCAGGCTCAAGGAGGTTCAAACAGTCGCCTGCAGCTCTGCACACCTTGGCGATATGTCCTTTAAAGACAATTATCTGTGCACATTAGCACTGCTAAGCATGCATGTAAACCCCAATAGCTGGAAGAACAAGAGAGGAATCCAGTTGGCAGGAACTAGCAGGTGCCTGAATGAGAGGATTAATTACATCCTGGGGGGCGTGTTGAAGATGTAACTCAAAACAACATGAGTATGATGTGAATGTGACAGACAGTCAGGGGGAGGGAGCCTGGATGGACCCAGACTCGTCTCTGCTTAGAGTCTAATTAAAAAGAAATTGGTCAAATAAAGGAAAAGGCCACGTCCAAATCCCTGTGTGCTTTATTGCCGGGGAGGATTGACTCCGAGGTCAGGAGAGGATGGGATTACGAAATTAACAGGGTTTTGATTCACTGAGTCCCGCTCTTAATCACCCGCCGCCAAAAGGAGAAAAGCTGGTGATAATGATTTTGTGCACATCTGTTTTTTAGCTAAAGTATTAGCTAAGAGTCATCCCCAACACAAAGTCTAAGGGGGAACAGATCACGCAAAATATTTCTCCAAACATACTGGTTAACTTTAGGAAATAGCCTGATTCAAGATGGCTGCTACAGTTATTAATAGATTACCAACACAAAAATAAGGAAACGTCAGTCATTTAAAAATATAATGAGGTTAGTGTCACAGTAGCTGAAAGTTATTCACAGATTACAAGTATTATGAAATAAAGGTATTTTAAGTGTTGCCATTTACTGTTGAAGCCAACCCTGCATAAATATTAACTAAGTATCTCACGAACCACTGGACTGACGTCAGTGATCGTTTGATGAACAATTGTAAGTTCTGGTGTCAACCCGATTCAAGATGGCTGCCACAGCCAATGGACATTATTAAATGCCGAAAACGACTCAAACTGAGACGGTTTTAAACATAACGAGCTGGAATTTGGAGTCGTAGCAGCTATGAGTCAACCACAACACAACACTGATCAAACAAGACTTTTACTGAAAAATAATTTTAACCAATGTTTTTAATTATCAGAAAGAAAATTGCTTTGCAACACTCCCCAGGTGACGGAAAAGCCTGAAGGGAAAACATCTCCATCAATGCGTGTGTGCAACTCCACACTCAAGTATAAATCAGCCTTTAGGGTCAACCCAATTCAAGATGGCCGCCACAGCTAATCAGTTTCAGCAAACCTAAAAAGTACAAAACTGTCCGTAATTCAATCAGTTTTACAGACATTGAGATCAAAGTTAGTGTCATTGTAGCTCGACAGACGTACACCGATGCTAACAGATTATTTACGAAACTGCGTGAAATATCAAAGTCAAACTCCATCATTTCTCACTTTATGAACATCTCAGTTTAAAACTCATGGCGTGAAGGGCGGCGGGTGATATGCATTCAACAGGCCTTCATGTGAAGTTTGTTGTTATGTTTTCCAGGTTTGTTGCTCTGGCGACTGAACAAATCAAGAATATCAGAGCTGAGGGCTAGATATAAATCCTTCTGCCTCCTGCTGTTCAGGCAGGTATTATAGAGCCGAAGGTGCACTCTTTTTTATTCCGTTCAGGAACCGAACACACACACACGCGCACACACACACACGCAGGTTTCCTCTCATTATGACATTACAAACCAGTGGATTTTGTTCTCCATCACACGTTGGTTGTCATGATGTATGCCTCAGACTCTTCAGCCCTTTGTGCCGCGGCTTCACGCGGCTCTTTCACACTTGTGGATCCCTAGGTAGCTATAGTGAGTTGTGATTAAAGCGTGATGTTTGAATGTCACGCTGTAATAAACTACCCAGGCTGCAGGTTTTATTCCCTGTTTGTATGGCTGGTTTTTCTTTGTTTTTTTTTTTTTTCTGTGTGTTATAAGAATCTATTTCTTGTAAGTGGACCGCCTGAGGGTTCAGCAAATCACATACTGCACCCTTCATGTTTAAGTGTTCATCACCTTCATCAGGAGATCTCATAGCAGCGTGTGGAGCCAGAGGGCTGCTCCGAAGCCTGCGCTTTTATTTCCTCCTCACAAGACAAATGTCAAGTATCCAGGCTTTAGCGGGGAGCGCGGCCCACCCGTCTGCCGCCAGTGGTGTGGAGACAGCTAGATAAATGCGCGGCTACGATGCGTCTGGCTCGCACCGGAGGCAAGGAGTCACGGCGCAATCAGAGGCCTTGCTGCGATAACGACAGAAGGGTTTTAATCATCACCGCTCCCCAGGAACGACACCAGCGCCACATGGGGTATCAGAGACGGGGGGGCTGGCACCCAGCAGACAAACAACCAGCTTTGCAACATCCTCCATGTGGATTAACACTGTTGCTTGGTGTGAAATGTGTGTGTGTGTGTGTGTGTGTGCATGTGTGTGTGTGTGTGCGTGCTTCTGGCAAGGCAGCAGGAGAACCATGTTTCTGTTTTATTTTTTAAGCTTTCTGAAATCAGAAATCAGAGCATCATTAACTACTGCCAATATTTCCCAGACTCCGGCACGCTGAGCCGATATTAAATAAGTACATCAGGATTGTGTGAAGCAGATCCGTGTTGCAGTGAGAACATCCATTTGTCTCACCGCTGGCTGCACAAACTCAACGTCATTTTGTCTCACCTTCTCCGAGCCGTCTGATAATCCAACCATTGCACCGATTCCTCCTCAGCTCCTCTTGATCTGAACGCTAAAGGAGCCTAAACATGCATGCATATGGAGCGGAGAAAACAATAAACAACTTTTGTTTGTGTCTAGCTCGTATTTAGGGAGGTTTGAAGTCAGCTATCTGATGCAACTTGTCACCGGGGGAGCAGGCAGTGTTTAGAGTGGTCTCTTTAATTGGGTTCGTCTGTATATGGATGGATGGATAGAACAGAGGAACAAAGCAAATGAATAAATATCCACAACTCAAACTGCATTTTCAGTGTAAGTTAGAAAAAGACAGAGATAAAAAGGTTTGGCTTTGTTATCTCGGAGTGAAAGGCAGCTGTGTTTTCCCCCAGTGCTGTATGAAAGCAGCCCACTGTTCATTATGGGATGTGGCGCTGAAATGGCCTGCTTTGTAAAGCAAAGTAAAGATTATTGTTTTATTGACCCGCATCATCCCACTGTAAGCCCACGAGCTGCGACTTCAGAGGAAAGAAGTGAGCAGCTCACTATAGTTTACCTCCTAACTGATTTTTACTTCTGGATTGACGATAATTGGAGGAGGAGGGAGTAGGGCGGCGTATTAGGACCACTCAGAGGAAGAAAAAAGGAAGAAGTGTTTAGATTAGAGTCAAGATGTCATAAAAGAAGAGAAATCCAACATTTAAAATATTATTTCTAGAATAAAGAGAAAAAGTTGAAACAGAAAATGTTGAGAAAAGTAATGTCAATGATGTTTTCAGAAAAGTAAAGAATATATTATTGTCCACAACAGAATTCACATAGCTTCCCACAATCCTTCAAAATAAAAGTTCTAAACATACTCATTATAAAAGTTATTTATTATATTTGAGCTCTGGAAAAAAATTTCAGCTGCACCTTTAACTACTGAGAGTTTTTCTATTATTAAATTCTGATTCATCACATCACCATAGCTCATTTGCATTTGGACTTATAAGTATAGGACATTTGTGCCAATGCTGGTTTACTGTTTGATTCCCCTAAAACATTTTTCTTGAAACTCTACGTTTTGACTTTTTTCTTGACACCTCCTCCATTAAGGGCCCAAATAGGCCACCATAAAGAAATCAGACACTGAAAGGAATAGATTTTTTTTAAAGTTATGAATAATGTTCAGAAAGTTTTATTTGTCTCAGTTCTGACATTTGGTACCCACTTTTCATGAATTTGAGTTTTTAACAAAATTTAAAGGAGACAAATTATGACTTTTTATTAATAAAAAGAAAAATAGTTCTATGGTCGATACCAAACATGTTAATGATGCTAAATCCCTCTCACATGATGCAATTTCAGCAGTTTTATTCATGACAGTTTTAGTACCTTCCAGAATGAGCCATTTCAGGGCTCTGTCACTTTAAGAAAACAAGGCCCACCCATCCTCTCAAACTGCTATAGGTTGAGAAACTCAGACATCCAGGAGGGGTTCGGAGTAGAGCCGCTGTTTCTCCAGCCTTTAAATGTGGTTCTATTCTTGTGACATCACAAACGGGGTCTTTTTGCAATGGCTTGTTTTAGGTGTACAATTGCTAAAACCACTAACAGAAAATGGATGGATAGGTATTTTTATGTTTTGAGTGTGTATAGAGGCAGTAGAGACCCACATGGCAGCACATGAAGGTTGCAATAGGTGAGTTTTGCATAATATGTCTCATTTAATTGTGTAAGATTCTGCTCTACAACTAATGGGGAGAAATGACAAATGTCGTTAGCGAGGGAGTTTCCAAAATTTCTCGAACCAAGGGTCCCTAATTTCCTTTGTTTGAATCTCAAGGCCTTGCTTTTGTTTCACTGGAACATGTTTGGAAAATATGCAAGACCAATTTCCTCTCCTGATGGATACCGAGTCATGGTGAATGTCACAAATGTATCTAGAAACTTTCCCAACTGCCTTTTACTTGAACAGACAACTTAAGGAGGGGTTTGTGACCAAAATGCAAATGAGATAAGGGAACATCATGAACCAACTGAGACTAAATCTGATATATTTATTTGCAGCTACATAACTGATTCAGTCCAAAGAAAAGCAAACAACCTTTTTATGTTTATCTAATAAGTTGCTTTTTTAAGTGTAGTTTGAATGAATTAGAGATCAAATATATAATTTTGGACTGATCTGCTGTTTTTTGTTTGTTTTACATTTATATCCCATTTGAAAAAGGATCAAAAAACCGTTTTGGTACAATTATTTTCCATGCTGCATAAACTCATGGCAAACAAATTGAACTCAGTAACAAAAACGTTTCTGATTATGGCAAAATTACGTCTCACTTAAATCAAAAACGTTAATTAGGAAATGAATTTGTTTCACAAATAAGGCTCACTTATATTTAGAAAATCTGATTCCCTCCAAAACATTAAGTAAACTTTTTTGAATTTATCACAATTATGAAAAATGCTTTAACTGAGCAAGTGAGAATAATTTGACTTAATTATTTAAGAAAACTAATTTTGCCTGATTTATTTAAACAGGTGTATCCACTCTGCAGTAATTAGAAAAAAAACTAATTACTATAAGTAAATAAATTAGGCACAACAGAAAATATTATTTTCCATTTTTGACAAAGTGTCAGTTTGAGAGCCTTTATCAGTAAAAAAACGCGAGGACCTGATGGCAACACCTGAGACAGCTGTATTAATTAGAGTTACAAACAGCGAGCCAATAAGTAAACCCAAACACAAAGGTTCATATTGGGTTCTGAAGGCTTGTGACAGTAAAACAAAGAGTCACGTCTATGATTCAGTACTTATTCTGTCTTTGCACTCATGAAATCCAGTCCATTTAAATACTGACATGAAAAATCCTCAGGCAGGTATAAAGTACAGGTTTGTGTGTGAAGGTAGAATCTCCTGTATAACTCTTCTGCTGCTGCCATTCCTTCAGTTGAGCAGAAATGTTTTTCCTGGTAGCAACACCTACTGCAAACTGTTCTTTTGACGTTTCAACGCCAAAAACAAAAGTTGTACATGGTTTGTTTACATTCAGTTAGATTTCCTGAATCCTCTCACAATCTACTCTCCAGTAGGGTCACGGGAACAAGGGTGTCAAGTTACTTAGAATTTTTGGGTATCTATACTTCACTGGAGTAATAATCTATTAGCTGACATTTAACTTCTCATTCTTACATTTAATCTTTAATCAACCTAACATGCGTGTATTTGGCCTTTGGGAGGAAGTCATAGTAGCCAGAGAAAACACGCCCCTTCATCCAGAGAACTTGCTAACTTTGTACTAAACAAGTTGCAGCAGGGATTCGAACCTGTCATCTTCTCATTGTGAGTCAAGTATTACAAACTGCACCACTATGCAGTACCTTTCCTAACCAGTAGATGTTGTTAAAGACAAAATAATATCGCTACAGGAGTGGCAGCAGAAGAAGAGTTCACAGGAAGTGCACTTTTTTAAACAAAAACAAAAAAAGGTCATTTTATTCCCTAAATTGGGGAATGGATTCTTAGGAGTTTTTTAACATCGATGCTGATTTTGGATACCTTGGTATACCTTAATGCTGTATTACTGCCTAACCCTACTGGCTGTGACCCTGCACAAGAACTGTATTAAAAATAGATGGATGGAGGTTTTAAAGCTGCTAGTACATGTACGAGGTGGGACTGGTGAGTCATGGCTGCCTTATATGTCTCAGATGTCAAATATACCCCCACAAAAACAAGCACCTGTGCACCCTCTCCTTGATCCTCTCTCCACTGGGTGCATTTCAGGAATTCTTCAAGATACTTCCTGAAAAAAAAAAAAAGATCGAGGAGACGGGAGACAATAAGGCATAAAGTAGATGAGGCCACAGTGGACAGGCAGAGGTGTACAGATATAATACAGGGTTGACTGCCTGGGGGTAGACAGGTGAGCAGAGATAAGAGATGGGTCATGTGACCTCACAAGCATACAAAAGCAAGCATGTGGAGGTGGGAGGGAAGCAGAAAAATAATCACATTGAAAGAGTGAACATCTCACACTGACACCTTAAATCCAAATCAATGCAAGAGGAAATGGCTTTAAAAATCCAAAAGAGGAGTCCTAGAATATGTCTGTTTCCAGTTTCTGACCGAGAGCAGAGATTACACACATCCAGAAAGAGACGTTTTCATCAAGTGGTAGCTATCTGTGAAGAGATTACCTGTAAGAATGGTGCCATAGTTCATGTTTGCAAGGCTCAAGGTCTGCTGATTGTCTTCAAGCAACTAGATAGAAATGAATGGATGAGGTAATGAATGAAAACACGGCTGTTCTATTATGGATGATCGAGGCGTAACGTTTCCATCTCTTAAGAGTTTCTTACGGCTTCACGGGGACGAGTTCTGTGTTATTTCCAGGGAAAGAAGGCTGCAGGACCAGTTTGCTTTAAAAAGGTCTGGTTTGGTTTGGTACTATATCATGTGTTCTATACATATCTGCTGCTTACCAGAATACTAGCTGAACTGTACAAATACTTTAAATTAAAAGGGTAAAACACTTAAAAGTGTGACTGATCTGTGTCATTTATGGGTATATTTAACATACTACCAATTTAATGACCATTTGTGGTTAAGCAGCATTAGCATTAGCATAATTCAGGTCTTTTAAAGCCATTTTTGATAAAGATGAATTGATAAATAATAATTTTGCTTTGAACTAGGAGCAGGTGATGTGGTCTCAAAATTAAAGCAAACTCGACATTCATGACAACATCTTTAAAAAAGGAAATATTCTTTCTATTTGAGCTGTGCAGCATTTAGGCCAAACAAAAACTGTTTTCCATCTCCTCACTAATAGGCAATCCTAGCTTGACCAGTAAGACTAAAGTTTATTGCTGCTTTCTTAAAAAGATACTCAGTCCCCCCAAAAAAACTCATTGTAGTTTTACTATTTATGGTATTAAGTCTTGCAATAAACACAGATGCCAGTGCTTTTATTTTTAATTAGAAATTGGCAGGTTTTTCAGTCAGGGTTTCATATTTCTGGCATAAAGAACCATGTGATATGAAAGTGATGGAGCTGTAAAGGTTATAGAACAGTGTTGGGTTGAATTGCTTGTTTTAAGATGGCTGAAATCCATTTTGTAACTGGCACTGCAGTGACTAGCCTTTAGCCTTTCAATCAGGTCTATCTACTGAGTCTGTTCCAAGTTTAATCTTTTTTTCTAAAATTAAAAAACAACTACAAAAATAAATAAAATCCAGTTTCCCTGATTGACAAAATCATGTCTAAACAGAAGAAAATGTAGAAGAAGCCAATGTCCTTATTAGGAGAGGAGGATTTAAATGTTGTATGCAAGCTGCAGCCACTTAAATTTTGTTCCAATTATTTAAAGTGGCCGTGTGTAGTTTCCTGGTGATAGGGGGCATCAGTGCATACATTTCAGGGTAGTTTCATTTCAGGTAAACGTTACCTGTCGAGCAGAAAGCATGCAACCTCTGAGTGACTCCTCAGACTCTGATTCCATCGAGGGAACGCAATGGTGATGCTAGTTTTCTGGCGGTGTAGGTTCTGGATCTGCTCGGGGTCCTGCGCCTGCCGATGAACTACGGCAATACCACTCGGCCAAAATATAGTGCATTGTTTTTTCGATTCTGTTCTTTCACGCAGGTTTTGGAAAGAGTTTAGCAGTTTTGTTATTAAATTCATGTTTCTTACCGTCTAAATGTTTTCGAACGTGGTGACGTAACTTCTGTAAGCCGTACGTCCAGCCAATCATCTAGTGTGATGTCATCGGCAGGCGCAGGACCCCCGAGCCAGCTCACGTAGGAACCACCCCCCCACGCACACACACACATTTTTAATCTTTATATCCTAATGAAGTATGTGCTGAAATCAACAGGGAGAAAAAAATTAAATAAAAACTTCTGTGTAAAACAAGCTGCATGTATAGAGCTGGTCAGTAAAATGCTGATATGACAGAATAAATGATGAGTGAGAACCCTACTGTGAACTGCTTTGTAGAACTTAAAAGATAAAATAACGATCTAAATAATTGTGGGGCTTTAAAAATATTGATTAATATAGCCTTGAGTGAAAAATACATAATTACTACTTTAGGGAGACCTATGCACCCCCCCCCCCCCCCCCCCACACACACACACACACACACACACACTCTAATAAAAATGGACCTCAATCACACGGGCGATGCTGTGTGTAATTTCAAGGATTATTAGAAATTCATCAGGTTTCAGCCGTATGAATCCCTTTGATCTCCTCCATCGGGTTGTGAATATGATAAAGTAACACAATATAATTCATTTATTCATGATGTCTGTCCTTATGTGACTCCTAAAGAGAAATCTTTCATTTTCTGTAGGAGTCTTTAATAAGCAGTGTTTAATGAAGGAAACCCAGCGTGTGCTAAAGCATTGCCTTTAAAGGATCAGAACATTTCTTCTTGGTTTAAACCTGTTCTCTTTCCTTCATTGTGGTTTTAATAAAACTATTTCCTGATTTAGTCGTGTGCTTGGGCGACTTTTCCCTCCTAGCTGTTATATAGAGCGGTTCAGGTGCAGGAAGACAAATGGCACCTATTCGATTCCAGTTTGTGGCGTCTCTCTTCTTCTCTTTTTTTATTTTTTTGAGAGCGTTCAATCATGACAGGGGGACGGACAGATGATGCCTTCCCCGGCGGCGAAAGTGTCCCCTTCCGTGTGCTCACTTCTCTGACAGTGTCTCAACATGTGCCTCATCAGACATCAGACTACTAAACTATCTGGAGTGACGGCGCTTCTCAGGGCTCAGAAGTTACTGTAAGACAAGGCGGCGGACATTATGGACATTCGCATTTACTTTTCTCATAATTGCCAACTAGAGGATTGATGTGAGCCGTCGTTCTCAGTCTGGAGAGATTTGCTCAGATCAGTTAGCTGGCAAGTTCACTGCTCAAGTCCTCAAGTGATGCCAAGTAACTTCACAGAGGGATGATTTAAAGAACTGGAATGCAATTTCTCTGATGCCCATCAAAGTTTATGTACTGTTTGTGTTTGCTTTAATTTTCTGAGCTGTAAAAACTGTCAGCTATCTTCAAGTTAAAAGAACTAAAGAGGCAGGATACTAATGAAAACACCATGTTTACGTGATGTTTTGATCATTTTTGAAATTTTAAAACAATACTCCAATCCAGGAGTTGAAATTATTGTAGGTTTATCGTCGGAACATTAATGATAACAGCACCAGATTTGTCTGACAGTCACTAAAATGAATAAAAATACATATTACTGTAACAAACTCATATCCGTTATTCTCTATAGAGTTGATTTAAGTACTGAAGTAGCCTTATTTGTCTGTTGTTATTTCATATCCATCAGAATGTTTTGCTTCCTGCAGCAAATGAAAAGTAAAAGAATACAGATTATTTTAAAATACATCAAACTCGTTATGATGCTTCATTATTCGACATAAAAATTTACAAAAATATTCACAAAATTTCCACATAAATATCTGAACCAGGTGAGAAAGCCCCGCCCCATTGGGTGCTCAAAAGTAGTCTGCACAGTAGAGTCATCATTAATAGTTTCAATTGGTCACAAAAGTTAGACGTTACATGACTGAACTGATGTGTTGAAACCTTGTTTGATTTTTACACATTTACTGTTCAAGTTTTCTCATTTTTAGTTTTGAGCCACAGAACGTTCTTTTTAGCTTGTACTCTATGGTAAACTTCTAAAAACATACTCTTCTTTATCTTTATTGATGGTTTTCATGGTAAACCTAATGTTGTAGCTTTAACATTCCTGTTCATCTTGAGTCTCCTTACTGTGTTCTTGTCCAGTTTACACATCAAAGATTAGCTTATTACATTTTGTACTTGCATTGGCGCCCCTCATTATTTTAAAGCAGAAACCTGGAGATTTTTGTTAGAAGGCACCATCTACAGGGTGAAACATGTATTGCACCTTAAGCCCCTCTCCTTACTTTTTATATTGCCTATTCGACCCTAAAATTCTAAATCATAGTAAAAAAAAACTTCAAGTAAATGTTAAAATATTTACAAAAATTGTTTGAAAAATTGACAAAAAAATTTTAAAGTAACTTTTTATGATGCAAAAAATGCATGTGCCAGTGATTATAAAAGGACCTTCACCCATCTTTCTGCCTCTGTCTTCAGGTGTCATCAGAACAGCTTTGCCCAACATGGACCGGGAGACGAGGGACCAGTATGTGCTGGTCATCCAGGCTAAAGACATGGTGGGCCAAATGGGCGGCCTCTCCGGCACCACCTCCGTTACCGTGACGCTGACCGATGTCAACGACAACCCGCCTCGGTTCACTCACAGTAAGACACCTTGTTCTGATTGCCTCCACGGGGCTGATTAAGTTTATCCATACCATGATCAGCAGCTACTTAGCAATCAGAACCAAGCCACCTGCTCTGTGCTTCACTTTGGGTTTTTATGTAGTTTTTCAGCTCAGTATGGCTCTTAAGGCCCATTACCACTGAAAGAAGCACTTGAACTGAGAGAACCAAACGAGTGCACTTGATGAAGGGAATGTTACAAAAGACTGGGATGCAGATTCACCGAGAAAAAAAAAATTTATTTATAAAAAAGAGACACAAGATGAAGTAGAAAGAAAGTTGTCTCATGGAAGCGAAGCAGCTCTAAACTTTATCTCACTAGTTTTCTAACTTCCCCAAATTTGTATTTTCGTCAAACTTTTGAACCTCTACAAGTGAATTAAATTCAGCTTTCCCGCGAGGTGCACACCTCCCAGAGCCGCCTGGTGTCTGCTCCGGCCCTGGATTCCAGGATCAATCAGGCTTCACTTTTTATTTGTTGTTGTCAGTCTATTTCACATGCTGCTAATGGGTTCCAGGGCAGGCTTTAGGATTCAAAGGCGTGCGGTGCTTCTCATGATAATCCTGAGCACCGGCAATCAGTTTTACAGCTGATAGCCCAACCGCTGTCCGGCTGGCGCGCTCGCCGCTGGACGGCCACGCAGCTGAGTCAATTTGCCGGTCTCTGGGGGGGAAAAGAAAGATTCAAGTTGGCACAACAAGTCATCAGTGTCGTTTTAACCCAGCTCTGTCACACTGAGAAGAAAGAGGCTTTAGAAGAGTTCTGGATTTTGCTCCCGCTGTTGTGCTCACGGGGTCATGGGTCAGAATCGATACACCATTATGGAGCATCAGAGCAGACAGAATACAGGAGAAATGCTTAGTTGGGAAGGTAGAAAAGGTGGAGGAAACGAGACTTTGGGCTGGAAGGGGTGGGAGGAAGGTGCAAGGATAATATGGAGGGAGGAAAGTCGGGTTTTCGTTATTTTTTTTTTTTTTTGTTCTTTTAAAGAGCTGCCATTCCATGGCAAATTAAAAAGCCATTATAAAGATTACATGGTGGCAAACAATGTCAGGCAGATTAGCATTTAGACGGTGGCTGAGGGAGACACTGAGGAACACAGAAAGGTCTGGTAATGAGCTCTGCCATGGTGATTGGGGAGATTATGATTATGAATATGATTCCCTTCTTTATTCTTAAAAGAGTACTTTAAATTCAGGGAGGTCAAACAAAAGCCCGGAGAACACAATGGAGACTTTTGGAGTAATAGAATCCGCGAGTGGACGTTTCATCCTGTGAAATGTAACAAAGAGATTGAAACGAGACTCCTGTTGAGCTTTTCTGCGGTCCTTTTCGGTACATTAGACGGCTTCCAAGAACAGCCAGGAAATGAGAATGTTTCATTTTAGTTTTAGCCAGGTTTTCAAAAACAACATAGGTTTTGTTGTCCTAACAGCATAATTTACTTTTGTCTTCTCTACTGTCCGTAGCGCAGATTGAAGTGGAAACAAAAAGCTTTATTTATCCCGTTCTGTGTCACCGCTTCTGCCTGTTAGTCTAATACACGCGGGTTTGTAGCAAAATAAGCTCATCTATGACAAAGCTCCTCTCCCGTCCTTTGTTTTGTTTTTTTACCAGAGAGCTATCAGTACACCGTGCTGGAGGTGCTGCCCGTCCAATCGGTGGTGGCCAGAATCAAAGCGGCGGATGCTGATATAGGCTCCAATGCGGAGATGGACTACAGGATCATGGACGGTGACGGACCTGGGATGTTCAACATAACCACAGATGAGGACACACAAGAAGGAGTCATTATCCTGCAAAAGGTATAGGTGAACAACAAATGGGTTCATTTTTAGAGACAAAACTCACAAGGATGAAATGGTTCTGAACCAAAAACTGTTCATAAAGATAGTTACTTCTGTTCAGATTTGAAGCCCACAAAATTCATTTAAAGGTGCTGCCATGTTGTATTTTGGTTTTGGTCCGTTTCCATTATCAAAACTTCCAGGGTATTTCACCAGACCATTGTAGCAGGCGTGTGTCTCCATTTCACCAGGTCGGCATGAAAGGACCACCATAGAAGAGTTTCAGGGACCAACCGAGTACTTGATCTGAGTCACTGGGACTTGTGGTTAACTCATGCTGATTGGTTGTTACTCGTAGCGAATGACATCAGTAGACATCACCAAACAACTGGCATTTGTAAAATTGGAAAAGTTGCAGGTGAAGCTGAATGGAAGGAAAACAAAACAATCAGCATTAATGCTGCATTACAATCACAACTTCTAAACACCCAACGCTGAAAAATGCAGCAAAATTCACCCACAACGTTGTAATTTTGGTCACTTCCTGGTCATTGAACACCGCTTTTTATGTCACACAACCACCTCCCATATCCCTCGAATGAATTAAAATAGAAAATTTCTTTTATTGTTATTAATGTCCGTGGACACCTTTTGGCGCTGATCAATGACATCACTCACTGCTGAAACGGTCGTGATATCCTGACGTCTTAGCAAAGCCCTAAAAGGACGATTGTGTATGGAGACACAACGGCTGAGAGGATCGAGCCACGGTATTTTCCCTGTCACCTTCCCCTCCTTCAAATAATCACCACCAAATCAATTCTCAGCTTACAGCAGCAAGGGATGACTTACATGATGTCAATAATTGAAAAAACTTACCTGCTCATATTTAACTTTTTACCAGACAGATGTTAATATCTCACTCTTTAGGCTTTTTTAGTCCCAGTTTGTGATTCCAGATGTTTAATCCTGATTAAAAGAACCTTCCAGCCAGTTTAGCAAAGTGACTTATTCATATTTAATTGAATGGTAATGATTGTAATTCATGTCAGTGTTAGCAGACAGAGACACTGAATGAGCACATTGTGTAGCTAAAATCAGATACTCCTCTTTATCAGCGTTGCACAGACGTTACTGAAAAACAAAAGGATATTAATTTAAATCGTTGCTCTGAATGACGTGCTGCTCAATGAACATGGACGGGTGCTGGAGATTACTGTGATTTTCCTCAGCTGTTACAATATTTAGGCTCAGCTGACTAATAGACTGTTTTGTATGAATTTGGTCCTCTGTCTTTTGATTGAATAAGCTTTAGAAAAATAAATTTTTTAATTGTTTTTAATTGAAAATGACATTAAAGATACTAAAAAATACACAATTTGTCACTTTTGCTAAATCAAAATCACTAGAAATAACAGTTTTGCTTCTCTTTTTTAGTCAGAATAATGTCCCATTTATTTACATGGAGGGGGCAGGGCTTATAATATATACCGCAACCAGCCACTAGGTGGCGATGGTTATTCCTGGCTTCAAACATTAAATTTCTCTTGGTGTTGATGCTTTTTGACATTTTAACATACAGCCATGGCCCTACAGTTCAAAAAGAATAAATCACATTTTTGAAAACATTTTGCATTTTTCTCCAACTAACAGTCTTTTGAATTAATTAGTGCGATAATTTAACAAGATCATATACAAATAAATCCTGAAGAAACATCCCAGACTAGGCATCATTTTCAGGGTAAATTTGGTAATTAAAAAACAACAATGGATCAAAGCATCAATTTAAATTTTCTTTCTTTTGCTTGGCATTTATTCATTATGATTCAAGCACTTTTTAATTGGTTGTAATATCAAGAATCAGCAATGATTATTTATATAAATACCTATATGGAACGTTCATACAGTAAACACTTAGATAAATGCTGCTTTTATTTATTTCTATCAGTGATACCAGGAAAAGACTTGGTCCTTTTTGCTAAAACTTTAACCTAAAACTAAACATTTATATTTACACTACCATGGTGATTATGACTAATTCAATAAAGTTTTGTTTGGTGCCGAAAAAGCTCACTTTCAGCTCAATATAACTTTTAATCTCCTTTTATCCTTCATCTCAGACTTTCAGATACAAATTTAATTTAAAAATAACATCAAACAACAATTTCTAGAAGACGTTAGTTTACCCTAAGTCTGCCAGATCAGGTCTAAAATAGCCATCACAAAACATTCGGACTTCAGGTTTTTATTCTTGAGAGCTTTTGGGCGACAGGTTAGATTTAAACATTTCAGCCCTGAAATGGTCTCCCCAGGCCACCAGCAATGTGACAGCTCATTGTTGCCACTCTTTTGTGAGAAAGATGGACCCAACAGTTCTTGTCAGGCTGGCCAATTTGATCCTTTGTTTGTTTTGTACCAAACTCAAACAATTACAACAGACAGAAAGTCTCTGACAATGAAAATGTCAAACCAAACTCAGTGTTGAAATAAGGGTTCAGTAAGCCAGAAAACGTATTCCTGTTTTGTCATATAATCGTTTGATATTGTTACGTAATATTTGAGTACATTACTAACAAAACCACCCGTTGACTTCTCTGTCCTTTTGTTCTTTTTAGCCTTTAGACTTCGAGACAAGAAGCAGCTTTTCTCTAAGAATCGAAGCCACTAACAGGAATATTGACTCCAACTTCTTAAGCTTGGGTCCGTTTAGCGACATAACATCTGTCAGGGTGACAGTGGAAGATGTGAATGAGCCGCCCATCTTTTCTTCGCCACTCAACAAGATGGTGGTTTCAGAAGACGCCAAAGTGGGCACCTCAATTGGGAGGGTATCTGCCCATGACCCAGATACCTCCAACAGTGGAATCAGGTACTTTTTAGTCAATGAGTTAACATTCTGGTGAAGGTTCTCAGTCATCAAGAAACCAAAGAAGTCCAGTTGCTTTCATTCAAACCCCTTTGGATCAGTGAGTTAACGAAATGTCAAAGTGACATGGAGGCTTGAAGTCAAAATACTGCCTCCATTGGTTTTTCTTGCTCAATACACAGTGTAGCAATGTTTTTTTTACCTTAAATTGCTGACAGTTTCTGCGACACGCAGCCGCCATCTTCAGAACCTCACCGGCGTTGACAGTCCCGGTCAATCACCACGTCCCCTAAAACAGTGGAAGTGACGCCATCAACACAATACATTGCTACACTGTGTATTGAGCAAGAAAAAACAATGGAGATTGAAAAGAACCACAGAAATAACATAACAAGGACAAAATACTGCCGTTACGTGTAATATAATGGTGAACAAATTAAAAGTGGTATACTTTTTTTTCAGTCTTTGTCTTTGTCATCGTTTTACATCCAGGAATGTTGCTTAAGACGACGTCTATATCCCCATTCCCAAAACATTTTTATGTGTAGGGTCTGAGACAGCTCCCGGCCTTCTTGATGGGATTTTTCCAAGGCCCAAGCTGGCATGATGGAGTTGAATCAACCCACCACTGTTACACTTCTGAGCCCCAAAAGTGTGGTAGTAACAGCACCATAATGGTCAACACACGACAAGGCCAATTGGCTTTGCAGGTCAATGGCATGATCAGGGAACGGCAAAAAGTCAGGAAATGGCTGATACATTTTAGGCATAAAAGCTCCACATCAGCACCTTCGGGTTCCATTCCATGCTTCTTTTGGTTCTTTGGTGTTGACTTGATGAATGAAAGCTGTTTTCTGGCTATCTGGGTTGGATAAGGGTTTGACAGCGGTCTGTGCTGATGAGTAGAGCTGCACATCAACATCTTAGAGTTTTACTCCAAGCCCCTGTTGGGTCCATGATGTCGACTTACTAATGAAAGCTCACATCCTTGCAAAACATAGCCAACATTTTTGGCAATAGATAAATGGTCAGCACACTAGATTACCACCTCCTCTCGGTATATTTACATGTTTTTTTTTTCAACCTTTGTCAGATAGTTCTTTTATGCCCACTCATGTTTCTACAATATCTGTATCCCCTTGCACAAAACCAGCTGAGTTTGAGACGCCTTCTCAGTGTGATAAGGTGATGTTTTACACCAGTGCAACCAGCCAGCTGGAAAATTTGAACTACATCAATACCTTTTGAGTTTCACCTCACACCTGCATTAGTTTCTTCATTAATGAAAGTTATTGTGTCTTTCAATTTAGGATTTGATTGCAGAAAAACATTCACTATACCCAAACAAACGAGTTATTCATTTAGCTCCCCCACATTATGTAGAAACACTGACTCTACAGACCCTCGAGAGTTCCCATGTGACTTTTACAAAGACGGTAGCAGATGGTGGGTGGGCCAAGTAGTGCTGCATTTGCAAAAGTAAAATGCCATCTCGAACAAGAGAAGGGCATTCCTGCAGGAGGGTCAAAGCCCGGTTCTTGTACCGTGGTATTTATGACTCCAAACAAACTCTCACATTGTCAGTCTGGGCTGCGTCGCTCTCGAGATCCACACCCATTCTGCCTTAATTGAAAGAATATTGTCTGGTATTCATGCTTGGTCTGTTAGGATTGTTAGTAATCTTAATCAGAAAATCTAATTACTGCTCTATTGTAGCTGCAAATTGCCTTTTTTTGCCCCTTGTGACTGTTATCAGAATCAGTAATATATTTCACTACATCTGTTGGAATTAAAATTATTGTGGAACTAATGCAGCCACAAGAGTCAAATTACATTGCAATAATAGCCCTTGGATGTATGCTAATTGAAGTTGCAATTTTCTCAAGAAATATGAGCATGTGGGTATAGAAAAGGACTCGATCAGTGTTGTGTGTTGAGGGACAAGAAGACAGTTTTCTGTTTAATAGGGTTTTGTATGTCTGTTGTATTTAGAGACCAGTTGAAAAATATATTATGTGTCAGAAGACGTGTCAATGCAACTTATTGATGTTTTGATAAAGCTCACTATTTCAACGCCACAGAAATTGATGGAAAAGGACATAATCATAATCTTTCCCT